>CM035156.1:19914303-20314303 GCA_020205615.1 Panax quinquefolius
TGTAAGACCCCAACTTATTATAAATGAAATTTAATTTTCTCTATTTATTATTTTGAAATAGTAAGGGTTGATTTGATTAATGTGGATAGTTATGGGTAAAAGCTGTGAGTTTAAATACAAATATTATCTTACAGACAATATTTATACTCAAATAAATCCTCATCACATTTATTGATACATTATTTTACAATAATGGTGAGGACTACTAAACAACTCTCTCTAGAACCTTCATTCCATTACCCAGAGCTAGTACTACATTTACATTCTAGCCTCGAGAAGAAAAATGGAACAACAAGGAAAAGGGTGAGCTCAACTAGCCCGATAAAGAATGTTATGACTAAGATAATATCTGAACAAATTATCGTTAGTCTCCAGCGAGGAAAAAAATGCGATAGAATCTGATAGGCAACAAGTTTGGATCAATATTATGATTGAAATAATAATTCATAGAAGAGTTCGTAGAGAATGAAATCTCTATAATCTATGAATTTAACGATCCATCATCAATATTTTATCCTGTAACATCAATCGATATTCATCTCTCGAATCAAATATTCATCTTTTGCTTTCTGAGCGAAGATATTCATCAATCGATCGTATTCATCTCAACACTGTTCATCTTTGCACTAAAGGCCAAAAGATATTCATCGATCGATCGTCGTATTCATTTAAACACACCTTTCATCTTTTGCTTTCTGGGCCAAGATATTCATCGATCGTCGTTCATTTATTCATTTTTAAACACAAAGATATTCATCGATCGGTCGTTTTAAACACTGCTCTTTCTGAGGCCAAAGATATTCTTGAAATCATTCATCTTTTTTTTCTGGGCGAAGATATTCAATAATATCATCATTTAAGGCGAGGATGATGAAAAATATTTTTAAAAAAATGCGAATCGGTGAAACAAAATGACAAGGATTAAGGATTAAGGATTAAGGATTACGTACTTTGTTTTATCCGTATCAAAAATACCTCAAAAATAATCGTAGTGGTGTAAAATTCGAGAATGATCAAAACATGGATCTGATCAAAGCTAGTATCCGAAATAGATATTTTAGACGAAAAGAAAAATTTTCATTTTTAGATGAATAGTGTTAAATATTAATGAATAGTCTTAGTATCGTGAATAGTCTTGAGTATCGTGAATAGTAACTCAGACACACCAAAGATAGAAATTCCACAAAAAAACATCTTCACGCTTCATGAATAGTACTTTCGTGAATAGTAACTTCGTGAATAGTAACTTCATGAATAATAACTAACGTGAATAGTAACTCATGAATAGTAACCCAGACATGAAAAAGTTCCAAATTTGATAAAAAGTACCAACGATATTTGACATAATGATATTGAAGAAATAATATCATTTGAGAAAAAAATAACATCCACTTACCTCGAAAGAATCGATTACTTGGAAGGAAAGGTCGGAGTGATCTTTGAATGAAACTTATCTTGAGCAATGAACTCTCAAAGTATCTAAATACTCACAAAATAAACTCGATAATATAGAGAGAAAGAAAAACTTTGTTTACGGTGTGATTTTCAATTCTAACTTAGCCCTCTATTTATAGGAAAATGTTAGCCGTAGCAAAGCGGACTTGACTTTCTTTACACGATGGCTTTACACTTTACTATTGCCACCCACCACATTTGAAATAAAATTCAGCACATTTTTCACCAACCACAAGTGGGGCCCACTCAATTCTAAATTTTCCACCAAAATCAATTATAAACCTAATTTAGAATCAGACACCTCTTAAAATTCACAACAAATCATTAGTGCATTTTAACGGTTCAAAATTTGTGGACATATACTCAACTTATGTATGTATAACATACCCAAAAATTACCACAATCAGCGGTCGGGATTAAAAATTATAACCCATGATATATCTGAAACCCACGATTTGATTTTAAATACCTCCATCAGATAAAATCTTGATAAAACACCTCAACATTAATTCCTTCATTAATAACCACATAAATAAATCCATCATTTATATTCATATAAAATAAATATTTCCTTATCATATGAATCGATAATTAATTATTCACAAATAATATTACGAGAATCACATTTATAATGACGAGTAGTTTTCCCGGGAAGAGGGGGCTTTCGATAAGGATCTCTCTCTTCTTGGCGCGCAATTAGGTGACCAAACCTCTCCTTAGAGCGAGAACTTTCTAGACATTGCCAATAATGTTATCTAATAATATTATTCAAATAATATGAATTATTGATCGATAATGGGAAATCTTGTGCGATGACAATTATTGAACAATGATAATATAAAATATCAATATGACAATTATTGAATCGATAAAATAAAATATTGAGCGATAACTCTTGTGAAAATTATTGAGTAGTGCCTTCTTACGTAAGGATCGATAATTCACAATCTTGTGCAATCTGGTGTCTTCTTTGTGCGACCACGCGTATTCTTGTATTTTAACCATAAATATTCAACGATCTTAACGGTAACAACTACGGTCTTAACAACTTCTACTGTATTTATTTATAACCACCCAAACTTTGTCGTTTTTCCTCATCCATAAACTTTCCGTTATGGGGCCCACATGGCATGGCATGTAAATGTAGTCGTGAAATATATTCCACAAATGATCTGAATATTCCACGACGACGAATATTCCAACGACAAATATTCCACGACAAAATATTCCCAAAAAAAATGAATATTTTATAACCACTTGCTTATTTTGAAATATTTGCGTATTTAACCCTAACTATCCACATTAATCAAATCAACCCTTACTATTTCAAAATAATAAATAAAGGAAATTCCTTTTTATTTAAAAAAATTTGAGGTCTTCTGACCTCCCTCCTATGAAATTTAGTCCTCGAAATTGGCGTCGTACACAGTGTTTGAAAAGGTAAAGATACCTCGCTTTCATTTTCGTTTCCAACTCCCGGTCATTTCCTCGATAGCATGGTTTCTCCACAAAACTTTAACTTATGGTATAACCTCGATGCATGGGTCGTATTCTTTCTCTCTACAAAATCTTGGCGGTACCTCCTCGTGCGTTAAGTCTTGGCTATCTCGTCAGGTTCTAACTTCGATAGCGTGTTTGAATTAGTCCCATATTTACGTAACATCGATCGTGAAAAGCGTTATGAACAGCGTCGTACTTGGTGGTAAAAAAAGCGAGTCTATAGGCCCACGATTCTATTCGATCGAGAATTTCAAATGGATTAATAAATCGAAGGTTTGAGCTTTCCTCACCTCACCGATTCTACGCTTTTAAAATAACAACTTCTTGCACCTCCTTCTTCAAATTCATCGACTCGGTTGTGTAGCTTGAGCGACTTTAACTTTATCGATTAAAATCGATTATACTCGTATATCATCACGTACTTTCGTATATCATCACGTGGGTACCTAGGTTTTCATCTCCATCTCTATTATTTGTATATTATCTGAAATGAGTCTTTGACAATATTGTACTTTCGTACTTGTATCGATCTTACTACTCGAACCGTCGGCTACCACGTTAAACTTTTCGAGGATGGCATGGTGAACATGTCTTTGAAATGAGTCTCTCTTGAGTTCTTGAAGCTCTTCCCACATTCCTTGCTCCATTTTGAATTTTGTATCTCTCTGAGTTATTTCGTTAATGGAATAGCGATTGAGAATATCCTTGACGAATCTCAGATAATAACCAACTAAGCCTGAAAGCTACGTATTTAGATTCTTGACTTAGGTTGCTTCTCAAGCTGTGACTCGTATCCCAATCTTGGATATGCGTCACAATGACACCTATCGATTTACTATCGCTTGCGAATATGGCGTCCCTACGAGAAATGCGGGCAGGTGAATTCCACAAAGGAAGTCACAAGATAAAGGCTCGGTACCAAATTCTATAGTTGAATTTTAACTCACGAAGTTCATAGGAGCCATTCGATATGAGATTTTAGAAATGAGTTTTGTCTGGGGTTCAAATCGATACAAAATTTAATATCGATCTTTGGGAGTAAGCGATAAATTCTTGAAAAATCGTCGGGAAAAATCAATAACAACAAGAATATTATTCAAATCGGCGTGTCTTTATTCAAATCCATAACATGGACTAAGAAAACTTGACATCAAGTAATAAGCGAATGACTTCATGGCTTGATATGAAAATGTTTGACTCTGATGGTTTGATTGCTTGAATTGAATAACGGAGTTGCTTAGGAATATGAAAACTATGACCTTACAAAAGCAATCAATTTTGGCGTGATGAGTAGTTAACCTTAAAATCACATCAAAAGCAAAATATCTTTAAAGAAATAAGGTTAACGGTAATGTGATGGTGCCACTTGAATCAAACAAGATTTTTTAAACAACGGATGTAATGAAAGTTTCTCTAGCGGAGTCTCCATAAATAGGTCAAAGTCTAATTTCTCGTGTAGTCGAGTTCAAGCGTTGGCCTTAAGCGAGAGATAAAGAATGGGTAGAGCAGGGTATCTAGTAAGGTATAAACTTAGCGAAATTTATAATTAACTAACTTGCTGCTAACCGTTCGGGTTCCTCGTATTTTAATGGAAGTCGCGACAAAGCGCTCTTCGAGAATCGTTGACTTTGACTTTTACGGACATCCTTTTGAGTCACCATTCCATTGCATTTGGGTTTCGATATCGTCTGATCTCGGCGATATGTCCTTCTTTTCCACAATTATAGCATACCTTAAAGCTGTTGTGGGCGGTTTGGTGATATCCCCTCTTTCCGCATTTGTAACATCTCGACCAGATGGTCTTTCTCCTCCCTTGGAACCGATTGCCCTTTGGCGGCGTCTTCACATGGTGGTTGTTGAATCTCCTCTTTTAAAATCTCCTCCCACTTTCTTCTTCTTTTTTTCATGGCCCACGATTACCACCAGTGGTTCTGCACCTTTGTCCGTATTCTTCTTTCTCCACTTGGTTATCGTTATTACGATGGCTACTTATCTTTGGTATGATCCACGGTTATGGTCCCTCGGTTGAGCGTACTCGTTATCTCGCTCTAACAACAAGAGCCAGCCTGTTGACAACATCTCTGAATAGAGAAAATTTATGAGAAATGAGATCTTGGCGTATCTTGGGGTTTCAAACCTCTCGAAACATCCGCGTCATCGTTCCTCATTCTCCACCAAATGAGGTGCAAACACGGATAACTCATGAACTTACGCCTCGTCTTTGGGACAAATCGTATTATTACTGCTCGATCTAATAAACTCCACTTCCTTCGTATAGCCGAATACTTTCGAGGAAGTACTTGTCATTGAGCTGTTTAAAAAGCGTCTCCCGTGACATCTTTGAGTCTGGTGAATGGAGTGCAACTTCCTGATTCCCACCGATGTCTGCCTGCATGCGGGAACATAAAAAGTAGCGAATGGAACTTTACATTCCTTCGTGCATCCCAGAGACATCGAATATCTTGGTAATTTGCTTGACCCGTGTTTCCTTGTGATGGGATCGGCTTTCCCAGAATTACAGGTGGTCCCGACTCTTTGAGCTGCTTGGTTTGTGACCACCGTGTGAATTCTTATCATCTCCTCTGTATTTTGAACACGAGTCTCCCTCGTGCGATTTTGCATGAGCTGCAAAAACTTCTAAACATCCCTCGTTCATCATCGCTTTCGGTGGTGTTATTCACGGGAGGTACATTGCCCGACTGTTGCCGCGTTCTCCTCGTTGTTAAAATCTGAGCATCTCCACGGTCTCATTTACACCACTATTAATATTCTCGATCGACATTCTCGATTCTTGTCGTAAAACAAAGGGTTAATTAAAAAATCGATCACATAATATCCTATATCTTGACCAACTAACAAATAAGCTTAGGTAGGACACCTTTAGCGAAGGATTTACTCGTCTCTCCCCTCTGGTTACTATTCCCGATCTCATGGAGATCGTATCCTAAACTACGATACCAAGCTGTGGCGACCCCAAAATAGGTCCATTCCATCCAACCCATTACGAGTGCCAAAATACGTGAGTGCGAAAACAACTACTGACTTTATTATCACAACATAAAAAGCGTGAGTTTAAATACAAATATTATCTTACAGAAATGATATTTATACTCAAATAAATCCTCATCACATTTTATTGATACATTATTTTACAATAATGGTGAGGACTACTAAACAACTCTCTCTAGAACCTTCATTCCATTTTAGAAGCTAGTACTACATTACATTCTAGCCTCACGAGAAAAAATGGAACAACAAGGAAAAAAGGGTGAGCTCGACTAGCCCGATAAAGAATGTTATGACTAAGATAATATCTGACAAATTATCGTTAGTCTCCAACGAGGAAAAATCGATAGAATCTGATAGGCAACAAGTTTGGATCAATATTACATGGTGAAATAATAATTCATAGAAGAGTTACGTAGAGAATGAAATCTACTATAATCTATGAATTTAACGATCCATCATCAATATTTTATCCTGTAACAACATCGATATTCATCTCAATCAAATATTCATCTTTGCTTTCTGAGGCGAAGATATTCATCAATCGATCGTATTCATCTCAACACACATTCATCTTTTTGCACTAAAGGCCAAAGATATTCATCGATCGATCGTATTTCATTTAAACACACATTCATCTTCACTTAAAGGCGAAGATATTCATCGATCGATCGTATTCATTTAAACACTGTTCATCTTTACTTTGGGCAAAGATATTCATCGATCGGTCGTATCTTTTAACTTTTTTCATCTTTACTCTGGGCCAAAGATATTCTTGAAAATCATTCATCTTTTTACTTTCTGGGATATTGAAGATATTCAATAATATCATCATTTAAGGTTTAGGATGATGAAAAATATTTTTAAAAAAGCGAATCGATGAAACAAAATGACAGGATTAAGGATTAAGGATTAAGTACTGGTTTTTATCCGTATCAAAAATACCTCAAAAATAATCGTAGTGGTGTAAAATTCGAGAATGATCAAAACATGGATCTGATCAAAGCTAGTATCGAAATAGATATTTTAGACGAAAAGAAAAATTTTCATTTTTTATTGAATAGTCTTAAATATATAATGAATAGTCTTGCAGTATCGTGAATAGTCTTAGTATCGTGAATAGTAACTCAGACACCCAAAGATAGAAATTCCACAAAAAAAAACATCTTCACGCTTCATGAATAGTACTGCGTGAATAGTAACTTCGTGAATAGTAACTCATGAATAGTAACTTCGTGAATAGTAACTCATGAATAGTAACCCCAGCAAAAAAAAAGTTCCAAAATTTGATAAAAAGTTCCAACCATATTTGACGTAATGATATTGAAGAATTAATATCATTTGAGAAAAAATAACATCCACTTACCTCGAAAGAATCGATTACTTGGAAGGAAAGGTCGGGAAGTGATCTTTGAATGAAACTTATCTTGAGCAATGACTCTCAAAGTATCTAAATACTCACAAAATCGCTCGATAATATAGAGAGAAAGAGAAAACTTTGTTTACGGTGTGATTTTCAATTCTAACAGCCCTCTATTTATAGGAAAATGTTAGCCGTAGAAGCGGACTTGACTGCTTTTACACGATGGCTTTACTTTACTACTACTATTGCCACCCACCACCACATTTGAAATAAAATTCAGCACATTTTTCACCAACCACAAGTGGGGCCCTCAATTCTAAATTTTCCACCAAAATCAATTATAAACCTAATTTAGAATCAGACACCTCTTAAAATTCACAACAAATCATTAGTGCATTTTAACGGTTCAAAATTTGTGGACATATACTCGACTTATGTATGTATAACATACCCAAAAATTACCACAATCAGCGGTCGGGATTAAAAATTATAACCCATGATATATCTGAAAACCCACGATTTGATTTTAATACCTCGATCAGATAAAATCTTGATAAAACACCTCAACATTAATTCCTTCATTAATAACCACATAAATAAATCCATCATTTATATTCATATAAAATAAATATTTCCTTATCATATGAATCGATAATTAATTATTCACAAATAATATTACGAGAATCACATTTATAATGACGGTTTGTTCCCGAGGAAGGGGGCTTTCGATAAGGATCTCTCTCTTCTTGGCGGCATTGATTAGGTGACCAAACCTCTCCTTGAAGCGAGAACTTTCTAGACATTGCCAATAATGTTATCTAATAATATTATTCAAATAATATGAATTATTGATCGATAATGGGAAATCTTGTGCGATGACAATTATTGAAACAATGATAATATAAAATATCAATATGACAATTATTGAATCGATAAAATAAAATATTGAGCGATAACTCTTGTAATAATTATTGAGTAGTGCCTTCTTACGTAAGGATCGATAATTCAACAATCTTTATGCTTCTGGTGGTGTCTTCTTGTGCGACCCACCGCGTATTCTTATATTTTAACCATAGGGTATTCAACGATCTTAGCGGTATTACGCAGTTACTTGATAACAACTACTGTAGTTATTTATAACCACCCAAACTTTGTCGTTTTCCTCATCCAGATCGCTTTCCGTTATGGGGCCCATACATGCTTTTTACAGTTATGGGGCCCATATTATTCGAAGCGATGCGAATATTCCGTGACGACGAATGCGAATATTCCCAAGCGATCTGAATATTCCGACGACGAATATTCCCAAGAAAAAATGAATATTTTATAACCACTTGCTTATTTTGAAATATTTGCGTATTTAACCCTTACTATCCACATTAATCAAATCAACCCTTACTATTTCTTATTTCAAAATAATAAATAAAGGAAATTCCTTTTTTTTAAAAAAAATTGGGGTCTTTTGGCACATGTAGTGCAAAGATGAATATTTGATTCGGATATATATTGATTGATGTTACATGGATAAAAGATGAGCGATGAACTTTTAAATTCATACATAGAAGATAGTAGTTTGCATTCTCTACTTAACTCTTCAATGAATTATTATTTCATTGCGAATATTGATTTAAAACTTGTTGTCTATTGTATTTTATTAGATTTTCCTGTTGAAGACTAACGATAATTTGTTGTATATTATCTTAGTCATAATATTCTTCTTTGGGCTAGTTGAGCTCACCCTTTTCCTTTTTATTCCATTTTTCTTCTCGGGATGCGAGAATATAAGCGAGTCTGAGTGGGGTATGGAATGAAGATTCTAGAGAGAGTTGTTTAGTAGTCCTCACCATTTTTGTAAAATAATGTATCGATAAATGTGATGAGGATTTATTTGAGTATAGATATTGTTTAGAAGATAATATTTGTATTCAAACTCACAATTTCTTGTTGTAATAATAAAGTTGTAGTTGTTTACATACCGTGTATTGACAACTCGAAATGGGTGATGTATACTATTTTGGGGCGTCATGCAGTATACTAAACAAATGAAAGAGGTTGGAGATCCCGATGATCTTTGGTGGTATTGAGTTGCGCAGAGGTGGGAGAAAGGAGGCTGAAAATGAGACTAATGTGCAGAATGAAGTACGGGAAGATGAGACTTATCTACACTCAGTGTACACACGGAGACAATGTTCAATAACAACAGTACGCAAATTACGATGATGATGGAAGAGATCTGAGATAATCTTGATAAGGAGTGGTCACCTAGTGAATATGAAGATTTAGATCGGTTGAGGTCTATGGATGAAGAAAGTAAAGATGCTGAAGAAGTAGATCAAGCAGATAGGCTAAGTAGGAAAAAGAATGTGGAAAGAGTAATGATAACATTTGGCCCCCTGACCAAAAGGAAAGTGTGACGCCCCCAAAATAGGTATACATCACCCATTCTGAGTTGTCAATACATGGTACAGAAACAACTACAACTTTATTATTACAACAATAAAGCGTGAGTTTAAATACAAATATTATCTTACAGACAATATCTATACTCAAATAAATCCTCATCACATTTATTGATACATTATTTTACAAAATGGTGAGGACTACTAAACAATTCTTTCTAAAACCTTCATTCCATACCCTGGCTACTACTCATTATATTCTAGCCTCACGAGAAGAAAATGGAACAAAAAGGAAAAGGGTGAGCTCAACTAGCTCGGTAAAGAATATTATGACTAAGATAATATACAACAAATTACCGTTAGTCTTCAACGAGGAAAAATCTAATAGAATCTGATAGGCAACAAATTTTAAATCAATATTAGCGATGAAATAATAATTCATTAGAAGAGTTAAGTAGAGAATGCAAACTACTATCTTCCATGTATGAATTTAAAAGTTCATCGTCTATCTTTTATCCTGTAACATCAATCGATATATATACGGAATCACATATTCATCTTTTACTTTTCTGGCGAATATTCATCGATTAATTAAGTATTCATCTAACACACATTCATCTTTTACTTTCTGGGCCAAAGATATTCTTGAAATCATTCATCTTTTGCTTTACTGGGCCAAGATATTCCATAATATCATCATTTAAGGTAGAAGATGATGAAAATATTTTTTAAAAAGCGAATCCGATTGAAACAAAATGATGAGATTAAGGATTAAGGATTAGTACTTTATTTTATTCACGTCCAAAAATACCTCAAAAATAATCGCGATGGTGTAAAATTCAAGAATGATCAAAACATGGATACAATCAAAGCTAGTATCCGAATAGATATTTTGAATGAAAAAGAAAATTTTTATTTTAGATGAATAGTCTAGCAGTGATAAGTCGAATGAATAGTGTAAGTATCGTGAATAGTCAGATATCGTGAATAGTAACTCCAGACACCAAAAGTTCCAAATTTGATAAAAACTTGGATCGATATTTCAACATAATGATATTGAAGAAATAATATCATTCGAAAAAAAAAATATCCACTTACCTCGAAGATCGGTCTTACAAATTGAAACAAGAACTTGCAGAACTTGAATAACAATACTCAAATTATACTCAAAATACTCACAAGAATAAACTCGATAATATAGAGAGAAAACTTGATTTACGGTGTGATTTTCAATTCTAACCTAAACACCTATTTATAGGAAATTGCTTAGAACACCAAAGACAGAAAATTTAATATAATATTAATATATTATATATAAATTCCCACGCACACAATCTATGATCTGAATTCAGCCATCAAACATATGCCACATTCTAGAAAAAGTAAGAAAAACGTTTTTCTAATTTTAAATATTTTAAACTTCCAAAATCAATTATTTGAACTTGAACTTCAATAATTCATAATAAATAGCCCTTTCATCAGAAAAATTGAATCTCTTGAGTTTTTATAGGAAATTCAATTCTCTACATCTTTGCTTGAGAAGAAAGTTTTTCAATTTCAAACAAAATTGGCTCACATTAAAATTATTAATAAATGAAATTTATTTTCCTCTATTTTATTATTTTGAAATAGTAAGGGTTGATTTGATTAATGTGGATAGTTATGGGTAAAATCATGAAATATTTGAATAAGCAGTGGTTATAAAATATTCATTATTATCCGGGGAATATTAGTTTGGTGGTGGAATATTAAATGTCTTGTCGGGAATATTAAATGCGGTAGCGATCTTTTAAATGGGCCCATAACTTGAAGCGATTGGATGAAGAAAAGCGATTGTCGAAATATAAGTTGTTTATAAATAACGGCGTAGTTATTTCAGATTATTATCTTTGTTGGAATACCGGTGGTTAAAACACACTAATCTGGCGTTGTTGAGCGATGGCACTTTGCGGTATTGCACATTATTGATTCTTACGTGAAGGCACTACTCATAATTATTACGGTAATTCTTATTCGATATTTTATTTTATTGATTTAATAATTGTTGCGTTGATATTTTATATTCTTGTTGTTTGATAATTGTCATTACGATATTTTTTTTATCGAAGCAATAATTCATATTATCTGAATAATATTATTAGATAACATTATTGGCGATGTCTAGAAAGTTACATCTGGGAGGTTTGAGGTTTGGTCACTAATTGCGGCGCCAGAAGGAGAAATTCTTATTGGAAAGCCCCTCTTTCTCACAGGAGCGGCACGGGTTGCCCGATCTTGTGATTACTGTAATATTATTTGTGAATAATTAATTATTGATTTATATGATGAGAAAATATTGATTTTATGTGGATATAGATGGAAAATTTTAAAATGACAATTGTTGAAAATTAATATTTTATCTTTTTACGATAAAATAATTCATTTAAATATATTATTTTTTTAATAATATATTAATGGTGATATTTTACAATGAATGTGGGATATATGAGTATATGAGGAGGAAGAGTATTTTTGTTGCATTAAATGTTTAAAACATATTTTGTGTGTTGGTGGACCCCATTTCTTGGTAAAAATTTGATTATAACTTTGTAAAATTGTTCAGTTTGTGGATTTGGTCAATTTACATTTTGGAATTTGGAAAAACTTTCTTACGCAAAGTTGTAGAAATTGAATTTCCTATAAAAAGTCGCGAGATTCAATTTTTACGATAAAAGAGCTATTTATTATGAATTATTGAAGTTAGAAGTTAAAAAATAATTGATTTTGGAAGTTTAAAATATTTTTAATTACAAAAACGTTTTTTCCATTTTGAAAACTCATTTAACATGTGTTAGGGTGGCTGAGTTCAGATTCTTGGATGTGTAGGAAGTTGTAGAAAAATTATAATATTAATTTATTAAATTTTTTTTCTACTTTGGTGTTACAAGCGATTTCTATAAATAGGTCTTGGGTTAGAATTGAAAATCACACGAAGCTGAAGTTTTCTCTCTATATATATCGAAGCGTATTCTTGTGAGTATTTTGAGTATACTTTGAGTATTGCTATCTGGTGCAAGTTCAAGTCATAGCTTTATGTCAGGTGTTTTGATTAAAAATCTTTGTCTTTCGAGGTAAGGGATGTTATTTTCTTCTCGAATGATATTATTTCTTCAATATCATTATCTTTGAAATATTGGTTGGAACTTTTTATCAAATTTGGAACTTTTTCATGTATGGGTTTCTTATTCATGAGTTCTTATTCACGAGTTCTTATTCATGAGTTCTTATTCACGATTCTTATTCACGATACTTATTAAGTGAAGCGTGAAGATGTTTTTTGTGGAATTTCTATCTTTTGGTGTAGAGATTCTTATTCACGTATCTGGCCTTTATTCACGTATCTGACCTTATTCACGAATCTGACCTTATTCATAGAAAATGAAAATTTTTCTTTTAAGTCTAAAATATCTATTACGGATACTAGCTTTGATTGTATCCATGTTTTGATCATTCTTGAATTTTACACCTATGATTATTTTTTTGGTATTTTTTGGGCGTGGATAAAACAAAAATCGAATCCTTAATCCTTAATCCTTGTCATTTTGTTTCCTTTGGATTCGTTTCTTTAAAAATATTTTCATCATCTTGATCTTAAATGATGATATTATTGAATATCTTTGGCTTTAGTGCAAGAGATGAATGATTTCTGAAGAATATCTTTGGCGTAGTAGTGCAAGATGAGCAGTGTTTAGATGAACATGATCGGATGATATCTATCTTTGGCACAGTGTTTAGTGCCCAGATGAATATTTGATTCAGATATATATTGATTGATATTTGATTCGGATAAAATATTGATGTTCGATGAACTTTTAAATTCATATATAGAAGATAGTAGTTTGCATTCTCTACTTAACTCTTACAATGAATTATTATTTCATTGCTGAATTGTTGATTTAAAATTTGTTGTCTATTGTATTACATTAGATTTTTCCTGTTGAAGACTAACGATAATTTGTTGTATATTATCTTAGTCATAATATTCTTTCTTGGGCTAGTTGAGCTCACCCTTTTCCTTGTTGTTCCATTTTTCTTCTCGGGAGGCGAGAATGTAGCGAGTACTAGTCGGGGTATGGAATGAAGGTTACAGAGAGAGTTGTTTAGTAGTCCTCACCATTTTGTAAAATAATGTATCAATAATTATGATGGGGATTTATTTGCGTGTGGATATTGTCTAGATGGCAATATCTCGTATTTAAACTCACGATTTATATGTTGTAATAATAAAGTTGTAGTTATTTACATACCATGTATTTGGCGACTCGAGAATGGGTTGGATGGAATGGACCTATTTTGGGGGCGTCACGGTTGGTATCGAGCTTAGGGATATGATCTCTGGCGGAGATCGGGGAATAGAACTAGGAGGGAGGCAGGTAAATCCTTCCTTCCCAGTAGTGTGTCTACTAAAGCTTATTTGTTAGTTGGTCGATATATATAGGGATATTATGTGATATATTGATTTCCTTAATTAACCCTTGTTTTATGGCGGTGTTTGAGAATGTCGTTAAGAATATTAACGATGGAGTAAATGAGGCCGTGGAGATGCTGTCTTTACTGAGCGAGGAGAGCGTCTGACAGTGACAATGTACCTCCTGTGAACAACACCACCTTTGAGCGATGATGATGAGCGAGGGGATGTTTAGAAGCTTTTTGCGATTCATGCAAAATCGAGACGAGGAGACTTCGTGTTCAAAATCTGAGGAGAAATGATAGCAATTCACGGGTTGTCACGACCCAAGCGATTCAAAGTTGGGACCACGAGTGCAGGAAGCGGATCCGATTAAAGGCGGAGCGTGGGTCAAACAAATTACAGATATTCGATGTCTTGGGATGCGGGAGAGAACGAAGGTTCCATTCGCCACCTTTTATGTTAAAATGGCGAAGCGGATTCTTGGTGGGAATCGTGAAGCGTACCCATCCGGTACTTTTCGGCATGTCTTGGGAGACGTTTGAAAGCTATTCAATGACAAATACTTCCACGAAAGTATTAAATCGTATGAAGGAAGTGGAGTTTATTAGGCGGGCGAGAATAACGTGGCGGTGTCCCGATCTGGCGAAGTTAGCGGAGTTATCGAGTTTGCACCTCATTTTGGTGGAGAATGAGGAGCGTATGGCGGATGTTTACGAGAGGTTTGAAACCCGGCATACGTCGATATCTCATTTCTCATAAATTTTCTCTCTATTAGGATGTTGTCAGCGAGGGCTCGGTTGTTAGAAGCGAGATAACGATACGTTCAATGAGGGACCATAACGAGGATCATCTAGAAGATAGCGATCATCGAATAACGATAACCGGTGGAGAAAGAAGAATACGGACAAAGCGGTAACCACTCTGGTGGTAATCGTGGCCATGAAAATAGAAGAAGCGAGTCGGGAGGAGATTTTAAAGAGGAGATTCAACAACGACCATGTGAAGGCGTCGGTAGCCGGATGCAATTGGTTCGAGGAGGAGAAAGACCACCGGTCGTATGTTACAAATCTTGGGAAAGAGGACATATCATTGAATGCGCCTAGCAGTTTAAGGTATGCTATAATTGTGGAAAAGAAGGACATATCGCTCGAGATTATGCGATATCGAAACCCAGATCCGGTAGAATGGTGACTCGAAAGGATGTCGAGAAAAGTCAAAGTCAGCGGTTCTGGAAGGCGTTTGTGCGTGGCCAGGTCAAAATCGAGAACCCGACGAAGTTAGCATGGGTTAGTTAATTATAAATTCTTGCGAAGTTTATACCTTACTGAATCTGGGGTTCTACCCATTCTTTTATCTCTCTTGCTTGCGCTCAGCGTTTGAACTTGACTACGGAGAAATTAAACTTTGACTATTTATGGAGACTCCATTAGGAGAAACTTTCATTACATCCGTTGTTTAGAAATCTTGCTTGATTCGAGTTGGCACTATCACATTACACATTAACCTTATTTTTATAGAGATATTTGCTTTTGATGTGATTTTAAGGTTAACTACTCATCATCGCCAAATTGATTACTTTAAATAAGGTTGTTAGTTTTCATATTCTAAGCAACTTTATTGAATTCAAACAATCAAACCATTGTAGTCAAACATTTTCATATCAAGCCATGAAGTCATTCGTTTATTACGGATGTCAAGTTTTCTTAGTCCATGTTATGGATTTGAATAAAGACACGTCGATTTGAATAATATTCTGTTGTTATTGATTTTTTCTGACGTATTTCTGAAGAATTTCTTGGCTTACTCCCAAAGCGATATTAAATTTTGTATCGACTTTGAACCCGATACAAAAACTCATTTCTAAAATCTCATATCGAATGGCTCTATTGAACTTGAGGTTAAAAATTCAACTATAAATTTGGTACTGAGCCTTTATCTGGTGACTTCCTTTGTGGAATGCAAAAGCGGACTCTCGTAGGGGACACCATATTAAATGCGATAGTAAAGCGATAGGTGTCATTGTAGCGTCTTATCGAGGTTGGGATATGAGTCACGATTGAGAACAACCTAAATCGATAATCGAAATCGTAGCTTTACTAAAGCTTAGTTGGTTATTATCGGAGATTCGTTGAAGGATATTCTCGAATCGCTATTCCATTAACGCAATGACTTCGTAGAGATACAAATTCGAATGGAAGCGAGGAATGTGGGAAGAGCTTGAAGAACTCGAGAGAGACTCATTTAAAGACGTGTTACGACCATACCATCTGGAAAAGCGAAAGTGGTAGTGGCGTGTTGAGTAGAAGATCGTATATCTGAAATCTGAGTGCGATATTATCAAAGACTCATTTAAGTATAATTTACAAATAATAGAGATGGAGATGAAAACTCTAGGTACCCCGTGATGATATCTGAGTATAATCGACTTTAATCGATAAAGTTAAAAGTTGTTCAAGATACACACCTGGGGTGATGAATTTGAAGAAGGAGGTGCGAAGTTGTTATTTCAAAAGCGAGAAATCGGTGAGGTGAGAAAAACTCAAACCTTGATTTATTAATCCATTTAAAATTCTCGATCGAATAGGAGCTGTGGCCTATAGACTCGTTTTACTGCCAAGTATGGCGGCGTGTTCATAACGTTTTTCACGTGTCGATGTTACGTAAATATGTGGACGACCCGAACCACGTCGTTGAGTTAGAACCGGAGACGAGATAATAGAAAGACTTAACGTCACGAGGAGGTACTGTCAAGATCTTGGATAGGAAAGAACATGTCCTATGTATCGAGGTTATACCACAAGTTAAAGTTTTGTGGAGAAACCATGCTATTGAGGAAATGACACAGGAGTTGGAAAGCGGAAATGAAAGCGAGGTATTCTCATCTTTTTTTGAAAACACCGAGTATCGTCGTCGATTTAGAGGGAATGAAATTTCATAAGGAGGGAGGTTGTAAGACCCCAAATTATTAATAAATGAAATTTATTTTCCTCTATTTATTATTTTGAAATAGTAAGG
Organism: Panax quinquefolius; assembly: GCA_020205615.1. NCBI lineage: Eukaryota > Viridiplantae > Streptophyta > Magnoliopsida > Apiales > Araliaceae > Panax > Panax quinquefolius. Next base: position 19,931,492 of record CM035156.1, read on the forward strand.
GTTGATTTGATTAATGTGGATAGTTATGGGTAAAATCATGAATATTTGAATAAGCAGTGGTTATAAAATATTCATTATTGTTAGGAATATTAGTTTGGTGGTGGAATATTAAATCTTTGTCGGGGAATATTAAATGCAATGACCTGTATGATCTTTTGTGGGCCCCATAGCGAAAGCGATTGGATGAAGAAAAGCGACAAATATAAGTTGTTTATAAATAACGGCGTAGTTATTATTCAGATTATCTTTGTTGGAATACGGGTGGTTAAAACACACTATCTGGCGTTGTTGAGCGATAGCTTTGCGGTATTGCACGATTATTGATTCTTACGTGAAGGCACTACTTCGATAATTATTACGATAATTCTTTATTCGATATTTTATTTTATTGATTTAATAATTGTTTGCGTTGATATTTTATATTCTTTGTTGTTTGATAATTGTCATTACACGATATTTTTTTATTATCGAAGCAATAATTCATATTATCTGAATAATATTATTAGATAACATTATTGGCAATGTCTAGAAAGTTACATCTAAGGAGAGGTTTGGTCACACTAATTGCTTGCGCGAAGAAGGAGAAATTCTTATTGGAAAGCCCCTCTTTCTGAGGAACTGCACACAGTTTGCGATCTTGTGATTACTGTAATATTATTTGTGAATAATTAATTATTGATTTATATGATGAGGAAAATATTGATTTTATGTGGATATAGATGGAGAAAATTTTAAAATGACAATTGTTGAAAATTAATATTTTATCTTTTTACGATAAAATAATTCGTTTAAATATATTATTTTAATAATATATTAATCGGTGATATTTTTACAATGAATGTGGGATATATGAGTATATGAGGAGGAAGAGTATTTTTTGTTGCATTAAATATTTAAAACATGTATTAAACATATCGGTGGACCCCATTTCTTGGTAGAAATTTGATTATAGCTTTGTAAAATTGTCCGTATGTGGATTTGATCAATTTACATTTTGAATTTGGAAAAACTTTCTTACGCAAAGTTGTAGAAATTGAATTTCCTATAAAAATTCGAGAGATTCAATTTTTCTGATAAAAGAGCTATTTATTGTGAATTATTGAAGTTAGAAGTTAAAATAATTGATTTTGGAAGTTTAAAATATTTTTAATTTCAAAAACGTTTTTTCCATTTTGAAACTCATTTAACATGTGTGTTAGGGTGGCTGAGTTCAGATTCTTGGATGCGTAGGAAGTTGTGAAAAAATTATAATATTAATTTATTAAATTTTTCTACTTTGGTGTTACTAGCGATTTCTATAAATAGGGTCTTTAGGTTAGAATTGAAAATCACACGAAAGCTGAAGTTTTCTCTCTATATTATCGGCGTATTCTTGTGAGTATTTTGAGTATACTTTGAGTATTGCTACGGACGTCTGAAGTTCAAGTCATAGCTTTATATCCGGTGTTTATTAGAAATCTTGTCTTTCGGTAAGGGATGTTATTTTCTTCTCAAATGATATTATTTCTTAAATATCATTATCTTTGAAATATTGGTTGGAACTTTTATCAAATTTGGAACTTTTTCATGTCGGGGTTCTTATTCATGAGTTCTTATTCACGAGTTCTATTCACGATTCTTATACTTATTCACGATTCTTATTCACGAGTACTATTAAGAAGTGAAGATGTTTTTTGTGGAATTTCTATCTTTTGGTGTCGGATTCTTATTCACGTATACGGCCTTATTCACGTATCTGACACTATTCACGAATCGACTTATTCACCAAAAATGAAAATTTTTCTTTTTTTTATCAAAATATCTATTACGGATACTAGCTTTGATTGTATCCATGTTTTGATCATTCTTGAATTTTACACCTATATGATTATTTTTGAGGTATTTTTGGGCGTGGATAAAAAAAATCTGAATCCTTAATCCTTAATCCTTGTCATTTTGTTTCTTTGGATTCGTTTCTTTAAAAATATTTTCATCATCCTCGATCTTAAATGATGATATTATTGAATATCTTTGGCTTTAGGTGCAAATGAATGATTTCTTGAAGAATATCTTTGGCCGTAGTGCAAAGATGAGCAGTGTTTAGATGAACATGATCAATTGATGAATATCTTTGGCACGTAGTGCAAAGATGAATATTTGATTCGAGATATATATTGATTGATGTTACGAGGGGATAAAATATCGACGATGAACTTTTAAATTCATATATAGAAGATAGTAGTTTGCATTCTCTACTTAACTCTTCTAATGAATTATTATTTCATTGCGAATATTGATTTAAAATTTGTTGTCTATTGTATTCTATTAGATTTTTCCTGTTGAAGACTAACGATAATTTGTTGTATATTATCTTAGTCATAATATTCTTTCTTGGGCTAGTTGAGCTCACCCTTTTCCTTGTTGTTCCATTTTTCTTCTCGGGAGGCGAGAATGTAGCGAGTACTTAGTCGGGGTATGGAATGAAGGTTACAGAGAGAGTTGTTTAGTAGTCCTCACCATTTTGTAAAATAATGTATCAATAATTATGATGAGGGATTTATTTGCGTGTGGATATTATCTAGATGGCAATATCTCGTATTTAAACTCACGATTTATATGTTGTAATAATAAAGTTGTAGTTATTTACGTACCATGTATTTGGCGACTCGAAATGGGTTGGATGGAATGGACCTATTTTGGTCATGGCTACTTGTGATCATCTGAATATTCCTCGACGATGAATATTCCACGACGACCAACGAATATTCCCACAACAATGATGAATATTTTATAACCACTTGCTTATTTTGAAGTATTTGCGTATTTTACCCTAACTATCCACATTAATCACATCAACCCTTACTATTTCAAAATAATAAATAGAGAAAATTAAATTTCATTAATAATAAGTTGGGGTCTTACAACCTCCCTCCTTATGAAATTTAGTCCTCGAAATTGACGTCGTACTGGTGTTTGAAAAGGTGAGGATACCTACGCTTCATTTCCGTTTCCAATTCCGGGTCATTTCCTCTATAGCATGATTCCTCCACAAAACTTTAACTTGTGGTATGACCTTTCTGGCGTAGGACATGCTCCTTCCTATCTAAGATCTTGACAATGTACCTCCTCATCGTTAAGTCTTGACTATCTCGTCCTGTTCTAACTCAATAACGTGGTTTGGGTCTTTCACATATTTACTGAAATGCGGATATGTGAAACACATTATGAACACGAGACATACTACGGGAGGTAACACGAGTCTATAGGCTACATTTCTACTCGGTCGAGAATTTGAAATGGACCAATAAATCGTGGATTGAGCTTTCCTCTCTTCCCAAATCTTGTAACTCCCTTCCATGGAGCAACTCGCAACAATACATGATCCCCTACACTAAATTTCACGTCCTTTCGATGAAGATCCGCATAACTCTTTTTGTGAGACCCCAGTTTTTATCAATAAAGATTTAAATTTTGTTAAAATAATTTTTTAATATTATGGTGTGAATTTAAGATAATATTATAGTTGTGGGTAGTATTTATAAATTTTGCAAAGTATGCACAGTGGTTATATTATATTCGATTGGTGGGGAATATTAGGTTTAGCGAGGAATATTAAATGACTACTCAATCATTGGTGGACCCTACAATGAAATTATTGTCGGATTGAAAAAACGACAAAAATATTTTATTGAAATAACGGCGGAAGTTTTACTGGTGATTCTTGTTGAACTACTCTTTAGTAGTAAAAATGCGATGTCGTGTGGTTGCATAGTAGCACACGGTATTGATTATTGATCTTTATGTGAGAAGTCACCGGTTTAATTCCATTATTGTCGATTAATAATATGAATTATTATAAGCGATAATGACGTTTTGTTTTATTAAGTATTATTAACGTAATAAAATGCGAAACATCTTTATATATAAAATAGAATACTTTATTAAAGTTATTACATAAATAGAATATATTATATTTTATTATTATAAATAGTGTTGCGTAGTGTTTTGCGTAGTGTTGCATAGTATTTGCGTAGTAAAATATTTTATATAAATAGAATATATGATATTTTATTTAAAAGATTTTGCTTTAAATATGGACCGTCAGATTAAAGTAAATCAATCTGGACCGTTCATGGATTAATTACTATGCGATCTATTTTCCTATAAATAGAAGCTCGTTCATTTATTATTTTCTTACGAATTCATTGAAACTACAGAGAGAAATTATAGAGAGAAGCTATAGAGAGAAAATTATAGAAAGAAGAAGAGTATTCTACTACTTCACTACTTATATATTCGGTTCTTTTTACGGTAAGGGTGTTATTCTTTCTTCTTGAAGAGAACTTACATTATTCCATTCATTATCATTACATTGGAATAACTTTTAAAAAGTGGCATACCCTATACATAACTTTGTATACGCGGCATACCTATACTTGGTGAAATCCTTATGTTATTCCATTGCTTATTATTACATTGGAATAACTTTGTATCTGTGATTTACCTATACTTGGTGACATTCTTCTATTATTACATTGGAACATCACATGCATGTGTTTTACAGGACACAGTTACTTTTTTATTATTACATTGGAACATCACATGCATGTGTTTTACACCGGACTGGTTAAAATCTTTATCATTCATTGGAATATCCTATCGTGTGTTTACACCGGATGCAGTTCCATCTTTATTATTACATTGGAACATCCCGCCGGTGTGAATTTCACACGACTTTGTTCCGTTATTATTATTACATTGGAATAACTTTTACATCTGATACCGCATGCGTGGTGATTTCTTTTGTTATTCCATTCTTTATTATACCCGGTTGGTTAAAACTTTGACTTATACTCCATGAAATTAGTAGAATATCCTTGATATTTGCGTTTCATCGATATCTTTTCATGGAAATACTCTTACGATCATTCTTGAATTTTACTCTCTGAAAGCGATATCATGTTGACAATTTGGGCGTTAATAATTCATGGATTAAATAATTCTTGAACTTGTTTTATTGAATTATTACGTCATTGTAATCATCCTCATGTTATATTATGTTATCTTTGGCTTACGTGCATAGATGAACTTAGTATGATTATGACCGAGGATCATTCGGTATAATCATGACTTGATATAAATGATGTGACAAAAAGTCCTCGATGGCTTTTTGTAATGCGGTGATGGATAGTTTTTGGTATGATTATGACCGGGGGTGATTCGGTATAGTCATGACCATTGATAATTTGATGAAAATCCTTGGCCAGTAGTACGGGATGATTAGATGTGGTGGTTTATTTATTAAAAAGGTTGAGTCTCGTGATAAAAATTGATGAAAACCTTTTAAAACCTAAAAGATAGTAGACTTTATTCTCTACTTGACTCTTTTAATGGATTGCTTATTCATTGCGATTAAACCGGTTGTCTATTGTATTTTATCGGTTTAACATCATTGAAGGCTAATGATAATTTATTCGCATTATCTTAGTCATAATATTTCTTCTTGGGCTAGTTGAGCTCACCCTTTCTTTCACTTTATTCTCTTGAGAAATGAGAACATAGGCCGAGACGAGTCGGGGAGCGAAGTAATGGTCCGAGAGGATAGCATTAGTAGTCCTCACTATTACGTGAAATAGTGTGATAATAGTTGTAATGAGGACTCCTTTTGAGTTTGTATAATATCTAGTAGACAATATTTGTATTCAAACTCACGAGTTTATGTCAGATTGTACCACAGCAGTTATATTAGTAAGTCGTATTTGAATTTATGTACCATGTAAGTGGCGACCCAAGATGGGTGGCGTATACCTAATTTTGGGGCGTCACATCTTTTGTCGATCTTTGTCTTGAAGATATCTTGGGAGAAGTTCCAGGAGTGTTCAACGACAAATACTTTCTGAAAGTATTCGCCTACATGAAGGAGGTGGAGTTTATCAAGTTGGAACAAAACAATATGGCCGTGTCGCATACGAGGCAAAGTTTGAGAGTTATCACGATTCGTCCCACTTGGTGGATAATGAAGAGAGAATGGCACGAATGTTTTAAGAGGTTTGAAGCGGAGATACGTCAACATCTTATTTCTCATAAACCGTGTTTTTTATTCGGATGTTGTAAATAGGACTCGATTAGTGGAGCGCGATAACGAGTCAACGAACTAAAAAAAGAAAGTGGCCGCAAAATTATAATACCGGCCGAGTAGTCATCGAGCGGTGACAACAAGCGTGGAGGGAATCAACGGGCGGATATGGTAACCACTTGGGTGGTAATCGAGGCCAAAACAATAAGAATGGACATTTCAAGAAAAGGAGATTCAACAATGATGGAAAGACGTCGGCACCAAAGACTTTGTTGTTAAGGAAGGAGAAGGACCATCTATTATATGCTTCAAATGCGGAGGAGAGGACACATCGGTCCGATCTGCGCCATGCAAAAAAAAGCATGTTATAATTGTGGAAGAGAAGGTCACTTAGCTCGATTTTGTCGTTTCAAGAAGACAAATTCAACAAGGATGGAGGCACCAAAGGTGTCCCCGCACAAACCAAAGCCGGTAGTTTAAGAGAGAGCATTTTTTTTCGTGACGAGGAACCCGAATAAGATTATCACGGGTAAGTAATCATAAGCTCTTGCGAAGTCTATACTGTGTTAGATACCGGTTCTACCCACTCTTTTATTTCACCTAGTTGTGTTCAACGTTTGAATTTGACTCAAGAAGTTAAACTTTGACTTATTGGTTGAAACTTCGTTAGTAGGAGCCTTACGTTACCGCTTACTATTTTTAAATCTTGTTTAATTCAAATAAACACTTTCACGTTACACCGATATTATCTCTTTGAAAATATTTGCCTTTGATGGTATTTTAGGAATCAATTGGTTAACTACTCATCATTCTTTTAAATAGGTTGTTAGCTTTTATATTCATAACCAAACTACTAAAGTCAATTATTGTCATATCAAGCCATAAGTAAAGAGCCCCGAACCTTTCGTTGTTGACTTCCTTGTGTGGAATGCACCGAAGCCAGACTTTCTGTAGGCGACATCGTGAATGAAGATGGCAAGGTTATAGGTATCATTGTGAGGTCTTATCTAGGTTAAGGGATAGAAGTCACAGTTGGTATCAATGTGACGTCTTATCCAAGTCTTGGATGAGAGTCACGGTGATTGAATGATATTTCTATTATTAATAAATTTCTGGCGTATTCTTGAAGACTTCTTAGCCTACTTAGAGCGTAAAATCCAATTTTGTATTGACCCCAGTACAAAACCCATTTCTTAAACCCTCAAATATTTCTTCAACTAAAATGAACAGTTTACGTGGTTTATGATGAAAGTCATAATAAAAGCATTGGACTAATGAAAATCATGGGTATATGAAGTATTAGTAAGTGTTATGATGAGTTATGTGGTTATTATGTGAAAACATGAAAGTTTCTTAGAAATCACAAAGGGTTGAAAAATCAGATTTTGGTGAAAAACGTAACATGAAATTCAATAGACCATATCTCCTATTATATTTTGAATTTTTGAATGTGGTCAAGACCTAGAGTTAGATCTATGAGTTACCTAACTAATTCAAGTGGAATTACTGGAAAAGGTGTTGTAGATTTTTGTGTGGACTGATTTTAGCAAAGGAGTGCAAAGCTGCAAAAACCAAAAAAAGCTGCTGCCATGATTTTAGAGGGGCTGTTTTGGCCACTTAAATTATGAGAAAAATTCTGGGTTTTTGGGACATGATAGTATATGGTATAAAGTACCTCCTGTCCAAAAATGAGCTCATTCTGACTTAAAATGAGCAAGTTATGACTATTTCAATATTTAGGTTTTTTCGACGAAAAATGCTATAACCGGAGTTCTATAACTCCGATGACCATGAAATTTAAACTGGAAGCTCACGTTAACATGTGTAAGATCCTGCCAAGATTTGGGAATTTTTGGAGTTAAACTTGAGGTAGCTAATTTCTTAAGGAATTAATTAGAAATTGATTTTTGAAAAATAGTAAATGAATTTTAAAAATTTAGAAAAATATATTTTCATTATGGGACTATATTATGCTAAATCCCAGAAAAGAAATATTTTTGGGACTAATTTGGTATTTTTCATGAAAATAGTTTAATTCTGAACATATGAGTTAAATATGTTATGTGAAGTAACAAAGTTGAAAATAGGATTTTATGGCTAGAGAATCCTATATAGAGTATATACATATTTTTTTGATGAGGATTTGATAATTGGTGATGATATTTTATGAGTATGGCATTTTGAATGATTAAATGCATTATATGGTAAAGCGTAAACAATTGAGATAAATTGTTTATAAATTTAAAGTGATTAAAATATTATTATAATATTAATGTTATTAGATTATGAGATTATTAAGTGATTGATAACATGGGGATATTCTTGAATCCTGGATAAATTATATTATAAATGTTTAATATTTATTCTTTATCTCATTTGATTGATTCTTTATATCATTATCCTAAACGCTTATATTATGTTGAAAGTCATCCGTGGCACTGTGAAGTGCATAGATGGACTTGGTATGATTATGACTGAGGATTGTTAGGGTATAATCATAATCAGTAATTGAAAACACAATTATCTTTGGTAGTGGTCATGGGATAATTTGTGGTCGTGATCTTAATGAATATTCTTGGCACGTAGTGCGAGGGATAATTCGATGATGTGGATTAATTATTGAAATGAGTCTCAATGATGAAATATTAATTCATGGATGTGGTAAAAGTCATCTTTGGTAGTAGTGCATTGATAGACTTGGTATGATTATGACCACGGATTATTCGGTATAATCATGATCCAGTAATTGAAAACACGAATATCCTTGGCGATGAGGTAATGGATAATTAATTGGTCGGTGATCTTATTAAAAGTTGAGTTTATCTTGGCGTTATTGGTTTTACAGTTTGTATATCTTTGGCTGTAGTGCAAAGATGAATTGTTAATGAATATCTTTGGCGGATTGCAAAAAATGAATTTAATATTTTCAACGATAAAGGTATTCAAGGTATCCTCATCTCTTTATCATATCGTGAGTCGTACCTAATTTTTGAGGGTGAAATTCCTTAAGGAGGGGAGATTGTGAGACCCCAGATTTTATCAATAAAGATTTAAATTTTGTTGAAATAATTTTTAATATTATGGTGTGAATTTAAGATAATATTATAGTTGTGGGTAGTATTTATAAATTTTGCAAAGTATGCAGTGGTTATATTATATTCGATTGGTGGGGAATATTCGGTTTAGCGAGGGAATATTAAATATGACTCAATCATTGGTGAACCTACAATGTAATTATTGTCGGATTGAGAAAACGACAAAAATATTTTATTGAAATAACGGCGGAAGTTTTACCGTAGTTCTTGTTGAACTACTCGGCGGTAAAAAATGCGATGTCGTGTGGTTGCGTAATAGCGCACGGTATTGATTATTGATGCTTATGTGAGAAGTCACTCAGTTTAATTCCATTATTGTTGATTAATAATATGAATTATTATAGCGATAATGACGTTTTGTTTTATTCGTATTATTAACGTAATAAGCGAAACATCTTTTATATAAAATAGAATACTTTATTAAAGTTATTACATAAATAGAATATATTATATTTTATTATGCATAGTGTTGCATAGTGTTTTTGCATAGTGTTGTATAGTGTTTTTCGTAGTGTTGCATAGTATTTGCATAGTAAAATATTTTATATAAATAGAATATATGATATTTTATTTAAAGATTTTGCTTTAAATATGGATGAATCAGTTAAAGTAAATCAATCTGGACCGTTCATGGATTAATTACTATGCATTCTATTTTCCTATAAATAGAAGCTCATTCATTCATTATTTTCTTACGAATTCATTGAAACTACAGAGAAAATTATAGAGAAAGCTATATAGAGAAAAATTATAGAAAGAAGAAGAGATTATACTACTTCACTTCTTACTATATTCAGGTTCTTTTACGGTAAGGTGTTGTTATTCTTTCTTCTTGAAGAGAACTTACATTATTCCATTCATTATCATTACATTGGAATAACTTTGTAAAAAAGTGGCATACCTATACATAACTTTGTATCTGTCTGGCATACCCTATACTTGGTGAAATCCTTATGTTATTCCATTGCTTATTATTACATTGGAATAACTTTGTATCTGTGATTTACCTATACTTGGTGACATTCTTCATTATTACTGTTGGAACATCACATGCATGTGTTTTACCGGACACGGTTACTTTTTATTATTACATTGGAACATCCTCATGCATGTGTTTTACACCGGACACAGTTCCGCCTTTATCATTCTGTTGGAATATCCTATCTCGTGTGTTTTTACAGGATGCGGTTCCATCTTTATTATTACATTTGGAACATCCTGTCGGTGTGAATTTCACGACGACACAGTCCGTTATTATTATTACATTGGAATAACTTTATACATCTGATCAATCTGCGCATGCGTGGTGATTTCTTTTGTTATTCCATTCTTTATTATACCCAAATGGTTAAAACTTTGACTTATACTCCATGAAATTAGTAGAATATCCTTGATATTTGCGTTTCATCCATATCTTTTCATGGAAATACTCTTACGATCATTCTTGAATTTTACTCTCTGAAAAAGATTATCATGTTGACAATTTGGGCGTTAATAATTCATGGATTAAATAATTCTTGAACTTGTTTTATTGAATTATTACGTCATTGTAATCATCCTCATGTTATATTATGTTATCTTTGGCTTACGTGCATAGATGAACTTAGTATGATTATGACCGAGGATCATTCGGTATAATCGTGACTTGATATAAATGATGTGACAAAAGTCCTCGATGGCACATGTAATGCGATGATGGATAGTTTTTGGTATGATTATGACCGAGGGGTGATTCGGTATAGTCATGACCATTGATAATTTGATGAAAATCCTTGGCCGTGGTACGAGGGATGATTAGATGTAGTGGTTTATTTATTAAAATTTGAGTCTCAGTGATAAAAATTGATGAAAACCTTTTAAAACCTAAAAGATAGTAGACTTTATTCTCTCTTGACTCTTTTAATGGATTGCTTATTCCACTGCAGCTTAAACCGCGGTTGTCTATTGTATTTTATCGGTTTAACAACTTGTTTGAAAGGCTAATGATAATTTATTCTGCATTATCTTAGTCATAATATTTCTTCTTGGGCTAGTTGAGCTCACCCTTTCTTTCACTTTATCTCTTGAGAAATGAGAACATATAATTTGGAGCTCAGGGGAGCAAGTAATGGTCGGAGGATAGCATTAGTAGTCCTCACTATTCTTACGTGAAATAGTGTGATAATAGTTGTAATGAGGACTCCTTTTGAGTTTGTATAATATCTAGTAGACAATATTTGTATTCAAACTCACGGTTTATATCGTATTGTACCACACGATTATATTAATAAGTCGTATTTGAATTTATGTACCATGTAAGTGGCGACCCAGATGGGTGGCGTATACCTAATTTTGGGGCGTCACATCTTTTGTCGATCTTGTGCCGTTTGTATACGTTGTCGAATCATTTGGATCTTTTCCGTAGTCATACGTACCAACTCGGGTCCCAACAATTGTTGCTTCACCCACCTCGTCCCAACATACCGGAAGCGACACTTTCGTCCATATAATGCTTCAAATGGAGCTACAACTATACTTGCTGAATAATCATTGTTGTGGGAGAATTCCACCAATGGTAAATACTTATCCCAACTACCCTTGAAGTCTAGGACACGTAGTCTTAATAGATCTTCCGGAGTTTGAATAGTCCTCTCGATTGTCCGTCTGGTTTGGGGATGGTATCTTAAAATAAATCGCAAATCCGTGCCCATAGCTTTTTGCAAGCTAACCCAAAATCTTGAAGTGAATCTTGGGTCACGATCCAAACTATGGATACAGGCATGCCATGCTGACCTCACAATCTCATTCACGTACATACTTTATTATTAATGAAATTTATTTTCCTCTATTTATTATTTTGAAATAGTAAGGGTTGATTTGATTAATGTGGATAGTTATGGGTAAAATCATGAAATATTTCAAAATAAGCAAGTGGTTATAAAATATTCATTATTGTCGGGAATATTAGTTTGGTGGTGGAATATTAAATCTTTGTCGGGGAATATTAAATGCAGACAGTAGCGATCTTTATGGGGCCCATGTAACGAAGCGATTGGATGAAGAAAGCGACAAATATAAGTTGTTTATAAATAGCGGCGTAGTTATTCTGAGATTAATCTTGTTGGAATACTAAATGGTTAAAACACACTGTCTGGCGTTGTTGAGCGATACGGTATTGCACGATTATTGATTCTTACGTGAAGGCCTTTTCGATAATTATTAAAGTAATTCTTATTTCGATATTTTTTTTATTGATTTAATAATTCTTGCGTTGATATTTTATATTCTTGTTGTTTGATAATTGTCATTACACGATATTTTTCATTATCGAAGCAATAATTCATATTATCTGAATAATATTATTAGATAACATTATTGGCAATGTCTAGAAAGTTACATCTAAGGAGAGGTTTGGTCACTAATTGCGGCGATGAAGAGAAATTCTTATTGGAAAGCCCCTCTTTCACAGGAGCGGCACAGTTGTCGATATTGTGATTCTGTAATATTATTTGTGAATAATTAATTATTGATTCATATGATGAGGAAAATATTGATTTTATGTGGATATAGATGGAGAAAATTTTAAATGTGACAATTGTTGAAAATTAATATTTTATCTTTTTACGATAAAATAATTCATTTAAATATATTATTATATTTAATAATATAATAATGGTGATATTTTTACAATGAATGTGGGATATATGAGTATATGAGGAGGAAGAGTATTTTTGTTGCAATAAATGTTTAAAACATATTTTTGTGTGTTGGTGGACCCCATTTATTGGTGAAAATTTGATTATAGCTTTTGTAAAATTGCTTGGTTTTGTGGATTTGGTCAATTTACATTTGGAATTTGGAAAAACTTTCTTACGCAAAGTTGTAGAAATTGAATTTCCTATAAAAAAGTTCGCGAGATTCAATTTTTACGATAAAAGGGCTATTTATTATGAATTATTGAAGTTAGAAGCTCAAAATAATTGATTTTGGAAGTTTTAATTATTATTTTTAAAGAAAAAACGTTTTTTTGCATTTTTGGGCTAACATGTGATGTATTAGTTGCTGAAATCAGATCTTGAAAGATGGGCTAAGAAATTTATAATATATATAATATTATTATATTAAATTTTACTACTTTGGTGTTAAGCGTTTTCTATAAATAGGGTCTTGGGTTAGAATTGAAAATCACACGAAGCTGAAGTTTTCTCTCTCTATATTATCGGCGTATTCTTGTGAGTATTTTGAGTATACTTTGAGTATTGCTATCTGGTCTGAGTTCAAGTCATGCTTTATATCAGGTGTTTATTTAAATCTTTAATCTTTTCGAGGTAAGGGATGTTATTTTCTTCTCGAATGATATTATTTCTTGATATCATTATCTTTGAAATATTGGTTGAAACTTTTTATCAAATTTGGAACTTTTTCATGTCGGGAGTTACTATTCATGAGTTCTTATTCACGAGTTCTTATTCACGAGTTCTTATTCATGATTCTTATTCACGAGTTCTTATTCACGAGTACTATTCATGAAGCGTGAAGATGTTTTTTTGGAAATTTCTATCTTTTGGTGTCGGAGATTCTTATTCACGTATCTGGCCTTTATTCACGTTCTGACTATTCATTCATAATCGACCTTATTCATAGAAAAATAAAATTTCTTCTTTTTGTCAAAATATCTATTACGGATACTAGCTTTGATTGTATCCATGTTTTTTGATCATTCTTGAATTTTACACCACTATGATTATTTTTGAGGTATTTTTGAACATGGATAAAACAAAGTACAAATCCTTAATCCTTAATCCTTGTCATTTTGTTTCCTTTGGATTCGTTTCTTTAAAAAATATTTTTCATCATCCTCGGTCTTAAATGATGATATTATTGAATATCTTTGGCTTTTGTAGTGCAGATGATGAATGATTTCTTGAAGAATATCTTTGGCGCGTAGTCTGAATGAGCAGTGTTTAGATGAACATGACCAAGTGATGAATATCTTTGGCACGTAGTGCAAGATGAGCAGTGTTTAGATGAACATGACCCGAATGATGAATATCTTTGGCATTCAAAGATGAATATTTGATTCGGATATATATTGATTGATGTTCTGAGGATAAAATATGAGATGATGAACTTTTAAATTCATATATAGAAGATAGTAGTTTGCATTCTCTACTTAACTCTTCAATGAATTATTATTTCCATTGCGAATATTGATTTAAAATTTGTTTGTCTATTGTATTACTATTAGATTTTTCCTGTGTTGAAGACTAACGATAATTTGTTGTATATTATCTTAGTCATAATATTCTTTCTTGGGCTAGTTGAGCTCACCCTTTTCCTTTTTGTTCCATTTTTCTTCTCGGGGAGGCGAGAATGTAGCGCGAGTCTTAGTCGGGTATGGAATGAAGGTTACAGAGAGAGTTGTTTAGTAGTCCTCACCATTTTTTGTAAAATAATGTATCAATAATTATGATGAGGATTTATTTGCGTATGGATATTATCAGAAGATAATATTTGTATTTAAACTCACGAGTTTATATGTTGTAATAATAAAGTTGTAGTTATTTACATACCATGTATTTGGCGACTCGAATGGGTTGGATGGAATGGACCTATTTTGGGGCGTCACGGTTGGTATCGAGCTTAGGGATATGATCTCTGGCGGAGATCGGGGAATAGAACTAGGAGGGAGAGGCGAGTAAATCCTTGCTAGTGTGTCTACTAAGCTTATTTGTTAGTTGGTTAGTATATAGGGATATTATGTGATATATTGATTTCCTTAATTAACCCTTGTTTTATGGCGATGTTTGAGAATGTCGATTGAGAATATTAACATGGAGTAAATGAGGCCGTGGAGATGCTTTGTCTTTACCAGCGAGAGAGAGCGTCTGCAGCAATTGGCAATGTACCTCCTGTGAACAACACCAGCTGAGAGATGATGAGCGAGGGGATGTTTAGAAGCTTTTTGCGATTCATGCAAAATCGAGACGAGGAGACTTCGTGTTCAAAATCTGAGGAGGAAATGATAGCAATTCACGGGTTATCACGACCCAAGCGATTCAAAGTTTGGGACCACGAAATTTAGGGAAAACGGGATCCGATCAAAGGCGGAAACATGGGTCGAACAAATTACCAGATATTCGATGTCTTGGGATGCGGAGAGAACGAAAGTTCCATTCGCTACTTTTATGTTAAAATGCGAAGCGGATTCTTGGTGGGAATCGTGAAGCGTACCCATCGGTACTTTCGGCGTATGTCGTGGGAGACGTTTGAAAGCAGTTCAATGACAAGTACTTCCACGAAAGTATTAAATCGTATGAAGGAAGTGGAGTTTATTAGACTGGAAGCGAGAATAACATGGCGGTGTCCCGATGCGGCGAAGTTCGCGGAGTTATCGAGTTTGCACCTCATTTGGTGGAGAATGAGGAGCGTATATGCGCGGATGTTTACGAGAGGTTTGAAACCCGGCATCGTCGATATCTCATTTCTCATAAATTTTCTCTCTATTCGGATGTTGTCAGCGAGGGCTCGATTGTTAGGCGAGATAACGAAATGCGTTCAATGAGGGACCATAACGAGGATCATCTAGAAGATAGCGATCATCGAATAATGATAACCGGTGGAGAAAGAAGAATCTGAATGACAAAGCGGTAACCACTACGGGTGGTAATCGTGGCCATGAAAATAGAAGAAGCGAGTCGGGAGGAGATTTTAAAAAGGAGATTCAACAACGACCATGTGAAGGCGTCGGCGCCGATGTGGCTGGTTCCGAGGAGGAGAAAAGACCACCGGTCGTATGTTACAAAATCTTGGGAAAGAGGACGTATCATTGAAGCGCCCACAGCAGTTTAAGGTATGCTATAATTGTGGAAAAGAAGGACATATAAACTCGAGATTATGCGATATCGAAACCAGATCCAGAGAATGGTGACTCGAAAGGATGTCCCGAGAAAAGTCAAAATCAGCGGTTCTGGAAGGCGTTTGTCGTGTGGCCGGTCAAAATCGAGAGAACGACGAAGTTAGCATGGGTTAGTTAATTATAAATTCTTGCGAAGTTTATACCTTACTAGAATCTGGGTTCTACCCATTCTTTTATCTCTCTTGCTTTGCGCTCAGCGTTTGAACTTGACTACGGAGAAATTAGACTTTGACTATTTATGGAGACTCCAGATTAGGAGAAACTTTCATTACATCCGTTGTTTAAAAATCTTGCTTGATTCGGGTTGGCACTATCACATTACACATTAACCTTATTTTTATAGAGATATTTGCTTTTGATGTGATTTTAAGGTTAACTACTCATCATAAAAAAAATTGATTACTTTAAATAAGGTTGTTAGTTTTCATATTCTAAGCAACTTTGTTATTGAATTCAAGCAATCAAACCATTGTAGTCAAACATTTTCATATCAAGCCATGAAGTCATTCGTTTATTACGGATGTCGAGTTTTCTTAGTCCATGTTATGGATTTGAATAAAGACACGTCGATTTGAATAATATTCTGTTGTTATTGATTTTTCTGGCGTATTTCTGAAGAATTTCTTGGCTTACTCCCAAAGCGATATTAAATTTTGTATCGACTTTGAACCCGGTACAAAACTCATTTCTAAAATCTCATATCGAATGGCTCTATTGAACTTGAGGAGTTAAAATTCAACTATAAATTTGGTACACGAGCCTTTATCTGGTGACTTCCTTTGTGGAATGCAAAGCGGACTCTCCGTAGGGGACACCATATTAAATGCGATAGTAAAGCGATAGGTGTCATTGTAACGTCTTATCAAGGTTGGGATATGAGTCACGATTGAGAACAACCTAAATCGATGTCGAAATCGTAGCTTTACAGAAGCTTAGTTGGTTATTATCGGAGATTCGTTGAAGGATATTCTCGAATCGCTATTCCATTAACGTGGTGACTCGTAGAGATACAAAATTCGAATGGAAGCGAGGAATGTGGGAAGAGCTTGAAGAACTCGAGAGGAGACTCATTTAACACATGTTACGACCGTGCCATCTGGAAAAGCGAGCGTGGTAGTAGGCGTGTTGAGTAGAAGATCGTATCACAATCTGAGTGCGATATTGTCAAAGACTCATTTCGTATAATTTACAAATAATAGAGATGGAGATGAAAACTCTAGGTACCCGTGATGATATCTGAGTATAATCGACTTTAATCGATAAAGTTAAAAGTTGTTTCAAGCTACACTGGGGGTGATGAATTTGAAGAAGGAGGTGCGAGAAGAAGTTGTTATTTTAGCGAGAGAGAATCGGTGAGGTGAGAAAAGCTCGAACCTTGATTTATTAATCCATTTAAAATTCTCGATCGAATAGGAGCGCGTGCCTATAGACTCGTTTTACTGCCAAGTATGGCGTGTTCATAACGTTTTTTTCACGTGTCGATGTTACGTAAATATGTGGACGACGACCGAACCACGTCATTGAGTTAGAGCCGGACGAGATAGCCAAAGACTTAACGTCACGAGGAGGTACTGTCAAGATCTTGGATAGGAAAGAACATGTCCTATGTCTGAGGGGTATACCACAAGTTAAAGTTTTGTGGAGAAACCATGCTATTGAGGAAATGACACGGGAGTTGGAAGCGGAAATGAAAGCGAGGTATTCTCATCTTTTGAAACACACGAATCGTCGTCGATTTAGAGGACGAAATTTCATAAGGAGGGAGGTTGTAAGACCCCAAATTATTAATAAATGAAATTTATTTTCCTCTATTTATTATTTTGAAATAGTAAGGGTTGATTTGATTTGATTAATGTGGATAGTTATGGGTAAAATCATGAAATATTTGAATAAGCAGTGGTTATAAAATATTCATTATTATCGGGGAATATTAGTTTGGTGGTGGAATATTAAATGCTTTGTCGGGGAATATTAAATGCTGACGGCCTGAGCGATCTTTATGGGCCCCCATAGCGGAGCGATTGGATGAAGAAAATGACAAATATAAGTTGTTTATAAATAACGGCGCGTAGTTATTCTGATTTATCTTGTTGGAATACCGGTGGTTAAAACACACTAATCTGGCGTTGTTGAGCGATAGCACACGGTATTGCACCAATTATTGATTCTTACGTGAAAGGCCTTTACTCGATAATTATTACGATAATTCTTTATTCGATATTTTATTTTATTGATTTAATAATTCTTTGCGTTGATATTTTATATTCTTTGTTGTTTGATAATTGTCATTACACGATTTTTTTTATTATCGAAGCAATAATTCATATTATCTGAATAATATTATTAGATAACATTATTGGCAATGTCTAGAAAGTTACATCTAGGAGAGGTTTGGTCACTAATTGCGGCGCCCGAAGGAGAAATTCTTATTGGAAAGCCCCTCTCACACAGGAGCGGCACAGTTGCCGATCTTGTGATTACTGTAATATTATTTGTGAATAATTAATTATTGATTTATATGATGAGGAAAATATTGATTTTATGTGGATATAGATGGAGAAAATTTTTAAAATGACAATTGTTGAAAATTAATATTTTATCTTTTACGATAAAATAATTCATTTAAATATATTATTTTAATAATATATTATAATGGTGATATTTTTTAATGAATGTGGGATATATGAGTATATGAGGAGGAAGAGTATTTTTGTGGCATTAAATGTTTAAAACATATTAAACATGTTGGTGGACCCCATTTATTGGTAGAAATTTGATTATAGCTTGTAAAATCGTCCGGTTTGTGGATTTGGTCAATTTACATTTGGAATTTGGAAAAACTTTCTTACTAGCAAAGTTGTAGAAAATTGAATTTCCTATAAAAAAATCGCGAGATTCAATTTTTACGATAAAGGAGCTATTTATTATGAATTATTGAAGTTAGAAAGTTCAAAATAATTGATTTTTGGAAGTTTAAAATATTTTTAATTACAAAAACGTTTTTTTTTTTTTTGAAACTCATTTAACATGTGTTAATGTTGCTGAATTCAGATTCTTGGATGTGTAGAAGATTTGTAAAAAATATATATATTATTATTATATTAAATTTTACCTTTGGTGTTCTAGCGATTTCTATAAATAGGGTCTTGGGTTAGAATTGAAAATCACACGAAGCTGAAGTTTTCTCTCTCTATATTATCGGCGTATTCTTGTGAGTATTTTGAGTATACTTTGAGTATTGCTATCTGGTCTGAAGTTCAAGTCATAGCTTTATATCAGGTGTTTATTTAAAATCTTGTCTTTTCGAGGTAAGGGATGTTATTTTCTTCTCGAATGATATTATTTCTTGATATCATTATCTTTGAAATATTGGTTGGAACTTTTTATCAAATTTGGAACTTTTTCATGTCGGGTTACTATTCATGAGTTCTTATTCACGAGTTCTTATTCACGAGTTCTTATTCATGAGTTCTTATTCACGATTCTTATTCACGAGTACTATTCAGTGAAGCGTGAAGATGTTTTTTGTGAAATTTCTATCTTTTGGTGTCGGAGAGTCTTATTCACGTATCGGCACTTATTCACGTATCTGACCTTATTCACGAATCTGACCTTTATTCATAGAAAAATGAAAATTTTTCTTTTTGTCCAAAATATCTATTATGGATACTAGCTTTGATTGTATCCATGTTTTGATCATTCTTGAATTTTACACCCTATGATTATTTTTGAGGTATTTTTGAACTTGGATGGATAAAACAAAATCGAATCCTTAATCCTTAATCCTTGTCATTTTGTTTCCTTTGGATTCGTTTCTTTAAAAATATTTTCATCATCCTCGGTCTTAAATGATGATATTATTGAATATCTTTGGCACATAGTGCAAGATGAATGATTTCTTGATGAATATCTTTGGCAGTAGAGATGAGCAGTGTTGAGATGAACATGCAGATTAATATCTTTGGCCGTAGTGCAGATGAGCAGTGTTTAGATGAACATGACCAAGATGATGATATCTTTGGCTGTGGTGTGCAAAGATGAATATTTGATTCGGATATATATTGATTGATGTTCTGGGGATAAAATATCGACGATGAACTTTTAAATTCATATATAGAAGATAGTAGTTTGCATTCTCTACTTAACTCTTCTAATGAATTATTATTTCATTGCGAATATTGATTTAAAAGCGGTTGTCTATTGTATTACTATTAGATTTTTCCTGTGTTGAAGACTAACGATAATTTGTTGTATATTATCTTAGTCGTAATATTCTTCTTGGGCTAGTTGAGCTCACCCTTTTTCCTTTTTGTTCCATTTTTCTTCTCGGGGGCGAGAATGTAGCGAGTCTTAGTCGGGGTTGTAATATTCATGAAGCAATCAAATTGCAAAAAATTGCGAGCGTGTAAAAATCGAGTTTAAAAATTTTACAAACCCGTATACGGATCACCTTTATGCATAATTATTAATTAAGCGAAAAGATAAAGAATAAAATCATACCCTTGAAGATCGAGCTTCCTCGGTACAAGTTCACCTCCAAATCCTTTTCGCGTTCGACTTGAATCCACGGGTTTGGTTCCTTCCTTTGATCGGCGTTAGCCACCCAATGTGTTTGGCCTCTGGGGTGATCCACGAGGAAAAATAAAATTGAAGAAGAAGGTGTGTTTGGCTCGAACCTAGTTTTTCTATCTACTATAGAAAAAGGCGTACTCTCCAACAAATTGGAATTATTACGTATGTTGAAAAAATCAACAACCCATTCCCACCCGTAATAAGACTCCTCTTATTTATAGATGTGAGCAACCCACCTTATAACAATTAAGGAATTGGGTTTTATTTAATTAATTAAATTCTTTTAATTAATTAAGCTCCTAATCTTATTAGGGATAATTAATTAAACTCCTTTAACTAATTTTCCTTCTAATCTTATTAGGAATAAATGAAATACTTATATTAAATTAATTCCTAAACTCTTTTAGAAATTAAAATAATAATAATTGTAATAATATTAATAAGACTCCTCTTATTAATTTATATTTAATATTTCTAAAATATTAAATAATAAATATTAAAATATTTAATTTATTACATCACCGTAGATTAAATTAAATATACATAACTATATTATTACGATTATGCCATTAACTTCTTAAATAATTATTCTTCCTTTTATGGTGTGACCCTTTAGGTTCTCCGTATTAAGCCGGTTGTGAATAAATCAATTAGAACAATTCTAATCTTATTTAAATAAATAAATTAAACAATTAATTTATTTAAATAAATAATATTTATTCTCTGATAGGGATAAGCCTCCTAGCGATCAGCGACTTTCCGGATAATATAGATTTCAACATTAATCATTAAAGAACCTTTGAGTAAATAGTTCTTCTGATGCAATTCAATCCTTCCACCATCTGATGTCCCGATTAAATATAAGGCATGGAATTCTTTGTCGAGTCTTTATTTTATTTAATTATATGTATTTTCGATCCTTAAATGCCTGACTCGAATAATGCAAATTAGAAACTCCTTTCTAATTTCATTACGCCTTAACCCGAGGACTCTTTGGGTTGTCATTTATCGAATCACATAGGACATTTCTCTTCTTTTATTAGAAGTGGTAGATTCTTTATTGATCATACATTATCTCCATATACTGACTTATTATACCCAAGCATACCCTTTGATATACCTAAGGGTCTTAAGGAATAAGTCAAAGTATAACTCATCATACACAAGATCTTATGATGATCTCAAGTCGAGGATTACTTGTCTTACTATCACTCTGAGAATTCCTATTGACGAGCGAATAAAACTCCATTAGGTATTCCTTAGCGAGCCACGTTCGATGAACTTATTCTCTAATAAGCACCTACATACTTGCTTTAGTGTCTCCACACAAATGATCGTGAGATCGATCATCCTCATCGATGAGCAAACAGCGTATGTACCCCGATCTATCAGGATTCACTAATCCCCGATTTAGTAATCGATGATTGGGAACTATTTTAGTTTTAAGCTTTCTAAAATTTAGATCTCATTAGAATGATCATCATCATTATTCTAAAAGCATTGCTTAAAACTATGGGTTTATCACATATTATAAAAGCGACATCGTGTAGATAATTAAAAGCCTTTAATAAATTAATACTTTTTATTAATAAATGAATAAGATTATTCTGAAAGTATATGCTTTATCATCAAACATGATTGGCTTGTGTGCATACTTACTTTCAATCTCCCACTTGCACTAAAAAGCCGATCGTCGTGGTATCTTATACTCTTCTTCTCTAAGTGGCGATTATCCTGGCTTTGTTGGATAAGCTTTAGTTAATGGATATGTAATGTTGTTCTTGAGAGTCCACTATCTACATAGTGATTTCCCATCTTTCGATGATTACAATAATCAAATGAAAGTGCCCTGACACATGTTTAGATCGAGATGAGACTTAGGAACTATTCTGGTTACGTAATGAACTTTTAATCCAAACAATCAACTTGCGACTTCATTTATAGCTATATACTTTGTCTTTATCACTAAACCGACAACTCTTTCTTTGTTTGGAACCTTTCGATTCAACTGCACCACCTTTGTTCGAGATAACCTTTTTACCTTAAAGTGGATTTTTACGTCATCTTGAGTGCATCTGAAAAAACTTGAGTGCATTAAGCCCTCTGGTTTTAATTTAGACCCACCATGAATATGATCACATCCTTGAGTCTTGGGTTAAGCACTTTAAGATGTTTTTCAGCGACTCATAGTGAACTTCTCCGAATATGGTGATCGACATCGGGTCTCGTATATTTCATTGCATACATGATTGTCACTCATGCGATCTCTCTCTTTTTTGAGTGCTGTGGGGACTATTAAGAGATACACTCCATAGCTCATCGACATGAGACATCTCTTGGAGTTTGCCATGCTAAACGACTTTAGCATCAAATGAATATCGTTCCTTGGGTTAAGTCGAGCATCCTCTTAAATCTATCTATATAGATTTATATCCCCAATTAAGATACTCTTCCCAAATCATTCATGGAGGAATGTTTAGAACAACTTTATCTTTCTTGATTGTAGCATTGGTATGTAATTCCTCATCATCATAGTATATATATCGATATATAATACTAGAAATGTCACGGCCCTCCCCTTTTTTTTACACACACTAAAATCAAACTCTTTTGACCTCATCAAATGTAACTGTATTTGGATCATCATCTTTCTGATGATGTGTACCTCATCATCATCATCTTCATGATGTGTACCTCATCATCATCATCCATGATGAATCCATACCTCCTAGGTATCTTGATACTTATTCGATTTACGATTGGTTTGTGATGCAATAGGATTATCTCTACTGAGTTCCTCTTATTTGACTTATAGTGTTTTGTGGTTCTTGAACTCTTGAGATCTATTATCCTCCACTAGCCCCTTTTATGATAAACACCTTTATCTTAGAAGGCGTGTTTTCGTAACAAAACACCTTTTTGCTAAGTAGGATTATAGAACATATACCTAAACTTACTTTAGGATGTCCCACAAATCTGTACTTGTCGAATCTTGTCCCAAACTTATCCTTTGAAACCTTTTCACATAAGTTGGACAACCCCTTATCTTAACACTTAAGATTAGGAATCCTCCACATCCATAACTTTTATGGAGTCTTGGGGCGGGATTTTGAGGTTACCTTTTAAATGATGTCTGACCATTTCTAGGACATGATCCTGAAGGATCTTTGGAATGTCGGTAAAATCATTATGGATAGCACCATGTCCAATAGTGCGATTTTTCATTTCGATATACATCAATCGATTATTATATGTCGGGGATGTGTCCATTATGAAAAAACCATTTGAGATGATCTAGAAACTTATTGCACAAGTATTTATTCCTTGATCTAATCGAAGAATCTTAATACTTTGCCGATTTGTTTCATTTTGAATTCTTTGAACCTTTCGAATAATTCACACTTGTATTCGACAAATACACACATTCAACTCTTTGAATGATCATCTCCTTTTCTTATACTAATTTGTTCGATATGCAAAATTATTTTCATGTAAAAATCAGTATACAAAATTTATTAAGTAATATTCGATTCTATACAAAACATTATTATTATAAATAGAACAACAATTGTTCTTAATTATAATACCAAAATTTCATTGTCCAACAATAAAATGGAAATAATATTTTTAACAAGAAGCTGGAATCTGATAACAACTTATTGACTTAATAGATTTGCCGTAGGCATTCTTTAAATATAAGTTTCTATATGGCTAATATAATGACAACCTTTGCTTCATTTTCCACACGTAGGATTACTTATATTTGTTTAGCTTTCTACTTCTGCTTTGGTCCTTCATAAATCTATATTTATGATAACGAAATCGGTATCCAATACCCAGTAGAACCTTGACTTAAAGAAAAATTTATTTCAATCATGAACAAAAAGCGTATTATATATAGAAACTTCACTAAAGCTCTTTTTGTTAGCCTCTGCAAGATCTTCTTCTCATGATTTCTTTCCGATGTCGGGCTTATTGCGGTGGAAGCAAACTCCTTTCTTTATCCGTGTCGATTTTTTCTTATTATCCTTTGTTTTTGCCTTTTTCTTTACCTTCTTTGAATCGTTCTTCTTTTTTTGAAGATCCTTTGGCCCCTACCGGTAAGACTTGATCTTTCTTGGTTGGAAAGTGACTCTCGACATTTTTCAACATATTAAGCAAATCGGTGAGGCGATATCTAGCTTGTTCATATGAAAAATTCACAACAATTGTGAAAGAATCAGGGGTGAGTGCAAGAATCAAATCTTGGCTCAACTCTCCATCCATGACAAAACTTCGTTGTCTAATTGATCGATCAAATTGATTATGTTAAGAACTTTTTATGCATCTTATAGTGCCATTGGCCGTTCTAGATCGGAAGAGCTCCTTGAATGTCGATATCTATCGGTCCTACTTTCTCTCCATCGACTACTTGATGTGCGGGGAATATAGTAGGAGCATCCATAGTTTCATCTTGTGGCTGAAGCTTCGTTACTTTCGTGGATCTGAGCATGATCGTTGAGCAATGTGCATCATCTTGCCACTTTCTAAAAGTAGCAATCTCTTCCTCGGAGGCATTATGCGCAACCATTGCGAGGGATAGGCGTATTAAGGACATAAGATAGCTTTTTTTATGAGAACTATTCTCAAATTCCTTAACCAATCCAGTTTAATTGATTACGGTTAATTTAGCATCTAATATGCTTGCGATGATAGTAATTTTAGACATTGTAAAATTACGTAAATGAATTTATAATTAACAACATTTTAACATACATTCTTTTATTAATTACCAAAATAAATTAGGTCTTGTTTTAAATTGGTATCTCCCTTATTTTCTTCAAACTATATTACCCTCACTTATATAGTTAAATAAAATCTAATTAAAGATTTGCTAGTGAGAATAAGGATCCCATTTCAAATGTATATAGCCTTGTGGTGACCTGACAAACTATATATAAATAAATAGGTAGACAACTTTTTTCGATTACATCATTATCTGACTCCTTTTATTTTGCCTCTTAGATTATTTTGATCAGTGGTGGCACATCAGAATCAAAATTATCGAGTTAAATCAAACTAGCAGCACTCCGTATATTCAAAAAAGAAAAATATCATCCTTGTGGTGACCTGACAAAAAACAATATTGTTCAATTTTCTTTATAAGCATCAAATGTGATAAATTAACATCTTAAATACTTAATACTTGCCTTGTGGTGACCAACAAACTCATATTAAATATTTAATACTCTATTAATTTTATCATGCTTTAGAAAGCGACGTTCGATATTCAAATATCTTTGAGCAACTTAGGACTTAATATAAAAAAAATGAGGGTTTGTTATTAATTTGTCTCATCTTGTTTAAGCGTAGCATACATATATATATATAAAATACGCGTCGTATTAATGAACATCTGCGAAGCATGTTTGCATAATATATAATATATATATATATATATAAGCATACACATATAGAATCTTATATTCTACTTCTACGGATTGATTATGGACTTTTATTCTAGTTTGGTTCACTTTAGAGCCACCAAGTGAACCAAAATTGAAACTCCCCAGGGTGCGAAAAATATATTTAAATATAACTATTACATTTAAACTTAGGGCTCCATTCTGACGGGTCTTGGCGCTCTCTTGCTCCTTGATCTCCAATTTTTCAAAATTAATTCTAACTATTCTATTACAAAACTATTTAAAATAAATAGAAACCTTGATCGTGATCGAGGGAAATGCATAGGAGGAGATAGAATTTACATTAAGAAAAATTAGAGAAGGCAGTCTGTGAGACCCCATTTAATAAAACCCGTACATTCGTACATCGACTAAAATAAAATCGAATCGCATTGGTTGATAGTCCATAATCAATCCCATTTATTATCATACACATCATCGTATGCATCGATAAATAACATTCATCTTATGAATAATAAACATTTAATATATATATTGATATCATTTAATGGGCAAATTTAGTTAGTATAAAATCTAATTTTGAATCAAAATAAACTCCTTTATTTTAATCCAAATTTAAATCAAAATAAAACTATTTTATTTTAATTTATCCAATTTTGAATAAAATAAACTATTTTATTTTAATCAAAATCTTTAATCAAAATAAACTCCTTTATTTTAATTAATTATGGAATCGATTCCATATAAAAAAAAATCTTTAATTAAAATAAACTCTTTTATTTTAATTAATTATGGAATCGATTCCATGTAAAAAAAAAAAATTTTAAAAGAAAACACGGATTATAAACTTATTATTCAAAAAAACTCCTTTATTTTTGAATAATATGAAATCTTATTTCATATTTAAATAAACTCCTTTATTTAAGGAAATTATTTATCTTTCTTTCATTCACAAATAAAACTCTTTTATTTTTTGATAATATGAAATCTTATTTCATATTAAATAAACTCCTTTATTTATTTAAGGAAATTAGGATTCTCTTTTTCATATTCAAAATAAACTCTTTTATTTTTTTAAAGATGAAATTTATTTCATATTAATAATAAAAACTCCTTTATTTTAAAAAAATGGAAATTTTATTTTAAATAAAAACTCCTTTTTATTAGGAAAAATAAATCGATTTCAACTCCAATTAGTTATCATGGAATCGATTCCAACTTAAATTAGTTAGCATGAAATTTAATTTTAAAATTAAAATAAACTTTTTTATTTTAATATTAAAATAAACTTTTATTTTAAATTAAAATAAACTTTTTATTTTAATTAAAATAAATAAAATATATATATATATATATATATATATATAAAATATATATATATATATAAATATATATATATATATATATATATATATATATATATATATATATATATATATATATATATATATATATATATATATATATATATATATATATATATATATATATATATATATATATATATATATATATATATATATATATATATATATATATATTATATATATATATATATATATATATATTTTATATATATTTATTTTTTTTTATATTTTTTTTTGCCTTTATTATATATATATTTTATTTTATATATATATATAAATTTTAATATATAAAATATATATATATTTTTTTTATTAATTCAAAATAAATTGAAATTTAATATTTTTTTTTTTTTTTTTTTAAAATTGATTTTTTTTTTTTTTTTTTTTTTTTTTTTTTTTTTTTTTTTTTTTTTTTTTTTTTAAATAAAAATTTTATCTGATAAAATTATGCCCAATTAAATTATTACAAACACGTATCGATATATATCAAATTAAAACAATTAATAATTTGCATAAAGGTTTGGCTCTGATGCCCTTTTTAGGTTTGTAATATTAATGAAGCATGATCAAATTGCAAAAAAAAAGCGCGAGCGTGTAAAATCGAGTTTAAAAATTTTTTACAACCATATACGGATCACCCTTTATGCATAATTATTAATTAAGCGAAAAAATAAAGAATAAAATCATACCCTTGAAGATCGAGCTTCCTCGGTGCAAGTTCACCTCGAATCCTTTTAGCGTTCGACTTGAATCCACAGGGTTTGGTTCCTTCCTTTGATCGGCGTTAGCCACCCAGTGTGTTTGGCCTCTGGGGTGATCCACGAGGAAGAATAAAATTCGAAGAAGGGTGGTTGGCTAAACCCCTAGTTTATCTACTCTAGAAAAAGGTACTCTCCAACAAATTGGAATTATTACGTTATGTTGTTAAAAATCGACAACCCCCCCTACCCACCCATAATAAGACTCCTCTTATTTATAGATGTGGGCAACCCACCTTAACAATTAAGGAATTGGGTTTTATTTAATTAATTAAATTCTTTTAATTAATTAAGCTCCCTAATCTTATTAGGGATAATTAATTAAACTCCTTTAACTAATTTTCCTTCTAATCTATTAGGAATAAATGAAATACTTATATTAAATTAATTCCTAAACTCTTTTAGAAATTAAAATAATAATAATTGTAATAATATTAATAAGACTCCTCTTATTAATTTATATTTAATATTTCTAAAATATTAAATAATAAATATTAAAATATTTAATTTATTACATCATCATAGATTAAATTAAATATACTAACTATATTATTACGATTATGCCATTAACTTCTTAAATAATTATTCTTCCTTTTATGGTGTGACCCTTTAGGTTCTCCGTATTAAAGCGGTTGTGAATAAATCAATTAGAACAATTCTAATCTTATTTAAATAAATAAATTAAACAATTAATTTATTTAAATAAATAATATTTATTCTCTGATAGGGATAAGCCTCCTAGCGATCAGCGACTTTCCGGATAATATAGATTTCAACATTAATCATTAAAGAACCTTTGAGTAAATAGTTCTTAAAATGCAATTCAATCCTTCCACCATCTGATGTCCCGATTAAATATAAGGCGTGGAATTCTTTGTCGAGTCTTATTTTATTTAATTATATGTATTTCGATCCTTAAATGCCTGACTCGAATAATGCAAATTAGAAACTCCTTTCTAATTTCATTACGCCTAAACCCGAGAGACTCTTTGGGTTGTCATTTATCGAATCACATAGGACATTTCTCTTCTTTTATTTAGAAAGTGGTAGATTCTTTATTGATCGTACATTATCTCCATATACTGACTTATTATACCCAAGCATACCCTTTGATATACCTAAGGGTCTTAAGGAATAAGTCAAGTATATAACTCATCATACACGAATCTTATGATGATCTCGAGTCGAGGATTACTTGTCTTACTATCACTCTGAGAATTCTATTGACGAGTGAAAATAAAACTCCATTAGGTATTCCTTAGCGAGCCCGCGTTCGATGAACTTATTCTCTAATAAGCACCTACGTACTTGCTTTAGTGTCTCCACACAAATGATCGTGAGATCGATCATCCTCATCGATGAAGCAAAACAGCGTATGTACCCGATCTATCAGGATTCACTAATCCCCGATTTAGTAATCGATGATTGGGAACTATTTTAGTTTTAAAGCTTTCTAAAATTTAGATCTCATTAGAATGATCATCATCATTATTCTAAAAGCATTGCTTAAAACTATGGGTTTATCACATATTATAAAAAAGCGACATCGTGTAGATAATTAAAGCCTTTAATAAATTAATACTTTTATTAATAAATGAATAAGATTATTCTGAAAGTATATGCTTTATCATCAATTGATTGGCTATTTGAAATGGACGAATAAATTGTGGATTGAGCTTTCCTCTCTTTCCAAATCTTGTAACTCCCTTCCATGGAGCAACTTGACAACAATACATGATCCCCTACACTAAATTCCACGTCCTTTCGATGAAGATCCGCATAACTCTTTTGTCGATCTTGTGCTTGGTTTTGTATCGTTGTCGAATCATTTGGATCTTTTCCGTAGTCATACGTACTCAACTCGGTCCCCAACAATGTTGCTTCACCCACCTCGTCCCAACATATCTTTGGAGGCGACACTTTCGTCCATATAATGCTTCAAATGGAGCTACAACTATACTTGCACGATAAGCATTGTTGTAGGAGAATTCCACCAATGGTAAATACTTATCCTAATCGCCCTTGAAGTCTAGGACATAAGTCTTAATAGATCTTCCGAGTTTGAATAGTCCTCCTCTCGATTGTCCTGTCTGTTTTGGGGATGGTATGCTTAACTAAATCGCAAAATCCGTGCCCATAGCTTTTTTGCAAGCTAACCCAAAATCTTAAAGTGAATCTTGGGTCACAATCCAAACTATGGATACAGGGCATGCCATCTGACCTCACAATCTCATTCACGTCATATCTATAAAGGCGTTCAGTGAATAAGTCTCCGTATCGGCAAGAAATGAAATGAGACTTGGTTAATCTATCAACAATAACCTAAATAGCATTGATCTTTGTAAGACCCCAACTTATTATTAATGAAATTTAATTTTCTCTATTTATTATTTTGAAATAGTAAGGGTTGATGTGATTAATGTGGATAGTTAGGGGTAAAATCATGTGAAATATTTCAAAATAAGCAGTGGTTATAAAATATTCATTGTTGTCGGGAATATTAGTTTGGTCGTGGAATATTAAATCTTTGTCGAGAATATTAAATGCGGCGGTAGCGACCGTATGTGGGGCCCATAACGAAAGCGATTGGATGAAGAAAACGACAAATATAAGTTGGTTAAAAATAACGGCGTAGTTATTCACAGATTAATCTTGTTAAAATACTCGGTGGTTAAAACACGTTGTAGCACGCGTATTGCACCAATTATTGATTCTTACGTGAAAAGGCACTTTACTCGATAATGGTTACGATAATTCTTTATTCGATATTTTATTGAGTTAATAATTCTTTGCGTTGATATTTTATATTCTTTGTTGTTTGATAAATTGTCATTACACAATATTTTTCATTATCGAAGCAATAATTCATATTATCTGAATAATATTATTAGATAACATTATTGGCAATGTCTAGAAAGTTACATCTAAGGAGAGGTTTGGTCACTAATTGCGGCGTGGATGAGAGAAATTCTTATTGAAAAGTCCCTCTTTCACAGGAGCTGCACGGTTGTCGATATTGTGATTACATAATATTATTTGTGAATAATTAATTATTGATTCATATGATGAGAAAAATATTAATTTTATGTGGATATAGATGGAGAAAATTTTTAATGTGACAATTGTTGAAAATTGAAATTTTATCTTTTTACGATAAAATAATTCATTTAAATATATTATTATATTTTAATAATATAATAATGGTGATATTTTACAACGAATGTGGGATATATGAGTATCTGAGGAGGAAGAGTATTTTTGTTGCAATAAATGTTTAAAACATATTAAACATGTCGATGGACCCCATTTATTATTTGAAATTTGATTATAGCACATAAAATTGCTTGTTTATGGATTTGGTCAATTTACATTTGGAATTTGGAAAAAATTTCTTCTGAAAGTTGTAGAGAATTGAATTTCCTATAAAAACACGCGAGATTCAATTTTTTGATAAAAAGGCTATTTATTGTGAATTATTGAAGTTAAAACTCAAAATAATTGATTTTGGAAGTTTTAATTATTATTTTAAAGAAAAAACGTTTTTTGCATTTAAGTGGGCTAACATGTGATATTAATTGCTGAAATCAGATCTTGAAAAATGGGCTAAAAAATTTATAATATATATATAATATTTTATTAAATTTTACTGCTTTGAGTTATTTTAAGCGTTTTCTATAAATAGGGTCTTGGGTTAGAATTGAAAATCACACGAAGCTGAAGTTTTCTCTCTATATATTATCGGCGTATTCTTGTGAGTATTTTGAGTATACTTTGAGTATTGTTAGGCGGTGCAAGTTCCTTGACCTTATATCTTAGGTTTTTCTTAAAATCTTAATCTTTGAGGTAAGGGATTTTATTTTTTTCTCGAATGATATTATTTCTTCAATATCATTATCTTTGAAATATTGGTTGAAACTTTTTATCAAATTTGGAACTTTTTCATATAGGGGTTATTATTCATGATTCTTTCATTCTTATTCACGAGTTCTTATTCACGAGTTCTTATTCACGATTCTTATTCACGATTCTTATTCACGAGTACTATTCATGAAGCGTGAAGATGTTTTTTTTGGGAATTTCTATCTTTTGGTGTCGAGATTCTTATTCACGTATCTGACCTTATTCACGTTCACGATATTGACCTTATTCATAGAAAAATAAAATTTCTTCTTTTTGTCCAAAATATCTATTACGGATACTAGCTTTGATTGTATCCATGTTTTGATCATTCTTGAATTTTACACCACTATGATTATTTTTTTGAGGTATTTTTGAACATGGATAAAACAAAGTACAAATCCTTAATCCTTAATCCTTGTCATTTTGTTTCCTTTGGATTCGTTTCTTTAAAAAATATTTTTCATCATCCTCGGTCTTAAATGATGATATTATTGAATATCTTTGGCTTTGTAGTGCAAAGATGAATGATTTCTGAAAAATATCTTTGGCACATAGTGCAAAAGATGAGCAGTGTTTAGATGAACATGACCAGGTGATGAATATCTTTGGCTGTAGTGCAAAGATGAGCAGTGTTTAAAATGATGAATATTTGATTCTAGATGTATATTGATTGATTGATTTCTGAGGGATAAAAGATGAGATGATGAACTTTTAAATTCATACATAGAAGATAGTAGTTTGCATTCTCTACTTAACTCTTCAATGAATTATTATTTCATTGCGAATATTGATTTAAAATTTGTTGTCTATTGTATTCTATTAGATTTTCTCTGTTGAAGACTAACGATAATTTGTTGTATATTATCTTAGTCATAATATTCTTTCTTGGGCTAGTTGAGCTCACCCTTTTCCTTTTTGTTCCATTTTTCTTCTCGGGAGGCGAGAATATAAGCGAGTGCAGTGGGGTATGGAATGAAGGTTTTAGAAAGAGATTGTTTAGTAGTCCTCACCATTTTTGTAAAATAATGTATCAATAAATGTGATGAGGATTTATTTGAGTATAGATATTATGCAGAAGATAATATTTGTATTCAAAACTCACAGTTTTATTGTTGTAATAATAAAGTTGTAGTTGTTTACATACCATGTATTGTGACTCGAGAATGGGTGATGTATACCTATTTTGGGGCGTCACGGTTAGTATCGAGCTTAGGGATATGATCTCTGGCGGAGATCGGGGAATAGAACTAGGAGGGAGAGGCAGTGTAAATCCTTGCTAGTGTGTCCTACTAAGCTTATTTTTTAGTTGGTCGATATATAGGGATATTATGTGATATATTGATTTCCTTAATTAACCCTTGTTTTATGATGGTATTTGAGAATGTCGACTAAGAATATTAACAATGGAAATGAGGCCGTGGAGACGCTTTTGTACTCACCAGCGAGGAGAGCGTCAACAGTTTGGCAATGTTCCTCCTCGTGAACAACACCATTGGCGAGATGATGAGCGAGGGATGTTTAGAAGCTTTTTGCGATTCATGCAAAATCGAGACGAGGAGACTTCGTGTTCAAAATCTGAGGAGAAATGATAGCAATTCACGGGTTGTCACAATGCCAGCGATTCAAAGTTGGGACCACGAAATTTAAGGAAAGCGGATCCGATCATGGCGGAAACATGGGTCAAACAAATTAACAAGATATTCGATGTCTTGGGATGCGGAGAGAACAGAAGGTTCCATTCGCCACCTTTATGTTACGTGCGAAGCGGACTACTGGTGAGAATGCGTGAAGCGTACCCATCTAGCCCTTTTCAACATGTCTTGGGAAACATTTGAAACTATTTAATGACAAATACTTTCACGAAAGTGTTAAATCGTATGAAGGAAGTGGAGTTCATCAGTTAGAACAAAACAATGGCGGCGGTGTCTCGATGCGAGGCAAAGTTTGCGAGTTATCGAGTTTGCACCTCATTTGGTGGAGAATGAGGAGCGTTATGGCGCGGATGTTTCTTAGAGGTTTGAAACCCAAAGTACGTCGATATCTCATTTCTCATAAACTTTCTCTCTATTCGGATGTTGTAAGCGAGGCTCAATTATTAGGCGAGATAACGAGTATATGTCAATTGAGGACCCCTGACGAGGATCGTACCGAGAGATAGCGATCAATGAATAATGATAACCAAATTGGAGAAAAGCAGAATGGACCAAAAAATGTAAGACCGAAATTTTTTAAATAAAAAGGAATTTCCTTTATTTATTATTTTGAAATAGTAAGGGTTGATTTGATTAATGTGGATAGTTAAGGGTTAAATCATAAATATTTCAAAATAAGCAAGTGGTTATAAAATATTCATTTTTGTGGGGAATATTAGTTTGGTGGTGGAATATTAAATGCTTTGTCGGGAATATTCGTTTGGTGGTAAATATTAAATCTTTGTCGGGAATATTAAATGCTGACAGTAGCCTTGACCATGTATTGAGCCCATGTGAGCGATTGGATGAGGAAAAGCGACAAAGTTTGGGTGGTTATAAATAGCAGCGTAGTTATTCTGATTAAGGTAGTTTATTCTGGAATTAAGGCTTGTTGAATACCGGTGGTTAAAATACGATGTCTGGCGTGGTTGCCGCGCGTGGCACGCGGTATTGCACAGTATTGTTGAATTATTG
The DNA here is from genome assembly GCA_020205615.1 of Panax quinquefolius. NCBI lineage: Eukaryota > Viridiplantae > Streptophyta > Magnoliopsida > Apiales > Araliaceae > Panax > Panax quinquefolius. The sequence continues at coordinate 19,966,208 of CM035156.1, forward strand.
ATCCTTACGTGAAGGCCTTTACTCAATAATTATTACGATGAATTCTTGTTCGATAATTTATTTTATTGATTCAATAATTCTTTGCGTTGGTATTTTATATTATTGTTGTTTCATAATTGTCATTTGCGATATTTCCCATTATCGGATCAATAATTCATATTATTTGAATAATATTATTAGATAACATTATTGGCAATGTCTAGAAAGTTACATCTAGGAGAGGTTTGGTCACCTAATTGCTTGGCGATGATGAGAGATCCTTATTGGAAAGCCCCTCTTTCTGAGGAGCGACTGGTTGTCATAAATGTGATTACGTAATATTATTTGTGAATAATTAATTATTGATTCATATGATAAGAAAATATTTATTTTATATGAATATAAATGATGGATTTATTTATGTGGTTATTAATGAAGGAATTAATGTTGAGGTGTTTTATCGATATTTTATCGGATTGGAGGTATTAAAAATCAAATCGGGGTTTTTGAGATATATTGCGGGGTTATAATTTTTAATCAAATAGTTGGATTGTGGTAATTTTTGGGTATGTTATACATACATAAGTTGAGTATATGTCCACAAATTTTGAGCCGATAAAAAATGCACGAATGATTTGTTGTGAATTTTAAGAGGTGTCGGATTAGGAAATCGGGTTTATAATTGATTTTGGTGGAAAATTCTAGAATTGAGTGGGCCCCACTTGTGGTTGGTGAAGAAATGTGCTGAATTTTATTTCAAATGTGGTGGGTGGCAATAGTAGCGAGTAAAGCCATCGGTGGTGGTCAAGTCAAAATGCCTTGGTGAAATAACATTTTCTATAAATGAGAAATTTAGTTAGAATTGAAAATCACACGAAACAAAGTTTTCTCTCTTTCTCTCTCTATATTATTGGCGTATTTTGTGAGTATTTAGATACTTTGAGAGTTCTTTATTGGTCTGACAAGTTTCATTCGAAGATCACTTGAGCCTTTCCTTAAAATCTTGATTCTTTGAGGTAAGGAATGTTATTTTCTTCTCGAATGATATTAATTCTTGATATCATTATCTTTGAAATATTGGTTGGTACTTTTTATCAAATTTGGAACTTTTTCATGTAGGGTTACTATTCATGAGTTCTTATTCATGAGTTCTTATTCACGAGATTCTTATTCATGAGTTCTTATTCACGAGTTCTTATTCACGATTACTATTCAGTGAGCGTGAAGATGTTTTTTATGGAATTTCTATCTTTTGGTGTGATTTACTATTCACGTATCTGGCTTTATTCACGTATCTGACCTTTATTCACGAATCGGCACTATTCATAGAAAAAAATGAAAATTTTTCTTTTAAATCTAAAATATCTATTACGGATACTAGCTTTGATTGTATCCATGTTTTGATCTTTCTTGAATTTTACACCACTATGATTATTTTTGAGGTATTTTTGGGCGTGGATAAAACCAAATGCGAATCCTTAATCCTTAATCCTTGTCATTTTGTTTCCTTTGGATTCGTTTCTTTAAAAATATTTTTCATCATCCTCGGTCTTAAATGATGATATTATTGAATATCTTTGGCACATGAGTGCAAAGATAAATGATTTCTGAAGAATATCTTTTGGCTGTAGTGCAAAAGATGAGCAGGTGTTTAAATGAACATGACCAAGTGATGAATATCTTTGGCCTTTAGTGCAAAGATGAGCAGTGTTTAAATGAACATGATGGTGATGAATATCTTTGGCCTTTAGTGCAAAGATGAGCAGTGTTGAGATGAACATGATCGATTGATGAATATCTTTGGCTGTGTGTGCAAAGATGAATATTTGATTTGAGATGAATATTGATTGATGTTACGAGGGGATAAAATATTGATGATGGTTTATTAAATTCATAGATTATAGTAGATTTCATTCTCTACGTAACTCTTACATGAATTATTATTTCATTGCGAATATTGATCTGAAACTTGTTGTCTATTGTATTACATTAAATTTTTCCTGTTGGAGACTAACGATAATTTGTTGTATATTATCTTAGTCATAACATTCTTCTTGGGCTAGTTGAGCTCACCCTTTTCCTTGTTGTTCCATTTTTCTTCTCGGGAGGCGAGAATGTAGCGAGTACTTAGTCGAGGTATGGAATGAAGGTTCTAGAGAGAGTTGTTTAGTAGTCCTCACCATTATTGTAAAATAATGTATCAATAAATGTGATGAGGATTTATTTGAGTATAAATATTGTCTAGAAGATAATATTTGTATTTAAACTCACAGATTTTATTGTTGTGATAATAAAGTTGTAGTTGTTTTACATATCATGTATTTGGCGACTCGAAATGGGTTGGATGGAATGGACCTATTTTGGGGTCGTCACAAAAATGGTAACCACTCTGGTGGTAATAATGGCCATGAAAACAGAAGAAGCGAGTCAGGAGGAGATTTTAAAAATAGGAGATTTAACAACGACCGTATGAAGGCAGCGGTCTTGGCAATGATGGTTCTAAGGGAGAGAAAACGACCACCGGTCGTATCTTTATAAATCACGGAAAGAGGACATATCGGTCAAAAAAGCGCCCTGAGCAGTTCAAGGTATATTATAATTGTGGAAAGGAAGGACATATTGCTCGAGATTATGCGATGGCGAAACCTAGTTATTCGGGAGGACGGTGACTCAAAAAACATCCCGAAAAAGTCAAAGTCAGCGATTAGGGAAGGCGTTTGTTGTGGTGGTCAAAATCGAGAGAACCCAAGCGAGGTGATCACGGGTAAGCTATTTATAAATTCTTGCGAAGTTTATACCTTACTTGATCTGGTCTTTACCCATTCATTTATCTCTTACGCTTGTGCTCAGCGTTTAAACTTGACTCAGGAGAAATTAGACTTTGACCTATCTGTGGAAACTCAGATTGGGAGAAACTTTCATCACATCCACTTTGTTTATAAATCTTGTTTGATTCAAGTTGGCACCATTACCTTACACATTGACCTTATCTCTTTAAAGATACTTGCTTTTGATGTGATTTTAGGGATTGATTGGTTAACTACTCATCATGCCAAAATTGATTGTTTTAAATAAGGTTGTTAGTTTTCATATTCTAACTTGACTTTGTTGCGAATTCAAGCAACTAAACCATTAAAATCAATCAACATCATATCTAATCATAAAAGCTATTCGTTTATTGAAAAGCGGATGTCGAGCTTTCTTAGCCCATGTTATGGATTTGAATAAAGACACGTCAAATTTGAATAATATTCTGTTGTTATTGACTTTCTGGCGTATTTCTAGAAGAACTTCCGGTCTACCCCGAGCGTGAAGTTGAATTCTTTATTGATCTTGAACACAGTACAAAGCCCATTTCTAAAACCCCATATCGAATGGCTCTATTGAACTTGAGGAGTTAAAGGTCCAACTCTGAGGAATTGTTGGACATCGGTTTCATTAAATCTAGTACATCTCCTTGGGGTGCTCTGTTTTATTTGTAAAGAAGAAAGAGCGGGGAGTATGCGACTTTGTATTGACTATCGGGAATTGAACCATGTCACCATCAAGAATAGGTATCCTCTACCTCGTATTGATGACTTGTTTGACCCGATTCAAGGGGGCACATTCTTTTCAAAAATCGATCTTAGATTACGGATATCATCGGTGAAGATTAGGCGAGGATATTCAAAAGACGCCTTTAGAACTTCGGTATGGGCATTATGAATTCTTAGTCATGTCTTTCGGACTAACTAATGCTCCTACGACTTTCATGGATATGATGAGCCGAGTATTCAAGGAATATTTGGATCGGTTCGTTGTTGTCTTTATTGATGACATCCTTATATATTCCAAAAGTCGTGAAGATCATGAGCACCATTTAAATTTGGTACTCGAAAGGCTTCGTGAAAACAAACTATATGCCAAATTGAAGAAATCGAGTTACGGCTTGAGAAGTAGCATTCCTTGGGCACGTGGTGTCGAAACATGGAGTATCTGTTGATCCGTGAAGATTGAAGCAATCTGAAGTTTAGAACAACAAAGTCGATGGTGAAATCGTAGCTTTTGGGCTTATTTGGTTATTATCGGAGATTAAGTGGAAGGGTTTTCTCGAATCGCTACTCCATTAACTCATTAACTCGGAAGGATACAAAATTCGTTTGGAGTGAAGAATGCGAGAAGAGTTTCCAAGAGCTTAAGAGGAGACTTATTTGGCACTTTACACAACAATACCATCTGGTTCGGATGGATTTGTTATCTCTGATGATGCTTGAGGCAAAGGGTTAGGATGTGTTCTCATGCAGCGTGGGAAAGTCATAGCCTTTGCCTCGCGACAACTTAAAAAGAGTATGAGAGGAATTATCCTACTACGTGATCTAGAGTTAGCGGCCCGATCGTTTCGTATGCTAAAAATATGGAGCCTTATCTATATGGGGAGAAAGTGGAGATATATTCGGACCGTAAAAAGCCTTAAATATTTCTTCACTCAAAAAGAACTCAACATGCGGCGGACGACGTTGGCTCGAGCTATTGAAAGACTACGACCACACTATTGATACCATCACGGAAAAAAGCGAGCGTGGTAGGTGGCGCGTTGAGTAGAAGATCATATCTTGAGGAGCGAGTGCGATGATGTCAAGTATCTGCGTAGAGCCAACTTTAATAGAAAAAGTTAAGGTTGCTCGAGCCCGCAGGCCGGGATGCGTCGTATGAAGAAGAAAGTACAAGAAGGAGCTATTAGGGCGAGAATTGATGAAGAAGGAATACTTGAGTCCACTCTAGACTTTGTGTTCTAACGACTCGATTTGAAGTCTGAGATTATGATGGAGGCACACAATACACCATTTGCAATCCATCACGGAAGTACTAAAATGTATCGTGATCTTGACATACATTTTGGTGGAACAATATGAAGAGAGAGATTGCAAAGTTTATCTCGATGTGTTTAACTTGTCGGCGTGTAAAGGCGGAGCATCTAGTACCTAAGGGTCCGTTGCAACCACTTGAGATTCGAAATGGAAGTGGGAACACATTACCATGGATTTAGTTACGGGTCTTCTACGGTTTCTCAAGGCATCAATGTTATTTGGGTTATTGTTGATAGATTAACCAAGTCTGCTCATTTCTTGCCGTCTGGAGACTTATTCCTTGAGCGTCTTTCTAGTATGTGCGTGAATGAGATTGTGAGGTTGCATGGCATGCCAGTATCCATAGTTTGGATCGTGACCCAAGATTCACTTCAAGATTTTGGGTTAGCTTGCAAAAAGCTATGAGCGCAGTTTGCGATTTAGTTGACATACCATCCCCAAGCGGATGGACAATCGAGAGGACTATTCAAACTCTTGAAGATCTATTAAGACTACGTGTCCTGAGACAAAAGGCGGTTGGGATAAGTATTTACCATTGGTGGAATTCTCCTACAACAACGAGTTATCGAGCAAGTATAGGTGTGGCTCCATTTGAAGCATTATATGGGCGAAAATGTCGTTCTCTCGATATGTTGGGATGAGGTGGGTGAAGCAACATTGTTGGGACCCGAGTTAATGCGTATATGACTACTGAAAAAGATCCAAATGATTAAACAAGCGTATACAAAGCGGCACAAGATCGACAAAAGAGTTATCGCGGATCTTCATCGAAAGGGCGTGGAATTTAGTGTGAGGGATCATGTATTGTTGCGAGTTGCTCCATGGAAGGAGTTACAAGATTTGGGAAGAGAGGAAAGCTCGATCCACGATTTATTGGTCCATTTCAAATTCTTGACCAAGTAGGAAATGTAGCTATAGACTTGCGTTACCTCAGTATGTCTAAATGTTCATAATGTGTTTCACATATCGTACTTAATAAATATGTGAAAGACCCAAACCACGTTATAGAGTTAGAACCCAGACGAAATAGCCAAAGACTTAACGTGTGAGGAGGTACTTGTCAAGATCTTGGATAGGAAGGAGCATGTCCTACACGCGCAAAAGGTCATACCACAAGTTAAAGTTTTGTGGAGGAATCATCTTATAGAGAAATGACACAGGAATTGGAAGCGGAAATGAAAGCGAGGTATCCTCACCTTTTGAAACACCGATATCGTCACGTCGATTTAGAGGCGAAATTTCATAAGGAGGGGAGGTTGTAAGACCCCACTTATTATTAATGAAATTTAATTTTCTCTATTTATTATTTTGAAATAGTAAGGGTTGATTTGATTAATGTGGATAGTTAGGGGTAAAATCATAAATATTTCAAAATAAGCAGTGGTTATAAAATATTCATTGTTGTCGGGGAATATTAGTTTGGTGCGTGGAATATTAAATGCTTTGTCGGGAATATTATTAATGCGACGGTAGCGACCATGTGTGGGCCCATGTAGAGAAGCGATTGGATGAAAAAAGCGACAAATATAAGTTGTTTAAAAATAACGGGCGTAGTTATTCACAGATTAATCTTTGTTAAAATACTAAATTGGTTAAAACACGATGCTTGCGCGGTATTGCACCATTATTGATTCTTACGTAAAAAGGCCTTACTCGATAATGGTTACGATAATTCTTTATTCGATTATTTTATTGAGTTAATAATTCTTTGCGTTGATATTTTATATTCTTTGTTGTTTGATAATTGTCATTACACATATTTTTCATTATCGAAACAATAATTCATATTATCTGAATAATATTATTAGATAACATTATTGGCAATGTCTAGAAAGTTACATCTAAGGAGAGGTTTGGTCACCTAATTGCGGCATGATGAGAGAAATTCTTATTGGAAAGCCCCTCTTTCTGAGGAAGCTGCACGGTTGTCGATATTGTGATTACATAATATTATTTGTGAATAATTAATTATTGATTCATATGATGAGGAAAATATTGATTTTATGTGGATATAGATGGAGAAAATTTTTAATGTGACAATTGTTGAAAATTGAAATTTTATCTTTTACGATAAAATAATTCATTTAAATATATTATTATATTTTAATAATATAATAATGGTGATATTTTACAACGAATGTGGGATATATGAGTATCTGAGGAGGAAGAGTATTTTTGTTGCAATAAATATTTAAAACATATTAAACATGTCGGTGGACCCCATTTATTAGTGAAATTTGATTATAGCTTTGTAAAATTGCCCGTTTGTGGATTTGGTCAATTTCTGTTTGGAATTTGGAAAAACTTTCTTACTGCAAAGTTGTAGAGAATTGAATTTCCTATAAAAACTCATGAGATTCAATTTTCTGATAAAAGGGCTATTTATTGTGAATTATTGAAGTTAGAAGCTCAAAAAATAATTGATTTTTGGAAGTTTTAATTATTATTTTTAAAGAAAAAAAACGTTTTTTGCATTTAAGTGGGCTAACATGTGATATTAATTGCTGAAATCAGATCTTCAAAGATGGGCTAAGGAAATTTATAATATATATTAATATTTTATTAAATTTTACTGCTTTTTGGTGTTCTAAGCGTTTTCTATAAATAGGGTCTTGGGTTAGAATTGAAAATCACACCGAAAATGAAGTTTTCTCTCTCTATATTATCGGCGTATTCTTGTGAGTATTTTGAGTATACTTTGAGTATTGTTAGGCGGTGCAAGTTCCTTGACACTATATCGGTATTTCCAATTTAGAAATCTTAATCTTTTCGAGGTAAGGGATTTTATTTTCTTCTCGAATGATATTATTTCTTGATATCATTATCTTTGAAATATTGGTTGAAACTTTTTATCAAATTTGGAACTTTTTCATGTCGGGTTACTATTCATGAGTTCTTATTCACGAGTTCTTATTCACGAGTTCTTATTCACGATTCTTTCTTATTCATTCTTATTCACGAGTACTATTCATGAAGCGTGAAGATGTTTTTGTGAAATTTCTATCTTTTGGTGTCGAGATTCTTATTCACGTATCGGCACTATTCACGTATCTCGGCCTTTCATTCATATTCAGAAAAATAAAATTTCTTTTTTTGTCCAAAATATCTATTACGGATACTAGCTTTGATTGTATCCATGTTTTGATCATTCTTGAATTTTACACCACTATGATTATTTTTGAGGTATTTTTTTGAACATGGATAAAACAAAGTCTGAATCCTTAATCCTTAATCCTTGTCATTTTGTTTCCTTTGGATTCGTTTCTTTAAAAATATTTTTCATCATCCTCGGTCTTAAATGATGATATTATTGAATATCTTTGGCACATAGTGCAAGATGATGAATGATTTCGAAGAATATCTTTGGTAGTAGTGCAAAGATGAGCAGTGTTTAGATGAACATGACGAATGATGAATATCTTTGGCTGTGGTGCAAAGATGAATATTTGATTCGGATGTATATTGATTGATGTTCTGAGGGATAAAAGATGAGCGATGAACTTTTAAATTCATACATAGAAGATAGTAGTTTGCATTCTCTACTTAACTCTTACAATGAATTATTATTTCATTGCGAATATTGATTTAAAATTTGTTGTCTATTGTATTACTATTAGATTTTTCTCTGTTGAAGACTAACGATAATTTGTTGTATATTATCTTAGTCGTAATATTCTTTTCTTGGGCTAGTTGAGCTCACCCTTTTCCTTTTTGTTCCATTTTTCTTCTCGGGAGGCGAGAATATAGCGAGTGCAGTCGGGGTATGGAATGAAGGTTTTAGAAATTGTTGTTTAGTAGTCCTCACCATTTTTGTAAAATAATGTATCGATAAATGTGATGAGGATTTATTTGAGTATAGATATTATCTAGAAGATAATATTTGTATTCAAACTCACAGTTTCTTTTGTAATAATAAAGTTGTAGTTGTTTACGTACCATGTATATTGACAACTCGAGAATGGGTGATGTATACCTATTTTGGGGCGTCACAGATGCCTGAGAAACCGTAGGAAGACCCGAATAAATCCATGGTAATGTGTTCCCCCTTCCACTTCGGAATCTCAAGTGGTTGCAACGGACCCTTAGGTACTAGATGCTCCTTTACGTTGACAAGTTAAACACATTGAGATAAACTTTGCAATCTCTCTCTTCATATTGTTCCACCAAAAGCGTATGTCAAGATCACGATACATTTTAGTACTTCCGGGATGGATTGCAAATGGTGTATTGTGTGCCTCCATCATAATCTTGTACTTCAAATCGTAGTCGTTAGGAACAAAGTCTAGAGTGGACTCAAGTATTCCTTCTTCATCAATTCTCGCTTAGGAATAGCTCCTTCTTGTACTTTTTCTTCATACGCATCGACTCGGGATTCGGTGGCTTGAAAGCAACCTTAACTTTTTCTATTAAATTTGGCTCTGTCGTATATACTTGACATCATCGCTTTTCGTTCCTTCATATGATCTTCTACTCAACGCGTCGGCTACCACGTTAAACTTTCCGGGATGGTATTGAATAGTGTGGTCGTAGTCTTTCAATAGCTCGAGCCAACGTCATTGCTTGCGCGTGTTGAGTTCTTTTGAGTGAAGAAATATTTAAGGCTTTTATGGTGCGAATATATCTCCACTTTCTCCCCATATAGATAGTGCCTCCATATCTTTAAGCGAAAACTTATTTACGCTGACTCTAGATCATAAGTAGGATAATTCCTCTCATACTCTTTAAGTTGTCGCGAGGCATAGGCTATGACTTTCCCACGTTGCATGAGAACACATCCTAACCCTTTGCACGAAGCATCGGCAGTAGATAACAAATCCATCCAAACCGGATGGTATTGTTAGAGCAGTCTTAAAATAAGTCTCCTCTTAAGCTCTTGGAAACTCTTCTCGCGTTCTTACGCTCCAAGCGAATTTTGTATCCTTAGAAGTTAAATTTGGAGTTAATGGAGTAGCGATTAGAAAAACCCTTCCACGAATCTCCGATAATAACCAAATTAAGCCCAAAAAGCTATGTACTTGATCCACGAGACTTGATTGCTCCAACTTTGTATTGCTTGATCTTGGCAAGAGCCACGGATACTCCATGTTTTGACACCACGTGCCCAAGGAATGCTACTTCCTCGAAGCGAACTCGCATTTCTTCAATTTGGCATATAGTTTGTTTTCACGAAGCCTTTGGAGTACTAGCTTGAAATGGTGCTCATGATCTTCACGACTTTTGGAATATATAAGGATGTCATCAATAAAAATGAACAACAAAGCGATCCAAATATTCCTTGAATACTCGGTTCATCATATCCATGAAAGCGCGGGAGGAGCATTAGTCGATCAAAAAGACATGACTAAGAATTCATAATGCCCGTCTGGGAGTTCTAAAGGCGATCTTTGGAATATCCTCGATTATAATCTTGGTGATGATATCCGAGCGAAGATCGATTTTGAAAAGAATTGTGCCCACTTACAATTTGGTCAAACAAGTCATCAATACGAGGTGAGGATACCTATTCTTGATGGTGACATGGTTCAATTCCCGATAATCGTCTACAAAATCGCATACTCCGTCTTTCTTCTTTCTACAAATAAAGCAGGAGCACCCCGAGGAGATGTCTTGGGGCCGAATAAAACCGATGTCCAACAATTCACGTAGTTGGACCTTTAACTCTGAAGTTCAATAGGAGCCATTCGATATGGGGTTTTAGAAATGGGCTTTGTACCGGGTTCAAGATCAATAAAGAATTGAACTTCACGTTACGGGGTAGGCCAGGAAGTTCTTGAGAAATCGTCGGGAAAAGTCGATATGAACAGGAATATTATTCAAATTTGGCGTGTCTTTATTCAAATCCATAACATGTGCTAAGAAAGCTTGACATCCGTTTTTCAATAAGCGAATAGCTTTATGATTAGATATAGCGATGATTGATTTTAATGGTTTAGTTGATTGAATTAAATACAACGAGGTTGGTTAGGAATATGAAAACTAACAACCTTACGAAAATAATCAATTTTGGCATGATGAGTAGTTAACCATCAATCCCTAAAATCACATCAAAAGCAAGTATCTTTAAAGAGATAAGGTCAGCGGTAAGGTGATGGTGCCAACTTGAATCAAACAAGATTTATAAGCGATGGATGTGATGAAAGTTTCTCTAACGGAGTTTCCACGAGATAGGTCAAAGTCTAATTTCTCGGAGTCAAGTTTAAGCGTTGAGCACATGCGGGAGAGATAAATGAATGGGTATACCGGTATCAAGTAAGGTATAAACTTAAGAATTTATAAATAGCTTACCGTGATCACCTCGTTTGGGTTCCTCGCATTATGACCGATCCACAACAAACGCTTCTTCCGGAATCGTTGATTTTGACTTTTACGGGACGATCTTTTGAGTCACCGTCCCCATTGAACTAGGTTTCGCTCTTTGTCTGATCTCGGCGATATGTCCTTCCTTTCCACAATTATAGCATACCTTGAATTGTTGTGGGCGGTTTGACCGATATGTCCCTCTTTTCGCATTTGTAGCATATAATGGGGTGGTCGTTCTCCTCCCTTAGAACCGATTCTTTACCAAACCTTTGTCGTCTTCACATAATTCGTTGTTAAATCTCCTCTTTTTAAAATCTCCTCCCGACTTCGCTTCTTCTATTTTCATGGCCATGATTACCACCCGAGTGGTTACCATTTTGTCCGTCTGTTTCTTTCTCCGTTTGGTTATCATTATTACATTGACTACTATCTCTAGTACGATCCACGGTTATGGTCCTCAAATGACCAGACTCGTTATCTCGCTCTAATAATTGAGCCTGCTTTTACAACATCTGAATAGAGAGAAAATTTATGAGAAATGAGATATTGTCGTATCTAGGGTTTCAAACCTCTCAAAAACATCTGCGTCATCGTTCCTCATTCTCCACCAAATGAGGTGCAAACTGGATAACTCTGCAAACTTTGCCTCGTCTTTGAGACAAATCGTATTGTTTTTGTTCTAATCGATGAACTCCACTTCCTTCATATAGCGAACACTTTCGGAAAAGTATTTGTCATTAAATAATTTTGAAATGTCTCCCAAGACATCTTTGAGTCTTGGTGGATGGAGTGCAACTTCACGAGACTCCCACCGAGTCTCCGCCTCGCCACGGAACATAAAGGTGGCGAATGGAACCTTCGTTCCTCCGTGCATCCCAAGACATCGAATATCTTGGTAATTTGCTTGACCCATGTTTCATGCCGTGATCGGATCGGCTTTCCCTTAAATTCTAGTGGTCCCAACTCTTTGAGCTGCTTGCATTTGTGACAACTTGTGAATTGCTATCATTTCCTCTGTATTTTGAACACGAGCCTCCTAAATGCGATTTTGCATGAATCGCAAAAACTTTCTAAACATCCCTCGTTCATCATCGCTTTCATGGTGTTGTTCACGGGAGGAACATTGCCCGACTTGCTTGCGTTCTCCTCGTTGGTGAGTCTGAGCATCTCCACGGTCTCATTTCCATTGTTAATATTCTCGATCGACATTCTCAAATCTTGTCAACAAGGGTTAATTAAGAAATCAATATATCACATAATATCCCTATATCTTGACCAACTAACAAATAAGCTTAGGTAGGACACACTAGTGAAGGATTTACTCGTCTCTCCCCTCTGTTACATTCCCCGATCTCATGGAGATCGTATCCTAAGCTACGATACCAACTGTGGCGCCCCCAAAATAGGTATACATCACCCATTACGAGTTGTCAATACATGATGCGAAAACAACTACAACTTTATTATTACAACGATAAAAGCGTGAGTTTAAATACAAATATTATCTTACAGACAATATCTATACTCAAATAAATCCTCATCACATTTATTGATACATTATTTTACAAAAATGGTGAGGACTACTAAACAATTCTTTCTAAAACCTTCATTCCATACCCCAGAGCTAGTACTCGCTATATTCTAAGCCTCACGAGAAAGAAAAATGGAACAAAAGGAAAAGGGTGAGCTCAACTAGCTTCGATAAAGAATATTATGACTAAGATAATATACAACAAATTACCGTTAGTCTTCAACGGGAAAAAATCTAATAGAATACAATAGACAACAAATTTTAAATCAATATTAGCGGCGGAAAATAATAATTCATTAGAAGAGTTAAGTAGAGAATGCAAACTACTATCTTCCATGTATGAATTTAAAAGTTCATCGTCTATCTTTTATCCTGTAACATCAATCAATATATATACGGAATCAAATATTCATCTTTGCACTCTGAAAGCGAAGATATTCATCGATTAATCATGTTCATCTAAACACTGTTCATCTTTGCACTTTCTGAGGCCAAAGATATTCTTGAAATCATTCATCTTTTACCTTCTGGGCCAAAGATATTCCATAATATCATCATTTAAGGCGAAGATGATGAAAAATATTTTTAAAAAAGCGAATCGATGAAGAAACAAAATGACAAGGATTAAGGATTAAGGATTAGTACTTTGTTTTATTCACGTCCAAAAATACCTCAAAAATAATCGCGTTGGTGTAAAATTCAAGAATGATCAAAACATGGATACAATCAAAGCTAGTATCCGAATAGATATTTTGAACGAAAAGAAAATTTTTATTTTTCGATGAATAGTCTTGATATTAAGTGAATAGTGTAATTATCGTGAATAGTCTTCAGTATCGTGAATAGTAACTCAGACACCAAAAGTTTCAAATTTGATAAAAACTTGGATCAATATTTCAACATAATGATATTGAAGAAATAATATCATTCTGAAAAAAATAATATCCACTTACCTCGAAAGATCGAGTACTTAGTTGAAACATTTGAAACAAGGAACTTGCAGAATAGCAATACTCAAAATATACTCAAAATACTCACAAGAATAAACTCGATAATATAGAGAGAAAACTTGATTTACGGTGTGATTTTCAATTCTAACCTAAGCACCTATTTATAGGAAATTGCTTAGAACACAGCAAGCGAAAATTTAATAAAATATTAATATATATTATAAATTTCCTTAGCCCATCTTTGAAGATCTTATTTCAGCAATTAATATCACATATTAGCCCACTTAAATGCAAAAAAAACGTTTTTCTTTAAAATAATAATTAAAACTTCCAAAATCAATTATTTGAACTTGAACTTCATAATTCACAATAAATAGCCTTTTTATCAGAAAATTCGAATCTCGCGAATTTTTATAGGAAATTCAATTCTCTACAACTTTGCGAAGAAAGTTTTTCAAATTCAAAATGAAATTGGCCAAAAATCCATAAGCAGAAGCGATTTCACGGTATAATCAAATTTACATTAATAAATGGGGTCCAATGAAACATGTTTAACATGTTTTAAACATTTATTGCAACAAAAATACTCTTCCTCCTCGTATACTCATATATCCCACATTCATTGTAAAAATATCACCATTATTATATTATTAAAATATAATAATATATTTAAATAATTATTTTATCGAGAAAAAGATAAAATTTCAATTTTCAACAATTGTCACATTAAAATTTTTCTCCATCTATATCCACATAAAATCAATATTTTCCTCATCATATGAATTAATAATTAATTATTCACAAATAATATTATAGAATCACAATATTGACAACCAGAAGCGGTTTCAGGAAAGAGGGGCTTTCGATAAGAATTTCTTTCTTGGTAGGCGAATTGATTAGGTGACCAAACCTCTCCTTAGATGTAACTTTCTAGACATTGCCAATAATGTTATCTAATAATATTATTCAGATAATATGAATTATTGCTTCGATAATGAAAAATATTGTGTAATGACAATTATTGAAACAACAGCAATATAAAATATCAACGCAGCAATTATTAACTCAATAAAATACTGAACAGTAATTACTGTAACCATTATTGAGTAGTTGTAAGACCCCAACTTATTATTAATGAAATTTAATTTTCTCTATTTATTATTTTGAAATAGTAAGGGTTGATGTGATTAATGTGGATAGTTAGGGGTAAAATACGCAAATATTTCAAAATAAGCAAGTGGTTATAAAATATTCATTGTTGTTGGGGAATATTCGTTTGGTCGTGGAATATTAAATCTTTGTCGGGAATATTAAATGCGATGGCGCACCGTGTATGGGCCCCATAACTGAGCGATTGGATGAAGAAAAGCGACAAATATAAGTTGGTTAAAAATAACTTGCGTAGTTATTCACCATTAATCTTGTTAAAATACTCGGTGGTTAAAACACGAAGAAGACACGGTATTGCACCAATTATTGATTCTTACGTAAGAAGGCCTTTACTTCAATAATGGTTATAGTAATTCTTTATTCGATATTTTATTTTATTGATTTAATAATTCTTTGCGTTGATATTTTATATTGTTGTTGTTTCAATAATTGTCATTCCATAGTATTTTATTGAGTTAATAATTGCTGCGTTGATATTTTATATTGCTGTTGTTTCGATAATTGTTATTACCAATATTTTTCATTATCGAAGCAATAATTCATATTATCTGAATAATATTATTAGATAACATTATTGGCAATGTCTAGAAAGTTCTGTCTAAGGAGAGGTTTGGTCACCTAATTGCTTGGCCAAGAAGGAGAAATTCTTATTGGAAAGTCCCTCTTTCTGAACTACACTGCTCATTGTCAATATTGTGAGTCTCATAATATTATTTGTGAATAATTAATTATTGATTCATATGATGAGGATAATATTAATTTTATGTGGATATAGATGGAGAAAATTTTTAATGTGACAATTGTTGAAAATTGAAATTTTATCTTTTTCCGATAAAATAATTCATTTAAATATATTATTATATTTTAATAATATAATAATGGTGATATTTTTACAACGAATGTGGGATATATGAGTATACGAGGAGGAAGAGTATTTTTTGTTGCAATAAATGTTTAAAACATGTTAAACATGCTCGGTGGGACCCTATTTATTGATCGAAATTTGATTATAACTTTGTAAAATTGCTTCGTTTGTGGATTTCGGTCAATTTCTGTTTGGAATTGAAAAAAACTTTCTTCTGCAAAGTTGTAGAAATTGAATTTCCTATAAAAACTCATGAGATTCGAATTTTCTGATAAAAGGCTATTTATTGTGAATTATTGAAGTTTCAAGCTCAAAATAATTGATTTTTGAAAGTTTTAATTATTATTTTAAAGAAAAACGTTTTTTGCATTTAAGTGGGCTAACATGTGATATTAATTGCTGAAATAAGATCTTCAAAGATGGGCTAAGGAAATTTATAATATATATTAATATTTTATTAAATTTTACTGCTTTGTGTTCTAAGCATTTCCTCAAATAAATAGGGTGCTTAGGTTAGAATTGAAAATCACACCGTAAATCAAGTTTTCTCTCTATATTATCGAGCGTATTCTTGTGAGTATTTTGAGTATACTTTGAGTATTGTTAGGCGGTGCAAGTTCCTTCAAAGACTATACGGTATTCCAAATTAAGAACTTAATCTTTCGAGGTAAGGGATTTTATTTTCTTCTCAAATGATATTATTTCTTCAATATCATTATCTTTGAAATATTGGTTGAAACTTTTTATCAAATTTGGAACTTTTTCATGTTGGGGTTACTATTCATGAGTTCTTTATTCACGATTTACTATTCATGAGTTCTTATTCACGAGTTCTTATTCACGAGTACTATTCATGAAGCGTGAAGATGTTTTTGGGAAATTTCTATCTTTTGGTGTCGAGATACTATTCATGTATACTGGCACTATTCACGATATCTGACACTATTCAATAGAAAAATAAAATTTCTTCTTTTTTGTCCAAAATATCTATTCGGATACTAGCTTTGATTGTATCCATGTTTTGATCATTCTTGAATTTTACACCACTATGATTATTTTTGAGGTATTTTTGAATATGGATAAAACAAAGTACAAATCCTTAATCCTTGTCATTTTGTTTCACTGGATTCGTTTCTTTAAAAAAATATTTTCATCATCTTCATCTTAAATGATGATATTATTGAATATCTTTGGCTTTATGTAGTGCAAAGATGAATGATTTCTGAAGAATATCTTTGGGTCAGTAGTGCAAAGATGAACAGTGTTTAGATGAACATGACCAAATGATGAATATCTTTGGCTGTTAGTGCAAAGATGAATATTTGATTCTAGATGTATATTGATTGATGTTACTGAGGATAAAAGATGAGCGATGAACTTTTAAATTCATACATAGAAGATAGTAGTTTGCATTCTCTACTTAACTCTTCTAATGAATTATTATTTCATTATGAATATTGATTTAAAATTTGTTGTCTATTGTATTCTATTAGATTTTTCCTGTTGAAGACTAACGGTAATTTGTTGTATATTATCTTAGTCATAATATTCTTTACTGGGCTAGTTGAGCTCACCCTTTTCCTTTTTGTTCCATTTTTCTTCTCAGGAGGCGAGAATATAGCGAGTACGAGTCGGGGTATGGAATGAAGGTTTTAGAAAGGATTGTTTAGTAGTCCTCACCATTTTTTGTAAAATAATGTATCAATAAATGTGATGAGGATTTATTTGAGTATAGATATTGTCTAGAAGATAATATTTGTATTCAAACTCACAGTTTTACTGTTGTAATAATAAAGTTGTAGTTGTTTCTGTACCATGTATTGACAACTCAGAATAGGTGATGTATACCTATTTTGGGGGCGTCACAGTAGTGCCTTCTTATGTAAGAATCAACAATTGGTGCAATACCGTGTGCTTCTTGTGTTTTAACCACCGGGTATTTTAACAAGATTATTCTGGTAATAACTACGCCTGTTATTTTTAAACCACTTATATTTGTCGTTTTCTTCATCCAATCGCTTTCCGTTATGGGGCCCACATGCATTGCATGTGGTAAATGCATTTAATATTCCCCGACAAGATTTAATATTCCACGACCAAACGAATATTCCCTAACAACAATGAATATTTTATAACCACTTGCTTATTTTGAAGTATTTGCGTATTTTACCCTAACTATCCACATTAATCACATCAACCCTTACTATTTCAAAATAATAAATAGAAAAATTAAATTTCATTAATAATAAGTTGGGGTCTTACTGAAAGATATTGACTTCGTGTTGGAATGATGTTTAGTGGACCTCGTGAATTCGGAGAGGCTATTAGAGGATATTGTTTGGGAAAAGGAAAAAATTTAAGGTACCTTAGAAATCTTTGGGAAAAAGTTTCACTTTCAAGTGTAAAAACCCAAAATGTCATTGGAAGTTGTTTATAAGCGAGAATGGATGGCTCCTCTGAGACACTACAGGTTAAGACATACCAAAAAAAAACATACTTGTAGCAGGGCTTTCAAAAACAGGAAGGGATCAGTCAAATTCATGGCTGAGTTTTATGGCAACAGAATTAGAAAAAATCCTCAGTGGAAGTTAAAAGACATGCAAGATGAGATCAAGAGGAAGTTTCAGTTGGACATTACTCTTTGCAAATGTTCTAGGATTAGAAGCAAGGCTTTAAGCAATGTATGGGATTTACTAGTGGAACACTATGAAAAAATTTGGGATTATGCCACTGAATTGATTAAGTCCAACAAGAATAATACAATTGATGTTCTTCCACACAGAAGCAATCCTACGAATCAGCCTTACTTGCAGAGGTTCTATGTATGTCTTCATGCTTTGAAAAGGGGTTGGCTTGAGGGATGTAGACCCATAATTGGTCTAGATGGATGTTTCCTTAAGATCATTTGTTGGGGACAACCGATCTCACCAGTGGGTAGAGATGGGAACAATCAAATGTATCCTATTGCATGGGCTATTGTAGAGACTGAAAACACCGATAGTTGGAGATGGTTTCTAAAATTGTTGGTTGAAGACCTGGAGGGAGGTGATGGGTGCAGGTGGACGGTGGTCGTCGATCAACAAAAAAGGGTTGAAAGTTCTTATCGATGAACTTCTTCCTTTTCTTTGAACATAGGAATTGTTCAAGACACATATACGCAAATTTCGTAAAAAGTTCTCATCCTTAAGCATTAAGGAAGGCTTTTTAGGCGACATCAATGTCAACATATGAAGCCGAGTTCAAGAGAAACATGAAAGAGGTGAATAGACTCAACAAGGATGCACATGATAAACTTCAAGAACTAAATCCTAAGGTATGGAGCAAGGCTTTTTTTAAGATCAGATGCAAATCATATGTGGTGGAGAATAACATATCAGAATGCTTTAACGCTTGGATTGTGAAAGCAAGATGGATGAATTGTATTGATATGTTAGAAGAAATAAGGAGCCAAGTTATGATTAGGCTCCACACTAAAAGGGATGCAATGAAGAAGTCAGGTGATAGTATATGTCCTAGGATCAGAAAAAAGCTTGATAAAGCTATTGATGAGTCTGGGAATTGTTCAGCTACATGGGGTGGGGGGAATCAGTTTCAGGTTAAGATGAGAGGAGACACATATGTTGTTAACATTGACCAGAAGACATGCACTTGCAGAAAGTGGGATTTGACAGGGATTCCATGTGCTCATGCAATTTCAGCAATATATTTCAGGGAGGAAGAGCCTGAAACTTATCTTGCTCATTGGTACAAGAAGGAAACATACCTAAAAGCCTACACACACATGTTAGAGGTTATAAGCAGTTTTTGGGGTGAAACAAGTTTTCAGAAGATGTTACCTCCTCCAATATGCAATAAAGTCAAGGGAAGACCTAAGAAAATGAGAAGGAAAGAAGGATGGGAGAATCCAAAAAATCCTACAAGGATAACAAGGAAGGGAAGGAAAATGCATTGCTCAAAATGTAGACAGACAGGGCACAATAAGGGTAACTGTCCTGCCATCAGTGGCCAAACAGATGAACTTCAGTCAAGCAATGTAAGTATTATAGCATGTTACATTATTTTTACTTCCACAGTTTTGTTTACCTGAGTTAAATATTATTGTTTCTCTTTGTCGGGCAAAAGTAAGGCGGCGCTTCGAGAGAAAAGTTACCTTTGCATCGCTTTTCCAAAAATAATTGTAATAATGACATAGTGCGATCTGGTAATTCAAATAAGGTATTGTTATATCAATCAATTTCAGCTTATCTTGACACTTCTCAATCAATTCACTAAACTCTAAGTGACACTTCTCTTTCTTTACTTTACTCAACCAAAGTCAGCAAGTTAAGAGAATAAAGACCCGCTAAAGTACCAAGTAGGATATGGTGTTTATGTTAGTCCCGAGGGAGTCGTTATAGATAATATGAATGGTCACAACTCTGGCTTAGTTTTTGTGAGTTAAAGCTTTTTTAAATTGCAAGTATTTCATTTACTTTTATTTGTCATTTTTCATATGTAACCATACTTGTGCTTGATTATGTCAAATGCAGATGCCAACTCCAGGCGAAGTCATATATCAAGATGGATCAAGCAGAAATAACACACCTCCTGCTACAAGAATGTATAGAACCAAACTTATATAAAACAACAATCCACCAACTTCAAGCACAATGGAAACAGTTAATCAGTCAAGTCAGTTGGAGAACATGAGAGATTAAGTTGGAAGCCAGTAGGAACATGAGATATCAATGTTTAATTATTAAGAACTTTGTTTAATATTTAAGAACTTTGTTTAATATTTAAGAACTTTGGGCAACATCAAGTTTGGAAAGTGTGTTTGGTTATGCTTGTGCTTGGTTATGTGAAATGCAGATGCCAATTGATATTGTTAATGGTAGTCAAGGGAAGACCTTTGTTATTTTCATTGGATATTGTTAATGGGAGCTATAATAGACCTTTTTTATCTTGGATATTGTTAATGGTAGTCAAGGGAAGACCTTTGTTATTTTCATTGGATATTGTTAATGGGAGCTGTAATAGACCTTTTTTATCTTGGATATTGTTAATGGTAGTTATTTTCATTGAAATGGTTGGATTTTCCCCACAAGTGTTTATACCATTCATTCATAATTAATTAATGCAAGCAAATTTTGTTCACTTTCAAATAATCCTAGCATACTTGCCACCAAATTTCTCTTAAAGCCTCCTTAATTTGCAAAAAATGTAGCATTGAAAAACAAAGAACAAACTAGAAAGACAAGAAACAAAGCATGCAATTCATTCATTAATTAAAACATAACATCATTCATTCATTGAAACAACAACATTATTCATTCATTGAAACAACAACATCCTGCATTCATTAAAACACCAAACAACACCAAACATCAAAATCCATTGAAACACCACCAGAAATAAACCTTCAACCTAACTAATACATTAAAACAAAGCATCATTCATTCAAATTCTAACCCCAACTAACATCCATGAGCAAATTAAAAGAAACCATAAACATTTTTCCTTTTGTTGAGCTTTGACAGTAATCTTCTTTAGCTTTTTAACCTCCTTCTCTAATGTCTTCATTTGAATCAAGTTCTCGCCAACTCTTTTCCAATCCTTGGTCTTCTCTACTATTTTCATTCTTCAATTTAACCAACATCTCTCTCGCTTCATCTTCAACTTTAATGTCAAATCTTCAATAACATCTTTGGCTCGCTCAGAAATGGTGGATCGTATTCATTTAAAGAAACCGCAGAAGCTCTCTCTGTCTCTATTACACAAAGAACACACCAGCCATTTTCAGTCGCAATCATATGAAAAGAAATAAAAAAAAACATCTTTTCAAAATCTTACCCGATAATTAATACACCCAATGAATCGCCTTCCTCGATGTTTTGTTCCATCTTTCTTTGCCTCCCACATTTGCACCATTGCTCCACAGTGACATCGACTTGGGAAGTCTGGTGTAATCCATTCATTTTTGTTGCATGAACTACAATCTTCTTCCCCGATTTCATTTATAATTCCACTCCAAGACGAGTTCATCCTTTCAATTAAACACTGAAAACCCGAAGAAGAAGAAGAAGGAAGAATGAGAGAAGAAGGAAGAATGAGAGAAGAACCCTAATTTTTTTTCCCCCAAATATCGAGCTCTTTGTTTTTGTTGTTCGATCTCTTCGGTTTTTGTTGAGCGAGAGAAGAAAGAAGAATGAGAAGAACCCTAAAAAAAATTTCCCCCAAATATCAAGCTTGGATCTCTTCAGTTTTTGCTGATCATCTTTTATAAATGGGAAATACACATCAATTAAGCTTTGTTGCCCAGTCATCGCCATGTCATCCTTTGCATCTGACCTGTCAAATTTTCAAACGGAACATGAATGAAACCCTATTGTTTAACGGATTGCAACAATTTTCGAGTACAATAACCATTTTGTAAGTTTTTTCACTTTGGGTACCAACTTGTAAGTCGGGTCCCAGTACAGGTACCAAAAATATATTTATCCCAATTTTAATTAGATTTAGTTTTAAGGGTTTTTAATATGTTATATAATTTCAGTTTCAAAATAAAAAGTTATATTAGACTTGGGATTTATTTTCAACCTAGCTACGACAACTGCATTAGATAAAACAGTTTTGGTGAGTTAAATTGAGCTCAGTATATTAAGTTTGTCATAAATACTTTCTTCCTAACAATAATTAAAATTTTAAATACTTTCTTCCTAACAATAATTTAGTTAAATTAAAAAGGGAGGTGTAATCCTCTGTTTTTCAACGATCTCCTCGTTGCTTCGCTCATGACCTTCACGATCTGCTTCAAATTCTTACTCCTACCAACAAAAATCATAGGCAAAGTCCGTAATAGACTCGTACTTTTTCGTTTGCCTCGTAAGCTTAAATTCTCCGACGAAGTCGAGGTCGATGAAATAATTTAATCGGATAACGTCGATGAACTGGTAGCTTTCGGTCGTGAGTCTGTCGGAGCACTCCCGTTTTGAATTTGGATTACGAAAAAAGAAACATTAACAACTAACCTAATTCAAGGAGGCGGGGATCTTTAGGATCGGCGATGGAGTCGCAAAGGGCAACAAGGTCGATGTTTTCTTCACCTTTCAGTTTTTGTGTAACAATTAGACCTGACAATATAAGTAGTTAATTGTTGGGTCAAACCATATTAACTGGAATCAAATGAGTCGGTTAACCATTTTTATTTATTCAGGTTGGTTAAAGTTTGAACTCATATTTTTAAAACAAATATAGTTAATTAACTGATTAACCATTTTTCAACCCATATTCTATTCAATTGCACTCCTCTCTCTCTCTCTCTCAGTAACTGCACCAAACACGATTATTTTTTTTGGGGTGGGTGGGGGTAGAGGGTGGGTGGTGTATACATAATCGCTTAATATTAATTTATTTTGAGAGAGAGTGGTGGGGTGGGGGTGGGGGTGGGGGTGGGTGGGGTATACATAATCGCTTAATATCATTTTTTTGAGAGGGAGTGTTGGGTGGGTGGGTAGGTAGGTGGGGGTGGGGGGTGGGGGTGTGGGGTAAGGGTGGGTGGGGTATACATAATCGCTAATATCATTTTTTAAGAGGGAGTGTTGGGTGGGTGGGTGGGTGAGTGGGGTGGGGTGGGTAGGTAGATGGGGGTGAGGTGGGTGGGGGTGGGATGGGGTGGGGTGAGTGGGTGGGTGAGTAGATGAGGATGGTGATGGGGATGGGGATGGGGATGGGGGTGGGGGGTGGGGGGGGGGGGGGGGGGGGGGGTGGGGTGGGGGCGTGGGTAAGGAGTATATCATAATCACATAATATTATTTTTTTTTAGTGGTAGTGGGGGTGGTGGGATGGGGGTAAGGGGTGGGGTGGGATGGGGTAAGGGGTTTGGTGGGGTGGGTGGGTAGGTAGGTGGGGGTGGGGGTAAGGGGTATATACATAATCACATAATATTATTATTTTTGGTTGGGGTGGGGTGGGGTGGGGTGGGGTGGGGGTAAGGGGTATATACATAATCAAAATCAGGTATTCATGAAACCCATAACCCATAACAATATTAAAATGGTTAATATGGTTAATATGATTTTTAACCATAACCATATGGTTCCAACCCACATTATCCATATTAAAAATGATTAATATGGTTTTAGTTCTTAAATGGAAACATAACCATATTTTGAAAACTAAAACCAATCCATAATCATATTTTGTCAGGCCTAGTAACAATCGATTCTCTCATGGTATTTTCTTCACGTCCTTCAACAATTTTTCATCCTTCGACGACATTGCAATTTATATTTATATATATATATATATATATATCAATTTTTGACAATTTTATTATCAAAGAGAGATTGAAACAAAGAGATAACAGATTGTATGGTGATTTTGTCTGCCGAATGTCGAGGAGTTTAATTTTATCTCTCTTGTTTCAAATTTTGAGGAGAAAGAAATTGGTGCTAGAAAAATGAAAACTTAAACCGGCGTAGAATGCATCTGATTAGCCAAATAATTCAAATAAATTTTTACATGTCATTTTTTAATAAAAAAACCATTGTGGACATTTACCCATTGTGGTTATCCAGTTGTGAGTATTGCTCCACTAAACCTTAAAAAATATACAATTGACCCACTAAACTTTTTTTTAAAAAATAATTGGATTATTTCATCCAATTTCTCTTACGCACGTCAAATAAGCTTCTCAATTTTCTTATGTGTTTTTAAAAAAATAATTGGAATTTTTACATGTCATTATATTAAATTTTCTTATTTTTTTAATTTCCTTTGGCCGCTAAATTGATGATAGAAATAGAAATGAATTTAATATTTATGGGCTCAACAATATGATAACTGAAAATTACAAGATATCAAATCACGGGCCAATTTAAAATTTTAGCAGGCCCATAAGAAGGCTTATCCAAATCAAAGATCACTTGGTAAACCTTAAATCCGGCCCATCTCCTCTTCATAACCGACAAATATACAAAATTCGCATAAATCCTAGTTATAGTCTCCATTTGCAGCTAGAGTGAGAGAGGCTTAGGCGCAGAGAGAGAGAGAAAATGGAGTATAATCCAAGAGTTTCCAGCTCCCGCCGGAAGAATAGACAGGCCCACTTCACGGCGCCGTCGAGTCCTGATGAGTGCGCCTCTCTCCGGCGACCTCCTTTTCAAGTACAACGTCCGATCCATGTCGGTCCGCAAGGATGATGAGGTGCAAGTGGTGCGTGGGACTTACAAGGGACGCGAAGGAAAAGTGGTCCAGATCTACCGTCGCAAGTAGGTCATCCACATTGAGCGCATTACTCGCGAGAAGGTTAACGACTCCACCGTTAACGTTGGAATCAACCCCTCGAAAGTCCTGATCACCAAGCTCCGCCTCGACAAGGACAGGAAGTCACTTCTCGATCGCAAGGCCAAGGGACGCGCTGCCGCCGATAAAGATAAGGGCACCAAGTTCACAGCAGAGGATATCATGCAGAGCGTTGATTGATTGGTTTAGGAATCTTTCTACTGGTATTCGGCCCTGTTTATCTTCATTTGAATTCAGTTTTCGTTATAGATCTCTAGCTATTTTGATATCTGTTTGTTGAGAAGAGACATAAATATTAAAACATTTAATGTTTTGGAAGATAAAGTTCTTGAAAACCTTGCTGATAGTTATGGATGGTTATTTTTGGTTTCATTAATTTATCTGTGACTGTTTTATGTTCATGTTTTTGATGTGTTGATATGTTGGTGACTGTTTTATGTCCATGCTTTTTATGTGTTGATATGTTTTCGTATGGATTGTCAAGTTAGTTGTTAGATACAAAGTTGGGGCTTGTGACCTTGTTTGGATTTGAATGTTAGTGGTTAGTTGTTACCTTTCTGTATTGTTTAAGTTCTGTGGCTCCTCTGTAGCAACTCCCATACTGGATCCATCCCCGTTCCCTTTTCCCTTGCTAAACAGAAATGCAGGTATAAAAAATTATAGTGTTGAAAGTAAATATATATATATATATATATATATATATATATATTTCCAACTTTTTTGTTCGTTGCCCTTCTTATCTGACTTGCATTAATCTGTGGCTATGTGATATTGACTATCCGTCGCAAGTGGCCTGGTGTTTATGACTTTGAGTTATCCTCTACGAAAACTTAGACTAGTACATATTTACTTAATGTTTGTTTCGCTTGTTTTCTAGATCTCTATTTTAAGCTGCAAAAGTTGTTTAAATTCCCTGGTTTGCTGATTCCATGAGGTGGTGACCATATGGATCTACAACTGGACTTCTAGGTTAGGATGGTAAAGTATTGTCTTTGCTTAATAATGCGCTTAACTGGACAATAGGCAGTCTTTTTATTTATTTATTTTCCTTCAGCTTGTTGTGTGTGATGACAAATAATTAGCCTTGAGTTGAGGTCAGATAACCTTGTCTTGACCTTGAACAAGTATTATGTGTTGACGGGAAGTAGCTAAATTTTGCAGCTATATTCATAATTGTTATGTTGGTTACTGTTTTTATCTGGTAGCTTTTTGTGTTCTTAAACAATTTGGTCAAGGTTCGATAAGGCTGTCTGCAGAAGAGTGTATGGGGGACTAGGTTTTAGTGTAAGTAGGATATTGTGATTGAGGAATACTTAAATAGACAAATTAAATTTCATAGTAGAATTTCATTTCTTAATTTACAAGGGTGTTAAAGTATGATTCTCTTCAGTAAAAAACCAAGAGTACCAGATATCTTGCCCTTGGAAAAAGTTGAAGTTAGTGATATGTCATGGAAAACACATTTTGTAAGGAAAAATTGTACTCCATAAACAAAATTCTGAGTAGGTAATCAGTTGTCTTATACATCCATAATTGTCCTAAAATTCAGTTTATTGTACTCTTATTTAAAATGAGAAATGACCGTCCCTTGATTTATTTAGCTGCTGTATTTGATTTTTTGAAGTGCAATCATATGGAATGCAGAAAAAGTTGGACGTATGGCTTGTTGAACTAGTTGCATAACTGTTGTAATATGGAGGTTGTTAAAGTCTTTCCTAGTTTTGGTCCTTCTGGAAATGAGGCGCAGTAGACAACCCATCCTGATACTTATGGGTGGGTGGTCATTTTTCGTTTCATTGGATTTCTGTGCCAGTAGAAGTATTGGTGTGTTATTTTATGGATGATAAAGGTTTGTTAGATAAGCTTCTGTTTCTTTTTTATAGATTGAAGGATATGAATATTACTTCACAGGTTGCAACTTTTCAGGAAACTTAGAATCATGCTAGGATTTAGAAAATAAAGTACACAAGGTCTTTGCACCTTCTTTTTTTTTTATCTTAATTTCGAATATTCTTTGCAGTACCTTTTTAGAAAGTTCTCAAGTGATCTGAGTATGATGTCCTGCATCCTGCTAAAAAGTTAATAGTAATACAAAAAAAATTGAGATAAAATGTAGCACAAAATTACAAACTTCTTTTCTTGGGGAGACTTGATTACTTCATAACATTTGCAACATTGGCACTTGGTATGTGACTCGGTCTTAAATTTGTTGATGCTGTCAAAACTGTATCAAATTTTATTAACTGCATTGCCTCCAAATGAGACTTGATTTCTCAAGAAGAACACAATGTGCCCGGTTTACAATTAACAAGCCTCATTTCATCATGGCATTTATTTGGAAGGGCAGAATAGCATTTGTTTTTAGAAAATTCTTAATAGTTGTAAGCCTTTCATTACTCTATTCATTTCACCAGTACGAAAAAAAATTATGTACAAAAATGAAGCTCTCTTTGCAATTTTTCAAGAATTAAATGTACAGAGACAATTAGTAGTCTAATAAGAGTTCAACTTCTAGACTGTTATTCAAGAATCAAGATCAAATATAAGAACCTAAATCTAGACCTTTTAAAAATATACATTGTTACTGAGATTTTTTTTTTTAAATCTTCAAGACCTATTTCCTTTGATTCTCCATTTTTATGCCAAAATGATGAATTAAGCTCGTATAAACATTTTAGACAGGCTATATTTTCTGTTACTCCACCCATTTCATAAAGGTTTAGACCTGATTTACCAATAACTACCCAATATTCAAAGGATCCTTTCCCCAAACCCTACTGATTTGGATGGCTGTCGTCCTTCAACTTTAAAACTAGTTTCAAGTAGTTATTACAACTAAATACCAAATAGAAGGGCAGGAACAATTTTGGTTGAGACGCTGCAAACAAAACCATGTTTATTCAAGAAGCCACGAATAACTAATAGCAAAACAAATTTAGCTGAGAAACAAGCCTTGCATTGCTTCAAGGAAAATCACCTTCATAAAGTGAGAACATAACGTGCATACACCTCAAATGCCTCCGGAAAGGGAAGTAAAATGAGGCAAGAAACACAAAAAAAGGCCCACAGTACTGCTCAAGTACCAAAAAACAATCCACGTCCATAGGTAACTAAGAACCTAGAAAGAAATGTATGTATGACCTATTTATTGCGCGCTCCCTTCAAGCGCTATTTCAGCAAAAAATATGAGATGGGATATTTATCCCAAAAAAAGTCATCCAGCAGCAAAATTGCATCAATGTTTGAGCACAAGGGCTAACCCGAATCTTGGAGTCTTATCCAACGCCTTGGTGTCAAATTCACTAGCAATAGTCACCAGTGACTTTGGTATGATCTCATGCTGCAAGAGGGCACCTAGCTTCCCATGATTGTTGAGCTTTGCTTTCACCACTGTTAGGTTATCGACTGTGTACAATCCTCCAACTGTAAACGTGTTCTCATTTGTTGAAAACCTTCTACTAATCTCACCGACTGCAGCACTCTTCTTTAATAGATCCAGATGATGTACATATGATGCCTTTATAGTGTCTCCTTTGTCACCCCTGAAGGAAAGAGAGGGAAGGAAATTGAATCAGAAAGATGTTCAGTTATCTGGTCAAAATGAGAATCTAACATGATATTAGATATAGTCCTTGATAGATTAGTGACTTACAAAACTATCGAAGCACAAGAATCTGGTTTTGTAACACTAATTCCAGCAGTATACTTTGTCAATTTACCAGAAGAAGTCTCATAACCTGCCTCTGCACCAACAGCAAATGTAGGAGTACCAATGGTTGCAGAAAGATCAATTGCAGGGGCTTGCTGGCTCTGAGAAACAGCTGTAGTGAAGGTTGCATGATGATGGAAGTATTGAACCTCAAGCTGCATTCATAAAGCACATGCTTAAGAAACAAAAAACTAGTTTGTAATTAGTCAACGAAACTAGTTTAGATGCTGCTTATATCCTTACCTTCCCAGAGTTGTAATCAGGCAGTTTAAATGAAGCAATAGTTTTTGTTGATGGAACAATATCTGTGAAAGTTAAAGTTGTTGCGATCTGCCATAACAGAGTAACAACAAAAGAAACTTAATTAGGCAGGGTCCGGGGATAAAGGCATTTTATTTTTTATATCTAAAAGATAAAGGTAACTAATCAGGCAGTATAAATGAAGCAATAGTTTTTGTTGAGGGAACAATTTCGGTGAAAGATTGACTTGTGATCTGACATAACAGAGTAAGAACATAAGAAACTTAATTAGGAAGGGGATAAAAGCATTATGCTTTTTATATCTGAAAGATAAAGGTACTGATCAACCCACATTTGATTCTGAGTCGAACTTAACATCAATTAGTGTGTTCTTGTATTTATACTGTGCTGCAACATCTCCAGTTGAGAGTCCTCCCTTCTTCACTGCAGTAGATGTCAATGCCTACAAATGAGGGGGGAAATGATGCAAACAAAATAACTAAAATGAGAGGTCCTCCATAGACATGAAACAATCAAACTAAAAACTGATAATAAAGGAAGCAAACAAAACAAAGGACCATCCTACAACATTTGATTTATGTAACAGCATCATAATTTGTCAAAACTAAAATTTTATGAAGTTCAATACCAGCCTAATTAGTGGCAAATGTCAAGGGCTATACCTGACACTAATCTCTTTGATTAAGGAACAGATAATACTAATGAAAACCCAAAGGGTTGGCTCAATGGCATGTGCTCAATCGTAATAACAGAGAGCTCACATGCTTTGCCAACTCCAAGGGATACCAACACAAGTTGATGCTTGGATTTGCCCAGCGCATGGCTCTTTAGGTGTTTTTTTTTTTTTTTTTTTTGGGGGGGGGGGGGGGCATGCACCCACGGGATTAATCGAATGCTCTAAGTATTTCAAACACCTGTGATTGCTAAGAAAAAAAGGTAATACTCTGCGTTCAGAATTATAAGATCAATATTGACTTTATAAAAGTCAATTTGAAATATTTTAAAATTGTCATGATTCATTTAAGCTTTGAAAACAAAAAATATTTTAACTACTACTTCTTATAGGTAGTTTATAATATTCATAATTGTAAAGACATAAACTAAATGAATACATATCAATTTTGAGTTTGAAAATGTTTGAAATTGACTTTTGAAAAGACACTATTGATCTTATAAATAGGAATGGAGGTAGTACTAACTAAAAAAATAGAGTTCCCAAAGAGTATGTAAGCCTTGCAAAAATAAATTCAACCAACTGCATATATGAAATCTCCAACAAGCTCAAGCCTCGGAAAAAGACACTGTAGAACACCGGTACAAAAACTAAAAAAATGTATTGTGACAGACAAATTTTCCTTATGGGGGCCTCTTTTTTCTTGCACGGACAGCAACTGACTTTCCTAACTATTTGTGCAATTGAGCCTTCTTTTTTTTCAAACAAAAAAGACTTACAAATCTTTGGTGATTTTATAGGTAGACGACATTAAAAAAGTGGAGGAAGGTTCCCAGACCAAGCTACCTAGCATATCTAAAATCCAGCCTTGAAGAGAGCAAACAATAAAAACACCACATAAGAGTATTACAAGGCTGAAAAAAAGACAAGCTTAACATCATTGATAAGGAAGAACAAGTAACACATGCTTGAACTTTGAAGCATACTATAATAGTCAATATTCAAAAAGTACTATGCTAAGTTGTTCCAACTAGATACAATCGTAAATAAGGTTCTTCCTTCACATCATGATCATTTTTTCGAAACCTATCTATCATAAAAAACTGCACATGATCCTAATAAAGCACATTACTATATAAAATTGTAAGCAAGATAGTAAAAATAAGTGACCGGACTTGAGCAAACAAAACAAAACAGTATTTTGCATCTCAATTGAACAGAATTAAGCTGAAACAACAGATTAAAG
The DNA here is from genome assembly GCA_020205615.1 of Panax quinquefolius. Classification (NCBI taxonomy): domain Eukaryota; kingdom Viridiplantae; phylum Streptophyta; class Magnoliopsida; order Apiales; family Araliaceae; genus Panax; species Panax quinquefolius. Next base: position 19,997,024 of record CM035156.1, read on the forward strand.
AAATTATAGATACATTTTGGCTTTCTAAAGCCAATTGCAAAATCCCTAAAATTCAAAATTAATACAAAATTATTTAGTTATAATACAAACCATTGAAACAATTGTAAACAAAGTACAAAGTACTACAAATTGTCATATTTGTTTTTTCAAAACTTAAATCTAATTAAATCATGAATTTTAGGATTTTGCAAATTAACTTTTGAAAAGTCAAAATGTATGTCTAATTTTGTAACAAAGGGAGTATATGCCAAGAAACCCTATAATATATCCAAAAAAAATAAAAAAAGAATTAATTACTTATCACTTCATCTTAAAAAACCAGAAACAACTTATTAGGCTGTAAATAATAGACCGAGAAAAAAATTAAGATCTATGAAGTATCAAGAGGAGGTACCACGCCGGTATCACTGTAAGTGGAGACCGAAAACTTCTGATCAGAAATATAGTCCCTCGTCAGCAGATCTACGAATAAAAGCAATACAATTGAGCTTACTAAAATCAAATCGGTAATATATGAATATATATATATATATAGTAGATATAACGATGGACAATTGGATCAATAGAAATAATTTCAGAGTGCAAATAAATGAATACCTTTAGCTTTTTTGCCAATATCCAAGAAAAGTCCTGGTCCCTTGCTCATGTTTGCAAATAGATAGACACTTACTACTGCAAAGAAACCGGTGAGTGAGAGAGAAATGAATCGCGTATAGTTTCGATGCCGACGGGAAAAGAGGTTTCTCGTGCTCTCCACGAAAATGAGGAGGAAATTTGGGTATTTATGGCTGTGACCAATTGTAATGACAGACCAATGTTTATGCCGTTAGTTACAACCCTACTTGTTTGCCTTATACTTATAACCGAGGTCATGGATAAACCGAAATTAGTAGGCTTTATTGGGCCGATCAAGTCCGAACTCGATCGTTTGGCCCATTTAAAATTAACTCAAATTTTACTTAAAGAGTAGACCTGCAATATAGTTACTTAACTATTGGGTCAAACCATATTAACTGAAAACAAATAGATTGGTTAATTATTTTTATTTATTCAGGTTGGTTAAAGTTTGGACCCATATTTTTTAAAACAAATATAGTTCTGAACCGATTAACCATTTTTCAAACCCATATTCCATACCATACCATACCAAAATTAAGAATTTTAAATATGAAAATCAACTGCTAAAAATGAATTTTAAATACCTACACTTTTTAACTAAACAAAAGCAAAATGAAAATCCAACTGCTAAAAATGGAATTGCCGGCGGCTCAGTACCGGATCCTTATATATTATAATTATATATTACTTAACAAAAACTGTTAATAATAAAATATATTTTATTTTAAATTTTTATAAGTCAAAATTTAATACGATGTCGTTTGATATTAAAAATCAAATTGTATCTATAATTTTAGAATAACTAATGATCCCGTGTTTAGCAAAAATTTCTTTATAAAATTATTGTATTATTTTATATTTTTATATTATAAAACATTAAATATTAATTATAGAAAATAATAAATTAATATCGTAGGTTGTGACGTCCCCAAAATAGGTATACATCACCTATTCCGAGTCGCCAAATACATAGTATGTATCACAAATACAATCTTTAATATACAACAAGAAAGTTCATGAGTTTTAATACAAATATTGTCTTGTATAATATCCACTCTCGTAATAAGTCCTCATTACATTTATTGTCACACTATTTAATGTAATAGTGAGGACTACTAATACTATCATCCGGACCGTCACCCGCTCCCCGACTAGTCCCTTACGCTCTCATTTCCCAAGAGAATAAAATGAAAGAAAGGGTGAGCTTTCAATTATTTCAAAGTAAGAAATATTATGACTTAGATAATGCGTAATAAATTATCATTAGTCTTCAATAGTGTTAAACCGATAAAATACAATGTACATCAAGTTTAATCTGCGGTGAACATGCAATCCATTAAAAGAGTCAAGAGAGAATAAAATCTACCATCTTTTATGATTTAAAAGGTTTTTAATCACTTTTATCATTTGGGACTCAAAGAAAAAAATAATCCACCTCATCCCTGTTGTGGCGCCCCCAAAATAGGTATACATCACCCATCACCCATTTTGAGTCACCAATAATACTGTAGATGTAAACAACTACAACTTTATTAATACAAAGATAAAAAGCGTGAGTTTAAATATAAATATTGTTATCTGTATAATTGTAAGACCCCAAATTATTAATAAATGAAATTTATTTTCCTCTTTATTATTTTTTGAAATAGTAAGGGTTGATTTGATTAATGTGGATAGTTATAGGTAAAATACGCAAATATTTCAATAAGCAGTGGTTATAAAATATTCATTATTCTACGGAGAATATTCGTTTGGTCGTGGAATATTCGTATTGTCGGGGGAATATTAAATGCATTTGACAAATAAGATCTTTTGTGGGCCCATAACTAAAGCGATTGGATGAAGAAAACGACAAATATAAGTTGTTTAAAAATAACGGCGTAGTAGCATTCACAAGTATCTTGTTAAAATACTCTTAGTAGTTAAAACACAAGAAGACACCAGATTACCAATTATTGATTCTTACGTAAAGAAGACACTACTCAATAATGGTTACGGTAATTACTGCTCAAAGATTTTATTGATTTAATAATTCTTTGCGTTGATATTTTATATTGTTATTGTTTCAATAATTGTCATTACACAAGATTTTCCATTATCGAAGCAATAATTCATATTATCCGAATAATATTATTGATAACATTGTGACGCCCCCAAAATAGGTCCATTCCATCCAACCCATTCTCGAATTCGCCAAATACACTGCATGTAAATAACTACAACTTTACTATTACAACATATAAATCGTGATTTTAAATACGTGATATTGCCATCTGCATAATATCCACACGCAAATAAATCCCCATCATAATTATTGATACATTATTTTACAAAAATGGTGAGGACTACTAAACAACTCTCTCTGTAACCTTCATTCCATACCCCACTAAGACTGCCACATTCTCGCCTCCCGAGAAGATAAATGGAACAACAAGGAAAAGGGTGAGCTCAACTAGCCCAAAGAAAAGAATATTATGACTAAGATAATATACAACAAATTATCGTTAGTCTTCAACAGAAAAAATCTAATAGAATACAATAGACAACAAATTTTAAATCAATATTCGCAATGAAAATAATAATTCATTAGAAGAGTTAAGTAGAGAATGCAAACTACTATCTTCTATGTATGAATTTAAAAGTTTATCGCTCATCTTTTATCCTGTAACATCAATTAATATATATCCGAATTAAATATTCATCTTTGCACTACTGTGCCAAAGATATTCATCATTGGTCATGTTCATCTAAACACTTGTTCATCTTTGCACTACTACCAAAGATATTCTTCAGAAATCATTCATCTTTGCACTACGTGCCAAAGATATTCAATAATATCATCATTTAAGACCGAGGATGATGAAAAATATTTTAAAGAAACGAACCCAAAGGAAACAAACCGACAAGGATTAAGGATTAAGGATTCGTACTTTGTTTTATCCATGTTCAAAAATACCTCAAAAATAATCATAGTGGTGTAAAATTCAAGAATGATCAAAACATGGATACAATCAAAGCTAGTATCCGTAATAGATATTTTGGACAAAAAGAAGAAATTTCATTTTTCTATTGAATAGTCCGTATTCGTGAATAGTGTTGTATACGTGAATAAGACTCAGATATACTGAATAGAATCTCGACACCAAAAAGATAGAAATTTCACAAAAAATATCTTCACGCTTCACTGAATAATACTACGTGAATAAGAACTCGTGAATAGTAACTCATGAATAAGAAACTCGTGAATAAGAACTCATGAATAGTAACCCCGACATGGAAAAGTTCCAAATTTGATAAAAAGTTCCAACCAATATTTCAAAGATATTGATATCAAGAAATAATATCATTTGAGAAGAAAATAACATCCCTTACCTCGAAAGATTAAGACTTCTATTTGAATAATGATTATATAAGTCTCAAGGAACTTGCACCGCCTAACAATACTCAAAGTATACTCAAAATACTCACAAGAATACGCCGATAATATAGAGAGAAAAACTTCAGCTTTACAAGTGTGATTTTCAATTCTAACCCAAGACCCTATTTATAGAAAAATGCTTTAGAATACACAAAGCGAAAATTTAATATAATATTAATATATATATTAAGATTTCTACGCCCACCTTCCTAGATCTGATCTCAGCTCATTACGCATATGTTGTAGCCCACAAAACAAACAAAAACGTTTTTATTATTTAAAATATTTTAAACTTCCAAAATTAATTATTTTGAGCTTCTAACTTCAATAATTCATAATAAATAGCCCTTCTATCGTAGAAAATTCAATCTCACGAGTTTTTATAGGAAATTCAATTCTCTACAACTTTACGTAAGAAAGTTTTTCCAAATTCCAAATGAAATTGACCAAATTCACAAACGGACAATTTTACAAAAATATAATCAAATTTCACCAATAAATGGGGTCCAATCGACATGTTTAACATGTTTTAAACATTTATTGCAACAAAAATACTCTTCCTCCCTCGTATACTCATATATCCCACATTCGTTGTAAAAATATCACCATTATTATATTATTAAAATATAATAATATATTTAAAAGAATTATTTTATCAAAAAAGATAAAATTTCAATTTTCAACAATTGTCACATTAAAATTTTTCTCCATCTATATCCACATAAAATCAATATTTTCCTCATCATATGAATCAATAATTAATTATTCACAAATAATATTACGTAATCACAATATTAACAATCGTGCGCCTCAGAAAGAGGGGCTTTCCAATAAGAATTTCTTCTTCATTTGGCCGCAATTAGGTGACCAAACCTCTCCTTAGATGAAACTTTCTAGACATTGCCAATAATGTTATCTAATAATATTATTCAGATAATATGAATTATTAGCTTCGATAATGAAAAATACTTGTGTAATGACAATTATCAAACAACAAAGAATATAAAATATCAACACGTTAAATTATTAACTCAATAAAATAATCGAATAAAGAATTATCAGTAACCATTATTGAGTAGTGCCTTCTTCGTACGTAAGAATCAACAATTGGTGCAATCGCAGTGTCTACCGTGTTTTTAACCAATTTAGTATTTTAACAAAGATTAATCAGTAAATAACTACACAACTTATATTTGTCGTTTCTTCATCCAATCGCTTTCCGTTATGGGGCCCACACATGGTCTAGCTACCGTCGCATTTAATATTCCCCGACAAAGATTTAATATTCCACGACCAAACGAATATTCCCCACAACAATGAATATTTTATAACCACTTACTTATTTTGAAATATTTGCGTATTTTACCCCTAACTATCCACATTAATCAAATCAACCCTTACTATTTCAAAATAATAAATAGAAAAATTAAATTTCATTAATAATAAGTTGGGGTCTTACAACCTCCCTCCTTATGAAATTTCGTTCTCCGAAATTGACGTGCGATACACTGTGTTTCAAAAGGTGAGGATACCTCGCTTTCATTTCCGCTTTCCATTCCCGTGTCATTTCCTCTATAGCATGATTCCTCCACAAAACTTTAACTTGTGGTATGACCTTTCATGGCGTAGGACATGCTCCTTCCTATCCAAGATCTTGACAGTACCTCTCTCATACGTTAAGTCTTCTGGCTATTTCGTCCTGGTTCTAATTCTATAACGTGGTTCGTCTTTCACATATTTACGAAGTACGAGATATGTGAAACACATTATGAACACGAGACATACTTGGAGGTAACGCAAGTCTATAGGCTACATTTCCTACTTTCGGTCAAGAATTTGAAATGGACCAATAAATCGTGGATTGAGCTTTCCTCTCCCAAATCTCTTGTAACTCCTTCCATGGAAAGAACTCGCAATAATACATGATCCCCTACACTAAATTCCACGTCCTTTTCGATGAAGATCCGCATAACTCTTTTGTCGATCTTGTCTGCTTTGTATCGTTGTCGAATCATTTGGATCTTTTCCGTTTGTCATACGTATCAAACTCGGGTCCCAACAAAGGTTGCTTCACCCACCTCGTCCCCAACATACCGGAGAGCCGACACTTTCGTCCCATATAATGCTTCAAATGGAGCTACACCTATACTTGCTCGATAATCTGTTGTTGTAGGAGAATTCCACCAATGGTAAATACTTATCCTAATCGCCTTGAAGTCAGGACACGTAGTCTTAATAAATCTTCAAGAGTTTGAATAGTCCTTTCGATTGTCCGTCTGCTTGAGGATGGTATGCCGAATCAATCGTAAATCGTGCCCATAGCTTTTTGCAAGCTAACCCAAAATCTTGAAGTGAATCTTGGGTCACGATCCAAAACTATGGATACAGTATGCCATGCAACCTCACAATCTCATTCACGATATATACTAGCAAGAAGACGCTCAAGTGAATAAGTCTCCGTGACGGCAAGAAATGAGCGGACTTGGTTAATCTATCAACAATAACCCAAATAGCATTGATACTCGAGAAACCGTAGGAAGACCAGTAATCTAAATCCATGGTAATGTGTTCCCACTTCCATTTCGGAATCTCAAGTGGTTGCAACGGACCCTTAGGTACCGGATGCTCGCCTTTACACGCCGACAAGTTAAACACATTGAGATAAACTTTGCAATCTCTCTTCATATTGTTCCACCAAAATGTATGTCAAGATCACGATACATTTTAGTACTTCCGTGATGGATTGCAAATGGTGTATTGTGTGCCTCCATCATAATCTTGTACTTCAAATCGAGTCGTTAGAACACAAAGTCTAGAGTGAACTCAAGTATTCCTTCTTCATCAATTCTCGCTCCTAATAGCTCCTTCTTGTACTTTCTTCTTCATACGCATCGGTTAAGTTTGGGTGGCTCAACTTTAACTTTAACTTTTTCTATTAAAGTTGGCTCTATCTGTGATACTTGACATCATCGCACTTGTTCCTCGCATATGATCTTCTACTCAACGCGTCAAATACCACGTTCGCTTTTCCAGGATGGTATTGAATAGTGTGGTCGTAGTCTTTCAATAGCTCGAGCCAACGTCATTCGCCGCGTGTTGAGTTCTTTTGAGTGAAGAAATATTTAAGGCTTTTATGGTCCGAATATATCTCCACTTTCTCCCCATATAGATATTGCCTCTATATCTTTAAGCGGCAACGATCACGCTAACTCTAGATCATGAGTAGGATAATTCATCTCATACTCTTTAAGTTATCGCGAGGCATAAAGCTATGACTTTCCCACGCCAGCATGAGAACACATCCTAACCCTTTGCTCAAGCATCATTTGAGCAGATAACAAATCCATCCGAACCGGATGGTATTGTTAGAACAGTCTTAAATAAGTCTCCTTAAGCTCTTGGAAACTCTTCTCGCATTCTTCGCTCCAAACGAATTTTGTATCCTTCCGAGTTAGTTTGGTTAATGGAGTAGCGATTCGAGAAAACCCTTCCACGAATCTCCGATAATAACCAAATAAGCCCAAAAACTACGTGACTTCATCACCAGACTTGGTTGCTCCTAACTTTGTATTGCTTCAATCTTCACGGATCAATGATACTCCATGTTTCGACACCACGCGCCCAAGGAATGCTACTTCCTCAAGCCGAACTCGCATTTCTTCAATTTGGCATATAGTTTGTTTTCACGAAGCCTTTGGAGTACCGAACTTCAAATGGTGCTCATGATCTTCACGACTTTTGGAATATATGAGGATGTCATCAATAAAAAATAACAACGAAATCGATCCAAATATTCCTTGAATACTTTGGTTCATCATATCCATGAAAGCCATAGGAGCATTAGTCAATCCGAAAGACACGACTAAAAATTCATAATGCCCATACCGAAGTTCTAAAGGCGGTCTTTGAATATCCTTAGTTCTAATCTTCACCGATGATATCCGAATCGAAGATCAATTTTGAAAAGAATTGTGCCCTTGCAGAATCGGGTCAAACAAGTCATCAATACGAGGTAGAGGATACCTATTCTTAATGGTGATATGGTTCAATTCCCGATAGTCAATACAAAGTCGCATACTCCCGCTTTTCTTCTTTACGAATAAAACAGAGCACCCCAAGGAGATGTACTAGACGAATGAAACCGATGTCCAACAATTCTCAGGTTGGACCTTTAACTCCTCAAGTTCAATAGAGCCATTCGATATGGGGTTTTAGAAATGGGCTTTGTACCGTGTTCAAGATCAATAAAGAATTCAACTTCACGCTAAAGGGTAGAATCGGAAGTTCTTCAGAAATACGTCAGAAAGTCAATAACAACAAGAATATTATTCAAATTTGGCGTGTCTTTATTCAAATCCATAATATGGGCTAAGAAAGCTTGACATCCGTTTTCAATAAACGAATAGCTTTATGATTAGATATGACGATGATTGATTTTAATGGTTTAGTTGTTGAATTGCATAACGGGTTGGTTTAGAATATGAAAACTAACAACCTTACGAAAACAATCAATTTTGGCATGATGAGTAGTTAACCAATCAATCCCAAAATCACATCAAAAGCAAGTATCTTTAAAGAGATAAGGTCAACGGTAAGGTAATGGTGCCAACTTAGATCAAACAAGATTTATAAACAATGGATGTGATGAAAGTTTCTCCTAATGGAGTTTCCACAGATAGGTCAAAGTCTAATTTCTTGAGTCAAGTTTAAACGTTGAGCACAAGCGGAAGAGATAAATGAATGGGTAAAGACCCCAGGTATCAAGTAAGGTATAAACTTCGCAAGAATTTATAAATAGCTTACCCGTGATCACCTCGTTTGGGTTCCTCGCATTTTGACCGATCGCAATAAACGCTCTTCCGGAATCGTTGACTTTGACCTTTCGGGGACGATCTTTTGAGTCACCGTCCCCATTGAACTAGGTTTCTTCTCTATGCGTATAATCTCGAGCGATATGTCCTTCCTTTCCACAATTATAGCATACCTTGAGCTGTTGTGGGCGGTTTGACCGATATGTCCCTCTTTCCGCATTTATAGCATATACGACCGATGGTCGTTCTCCTCCCTTAGAACCGATTCTTTGCCAAGACCGCCGTCTTCTTCATACGGTCGTTGTTAAATCTCTCTTTTAAAATCTCCTCCCCACTCGCTTCTTCTATTTTCATGGCCATGATTACCACCGAGTGGGTTACCATTTTGTCCGTCTGCTTTTTTCTCCGCGCCGGTTATCATTATTACGCTTGATCGCTATCTCTCGTATGATCCTCGGTTGTGGTCCCTCAATTGACCGTACTTGTTATCTCGCTTCTAATAATTGAGCCCTCATTTACAACATCTCGAATAGAGAGAAAATTTATGAGAAATGAGATACCGACGTATCTTGCGGTTTCAAACCTCTAAGAAACATCCGCGTAATCGCTCCTCATTCTCCACCAAATGAGGTGCAAACTGGATAACTCTGCAAACTTTGCCTCGTCTTTGAGACAAATCGTGTTGTTTTGTTCTAATCGATGAACTCCACTTCCTTCATATGACGAACACTTTCGTGAAAGTATTTGTCATTAAATAATTCTGAAATGTCTCCCAAGACATCTTTGAAAATGCTACCGGATGGAGTACGCTTCACGACTCCCACCAATGATACGCCGCCTCGCCACCGGAACATAAAGGTGGCGAATGGAACCTTCTGTTTTTCCGTGCATCCCAAGACATCGAATATCTTGGTAATTTGCTTGACCCATGTTTCCGCCATGATGGGATCTGCTTTCCCTTAAATTCGGTGGTCCCAACTCTTTGAAGCGCTTGCATGTGACAACCCATGAATTATTATCATTTCTCCTCAGTATTTTGAACACGAGTCTCCTTTGTCGATTTTGCATGAATCTACAAAAAACTTCTAAACATCCCTCGTTCATCATCTCTCGATTGGTGTTGTTCACGGGAGGAACATTGCCACTGTTGCCGCGTTCTCCTCGTTGGTGAGTACAAAGGCGTCTCCACGGTCTCATTTCCATTGTTAATATTCTCGATCGACATTCTCAAATCTTTGTCATAAAACAAGGGTTAATTAAGGAAATCAATATATCACATAATATCCTTATATATTGACCAACTAAAAAAAAATAAGCTTAGGTAGGACACACTAGCGAAGGATTTACTCGTCTCTCCCTCCTAGTTCTAATCCCCGATCTCCGCCAGAGATCATATCCTAAGCTTTGATACTAATCGTGACGCCCCCAAAATAGGTCCATTCCATCCAACCCATTCGAGTCGCCAAATACATGCAGATGTAAATAACTACAACTTTACTTATTACAACATATAAAGTGTGAGTTTAAATACGAGATATTGCCATCTGAGACAATATCCACACGCAAATAAATCCCCATCATAATTATTGATACATTATTTTACAAAAATGGTGAGGACTACTAAACAACTCTCTCTAGAACCTTCATTCCATACCCCGACTAAGTACTCATTACATTCTCGCCTCCCGAGAAGATAAATGGAACAACAAGGAAAAGGGTGAGCTCAACTAGCCCAAAGAAAGAATATTATGACTAAGATAATATACAACAAATTATCGTTAGTCTTCAACAGGGGAAAATCTAATAGAATACAATAGACAACAAATTTTAAATCAATATTCATGCAATGAAAATAATAATTCATTAGAAGAGTTAAGTAGAGAATGCAAACTACTATCTTCTATGTATGAATTTAAAAGTTTATCGTCTATCTTTTATCCTGTAACATCAATTAATATATATCTCGAATTAAATATTCATCTTTGCACTACACAGCCAAAAGATATTCATCGATTAGTCATGTTCATCTAAACACTTGTTCATCTTTGCACTACTACCAAAGATATTCTTCGAATCATTCATCTTTTACTGAGGCCAAAGATATTCAATAATATCATCATTTAAGACCGAGGATGATGAAAATATTTTTAAAGAAACGAACCCAAAGTGAAACAAACCTGACAGGATTAAGGATTAAGGATTCGTACTTTGTTTTATCCATGTTCAAAAATACCTCAAAAATAATCATAGTGGTGTAAAATTCAAGAATGATCAAAACATGGATACAATCAAAGCTAGTATCCGAATAGATATTTTGGACAAAAAGAAGAAATTTCATTTTCTATTGAATAAAGTCCGTATTCGTGAATAAAGTGTTGTATCGTGAATAAGACCAAGATATCGTGAATAGTAACTCAGACACACAAAAGATAGAAATTTCACAAAAAAATATCTTCACGCTTCATGAATAGTACTAAATGAATAGTAACTCGTGAATAGTAACTCATGAATAGTAACTCGTGAATAGTAACTCATGAATAGTAACCCCGATAATGGAAAAGTTCCAAATTTGATAAAAGTTCCAACCAATATTTCAAAGATATTGATATTGAAGAAATAATATCATTTGAGAAGAAAATAACATCCCTTACCTCGAAAGATTAGTACTTCTAAATTTGGAATCTACAAATTATAAGGTTGAAGGGAACTTGCACCGCCTAACAATACTCAAAGTATACTCAAAATACTCACAAGAATAATTTCGATAATATAGAGAGAAAACTTCAGTTACGGTGTGATTTCCAATTCTAACCTAAACACCCTATTTATAGGAAAAATGCTTAGAACACCAAAGTAGAAAATTTATTAAAATATTAATATATATATATATATTCACAACCAAGCGGTTCAGAAAGAGGGGCTTTCCAATAAGAATTTCTTCTTCTTGGCCTTGAATTAGGTGACCAAACCTCTCCTTGACAAGTAACTTTCTGACATTGCTAATAATGTTATCTAATAATATTATTCAGATAATATGAATTATTGCTTCGATAATGAAAAATACTTGTGTAATGACAATTATTGAAACAACAAAGAATATAAAATATCAACGCAAAGAATATTAACTCAATAAAATCTTGAGCGAAAGAATTATCGTAACCATTATCGAGTAGTGCCTTTCTTACGTAAGAAATCAACAATTGGTGCAATCTCGCTGTGCATCTTTGTGTTTTAACCAATTAGAGTATTTTAACAATATAATCTTGATGCAACTACACAACTTATATTTGTCGTTTTCTTCGTCCAATCGCTTTCAGTTATGGGGCCCACACATGCATGGCTGCATGTCGCATTTAATATTCCCCGACAGTACGAATATTCCACGACCAAACGAATATTCCCCGACAACAATGAATATTTTATAATCACTTGCTTATTTTGAAATATTTGCGTATTTTACCCCTAACTATCCACATTAATCAAATCAACCCTTACTATTTCAAAATAATAAATAGAAAAATTAAATTTCATTACTAATATTCCACGACTTGGGGTCTTCTGAATATTTTAAACATTAATGGCAATGTCTAGAAAATTACATCTAAGGAGAGGTTTGGTCACCTAATTGCTTGGCGCCGATGAGAGAGATCCTTATTGGAAAGCCCCTCTTTCCCAGAACCTGCACGGTTGTCGATATTGTGATTCTCAGTAATATTATTTGTGAATAAATAATTATTGATTCATATGATGAGGAAAATATTGATTTTATGTGGATATAGATGGAGAAAATTTTTAATGTGACAATTGTTGAAAATTAAAATTTTATCTTTTTCTGATAAAATAATTCATTTAAATATATTATTATATTTTAATAATATCATAATGGTGATATTTTTACAACGAATGTGGGATATATTAGTATACGAGGAGGAAGAATATTTTTGTTGCAATAAATGTTTAAAACATGTTAAACATGTTGGTGGACCCCATTTATTGACTGAAATTTGATTATAGCCTGTAAAATCGCCCATTTATGGATTTCGGTCAATTTTTGTTTGGAATTTGGAAAAACTTCCTTCTGCAAAGTTGTAGATAATGAAATTTCCTATGGAAAGTCACGTGTTTCGAATTTTTCTGATAAAAGAGCTATTTATTATGAATTATTGAAGTTCCGTTGCTCCGAAATAATTGATTTTTGGAAGTTTTAATTATTTTATAAAAGAAAAACGTTTTTTAGATGTGTGAGCCTCATTTTACATGTGTTAGGTTGCTGATTTCAGATTCTCAAAGGTTGGCGTAGACAAATTTTTATAAATATATTATTATATTAAATTTTCTGCTTTGGTGTTTTAAGCATTTTCCTATAAATAGGGTGCTTAGGTTAGAATTAAAAATCACACCGTAAACTGAAGTTTTCTCTCTCTATATTATCGAAATGTATTCTTGTGAGTATTTTGAGTATTGCTTTATACGGTGCAAGTTCAAGTCATGCTTTATATCCTGTTTTCAACTAAAATCTTGTCTTTGTGAGGTAAGGGGATATTATTTATTTTTCAGTAATGATATTATTTCTTCAATATCATTATCTTTGAAATATTGATCTGAAGTTTTATTAAATTTGGAACTTTTGGTGTCTGAGTTACTTATTCACGTATCTGACTTTATTCACGTATCTGATCTTATTCACGAATATGACACTATTCATCGAAAAAATGAAAATTTTCTTTTTCGTCTAAAATATCTGTTGTGGATACTAGCTTTGATTGTATCCATGTTTTGATCATTCTTGAATTTTACTTCACTATGATTATTTTTGAGGTATTTTTGGACATGGATAAAACAAAATCTGAATCCTTAATCCTTAATCCTTGTCATTTTGTTTCCTTTGGATTCGTTTCTTTAAAAATATTTTCATCATCCTCGATCTTAAATGATGATATTATTGAATATCTTTGGCACATAATGCAAAGATGAATGATTTCGATGAATATCTTTGGCCGTGGTAGTGCAAAGATGAGCAGTGTTTAGATGAACATGACCCGATTGATGAATATCTTTGGCACATAGTGTGCAAGATGAATATTTGATTCCAGATGTATATTGATTGATGTTACAGGGATAAAAGATAGACGATGAACTTTTAAATTCATATATAGAAGATAGTAGTTTGCATTCTCTACTTAACTCTTCTAATGAATTATTATTTCCGTTGCGAATATTGATTTAAAACTTGTTGTCTATTGTATTCTATTAGATTTTTCCCTGTTGAAGACTAACGATAATTTGTTGTATATTATCTTAGTCATAATATTCTTTACTGGGCTAGTTGAGCTCACCATTTTCCTTGTTGTTCCATTTTTCTTCTCGGGAAGGCGAGAATATAAAAGTACTAATCGGGGTATGGAATGAAGGTTCTAGAGAGAGTTGTTTAGTAGTCCTCACCATTTTTATAAAATAATGTATCAATAATTATGATGGGGATTTATTTGCGTGTGGATATTGTCTAGATGGCAATATCGTAATTTTATCGATAAAGATTTAAATTTTGTCAAAATAATTTTTTAATATTATGGTGTGAATTTGAGATAATATTATAGTTGTGGGTAGTATTTATAAATTTTGCAAAGTATCTGAGTGGTTATATTATATTCGATTGGTGGGGAATATTAGGTTTAGCGGGAATATTAAATACAACAGCTCAATCATTGGTGGACCCTAGCAAATTATTATCGGATTGAAAAGCGACAAAATATATTTTATTGAAATAACGGCGGAAGTTTTACTGGTGATTCTTGTTGAACTACTCGGTAGTAAAAAATGCGATGTCGTGTGGTTGCATAGTAGCACTGCGGTATTGATTATTGATGTTTATGTGAGAAGTCACTCGGTTTGATTCCATTATTGTCGATTAATAATATGAATTATTATAGCGATAATGACGTTTTGTTTTATTAAGTTATTATTAACGTAATAAAAGCGAAACATCTTTTATATAAAATAGAATACTTTATTAAAGTTATTACATAAATAGAATATATTATATTTTATTATGCATAGTGTTGCGTAGTGTTTTGCGTAGTGTTTTGCATAGTATTGCATAGTGTTTGCATAGTAAAATGTTTTTTATATAAATAGAATATATTATATTTTATTTAAAAGATTTTTCTTTAAATATGGACCGTCAGTTTAAAGTAAATCAATCAGACCGTTCATGGATTAATTCTTATGCATTCCATTTTCTATAAATAGAAGCTCGTTCCTTCATTATTTTCTTACGAATTCATTGAAACTACAGAGAGAAATTATAGAGAGAAGCTATAGAGAAAATTATAGAAAAAGAAGAAGAGTATTACTGCTTCTTCACTACTTCTATATTCGGTTCTTTTTTTACGGTAAGGGGTGTTATTCTTTCTTCTTGAAGAGAACTTACATTATTCCATTCATTATTATTACATTGGAATAACTTTTGTAAAAAGTGGCGTACCCTATACATAACTTTTGTATCTGTGGCATACCCTATACTTGGTGAAATCCTTATGTTATTCCATTGCTTATTATTACATTGGAATAACTTTTGTATCTGTGGTTTACCTATACTTGGTGACATTCTTCTATTATTACATTGGAACATCACATGCATGTGTTTTACAGGACTGGTTCCGTTTTTTATTATTACTGTTGGAACATCACATGCATGTGTTTTACAGGACTGGTTAAAATCTTTATCGTTACATTGGAATATCCTATCTATGTGTTTTACAGGATCTGGTTCCATCTTTATTATTACATTGGAACATCACAGTGGTTGTGAATTTCACGACTGGTTAGTTATTATTATTACATTGGAATAACTTTTATCTGTCTCTGATCTGCATGCGTGGTGATTTCTTTTGTTATTCCATTCTTTATTATACCCGGTTGGTTAAAACTTTGACTTCTATACTCCATGAAATTAGTAGAATATCCTTGATATTTGCGTTTCATCGATATCTTTTCATGGAAATATTCTTACGATCATTCTTGAATTTTACTCTCTACGAAACGATGTCGTGTTGACAATTTGGGCGTTAATAATTCATGGATTAAATAATTCTTGAACTTGTTTTATTGAATTATTATGTCATTGTCATCATCCTCATGTTATATTATGTTATCTTTGGCTTACGTGCATAGATGAACTTAGTATGATTATGACCGGGATCATTCGGTATAATCATGACTTGATATAAATGATGTGACAAAAGTCCTCGATGGCACATAATGCGGTGATGGATAGTTTTTGGTATGATTATGACCGGGGGTGATTCGGTATAGTCATGACCATTGATAATTTGATGAAAATCCTTGGCCGTGGTAGTGCGGGGATGATTAGATGTGGTGGTTTATTTATTAAGTGAGTCTCGTGATAAAAATTGATGAAAACCTTTTAAAACCTAAAAGATAGTAGACTTTATTCTCTACTTGACTCTTTTAATGGATTGCTTATTCATTTGCTGCATTAAAGCTGGTTGTCTATTGTATTTTATCGGTTTAACATTTGTTGAAGGCTAATGATAATTTATTACGCATTATCTTAGTCATAATATTTCTTCTTGGGCTAGTTGAGCTCACCCTTTCTTTCCTTTATTCTCTTGAGGAAATGAGAACATAGGCGGGACGAGTCGGGGAGCGGAGTAATGGTCGAGAGGATAGCATTAGTAGTCCTCACTATTATACGTGAAATAGTGTGATAATAGTTGTAATGAGGACTCCTTTTGAGTTTGTATAATATCTAGTAGACAATATTTGTATTCAAACTCACGATTTATGTCGTATTATACCACAGTTATATATTAGTAAGTTGTATTTGAATTTATGTACCATGTAAGTGGCGACCCAAGATGGGTGGCGTATACCTAATTTTGAGGCGTCACGGTTGGTATCGAGCTTAGGGATATGATCCACAGCTAAGATGTGAGATAAGAACTAGGAGGAGAGGCGGGAATTCCTTCGCTAGTATGACCTACCTAAGTTTATTTGGTATTTAATTGGTGGTCGAGTATAGGGATAATATTTGATATATTAATTAACCCTTGTGTTGTGGCGGTGTTTGGAAATGGCGGTGAAAATATTCACAATGGAGTGAATGTGATGTTGTGACACCTTTAATCACTAATCGGAGTTAATGCAATGGTAATTGAGACGAGAACAAATTAGAGATATCCACGTAGTGAATGAAGAACTAATTGTTGCAATTTTAGAGAGCTAGTTGCATGTAGCGGTGAAAGTGAGGAAGAAGAGAAGAAGAAGAGGAACACGAGGAGAATTGGTTAGAAGAAATTTATGATCAAAACTTAGAATTACAAAATCGTGTTAACCAGCTAGAAGAAACGAGGTTGAAGAACGAAAGCGATTAAGTGGAACAAAGGGATACAACAATTCAAAATTGGGTTACCCGATATGTGATGCTCGAAAAAATCACGCTTTGGCGGGGTGTAAGATATTAAAGTTGGAATCGAGAATTTAAAAATCAAAGATCGGCTAAAAGAAGAAAAAAGCAAGCGAGCGAAGGAGAATAGGCGATGCATGGGTAAAATCTGACAGATAGTGTAGAAAAAAGGCGTCCGATCGATAAAGCGAAAATAGATGAAATGGACTTTGCTTTTTGGGCGACAATTGGGAAAACCCAACATCGAATTGAATTACCACATGCATAGCGGTCAACCCGAATTCGATATGGATCGAGAATAATGATTCAAATCATGGATCGAGAATGTGAAGAAGCACTTAAGGGTGGAATGTACCCATATAGTAAAGTCGAAGGCGGTTTTTAAGCGAGGCGTTTAATAGAGAAACCGAGCGAAGTTATTACGGGTTAAATTTAATTATAAATTCTTGCGAAGTCTATACTTTATTCAATACAAGTTCTACCACTCTTTTATTCTCTAGTTGTGTTCAATGTTTAAATTTGACTCAAAAAAAAAAATTAGACTTTGATTTATCTATTGAAACTTAGTTGGGAGAAACCTTCCGTTACCTCCACTATTTTTATTAATCTTGTTGTTTCAAATAAACACTTTCCACGTTACTGTCGATCTTATCTTTTTGAAAATACTTGCCTTTGATGTGATTTTAGGAATCAATTGGTTAACTACTCATCATGCTTTTAAATAAGGTTGTTAGCTTTTATATTCATAACCAACTGTTATTATCTGAATTCAAAGTAACCAAACCCTAAAGTTAATCATTTGTTATATCAAGCCATAAGTAAAGAGCCCGATCCTTTCATTGTTGACTTCCTTGTGTGGAATGCTGCAAAAGCGGACTTTACATGGGCGACATCGTGAATGAAGATGGCAAGTTTATAGGTATCATTGTGAGGTCTTATCTAGGTTAAGGGATAGAAGTCACGATTGGTATCAATGTGACGTACTATCCAAGTCTTGGATAAGAATAGCGATTTTGAATGATATTTCTATCATTAATAAATTTCTTGGCGTATTCTTGAAGATTTCTAGCCTACCCTAGGCGTGAAATCGAATTTTGTATTGACCCGATCTCAAAAACCCATTTCTTAAACCCTCAAATATTTCTTCACTAAAATGAGCAGTTTCGTGGTTTATGATGAAAGTCATAATAAAAGCATTGGAATAATGAAAATCATGGGTATATGAAGTATTAGTAAGTTTTATGATGAGTTATGTTGGTTAGTATGTGAAAACATGAAAGTTTCTTAGAAATCACAAAGAGTTGAAAATCGATTTTGGTGAAAAAGCGTAACATGAAATTCAATTGACCATATCTCTTATTATATTTTGAATTTTTGAATGTGGTCAAGTCCTAGAGTTAGATCTATGAGTTACCTAACTAATCCAAGTGGAATTACTGGAAAAGGTGTTGTAGATTTTTGTGTGGACTGATTTTAGCAAAGGAGGCCAAAGCTGTAAATTTCGAAAATGCTACTGCCAGAAACTTTAAGGGGCTGTTTCGGCCACTTAAATTATGAGAAAAATTCTGGCCTTTTGGGACATGAAGGTATATGGTATAAAGTACCTCCTGTCCAAAAATGAGCTCATTACGACTTAAAATGAGCAAGTTATGACTATTTCAATATTTAGGTTTTTCAAAATGAAAAACGCTATAACGGGAGTTCTATAACTCAGATGACCATGAAATTTAAACTAGAAGCTCACGTTAACATGTGTAAGGTCCTGCCAAGATTTGGGAATTTTGGAGTTAAACTTGAGGTAGCTAATTTCTTAAGGAATTAATTAGAAATTGATTTTTGAAAAATAGTAAATGAATTTTAAAAATTCGAAAAATATATTTTCATTATGGGACTATATTATGCTAAATCCCAGAAAAGAAATATTTTTGGGACTGATTTGGTATTTTTCATGAAAATAGTTTAATTCTGAACATATGAGTTAAATATGTTATGTGAAGTAACAAAGTTGAAAATAGGATTTTATGGCTAGAGAATCCTATATAGAGTATATATATATTTTTTTTTTGAGAGGATTTGATAATTGGTGATGATATTTTATGAGTATGGCATTTTGAATGATTAAATGCATTATATGGTAAAAGCGTAAACAATTGAGATAAATTGTTTATAAATTTAAGAAGTGATTAAAATATTGTTATAATATTAATGATATTAGATTATAAGATTATTAAGTGATTGATAACATGGGGATATTCTTGAATCTGGATAAATTATATTATAAATGTTTAATATTTATCCTTTATCTCATTTGATTGATTCTTTATATCATTATCCTCATGCTTATATTATGTTGAAAGTCAATATGTGGCTGTAGTGCATAGATGGACTTGGTATGATTATGACCACGGTTATTAGGTATAATCATAGCAGTAATTGAATACACAATTATCTTTGGTAGTAGTGCAATTTGGATAATTTGTGGTGAATACAATATTAATGAATACAATTTATCTTTGGTAGTAGTGCATGGGATAATTTATTGGTGTGATATATCTTAATGAATACACAATTATCTTTGGTAGTAGTGCATGGATAATTTGTGGTGTGATCTTAATGAATACACAATTATCTTTGGTAGTAGTGCATGGATAATTTATGGTGGTGAATTTGTGGTGGTGATCTTAATGAATACTAATTTGGCGAATACATTTATTATTATTATCTTTGGTAGTAGTGCATGGATAATTTGTGGTGCGTGATACTAATGAATACCTACAATTATCTTTGGTAGTAGTGCATGGATAATTTATGGTGCGTGATCTTAATGAATACCACAATTATCTTTGGTAGTAGTGCATGGATAATTTGTGGTAGTGATCTTAATAAATACACGATTATCTTTGGTAGTAGTGCATGGATAATTTGTGGTCGTGATCTTAATGAATACCACGATTATCTTTGGTAGTAGTGCATGGATAATTTGTGGTTGTGATCTTAATGAATACCACGATTATCTTTGGTAGTAGTGCATGGATAATTAATTGGTCGTGATCTTAATGAATATCCTTGGCACGTAGTGCGGGGATGATTCGATGATATGGATTAATTATTGAAATTTGAGTCTCGTGATGAAATATTAATTCATGGATGTGGTAAAAATCATCTTTGGTAGTAGTGCATTGATAGACTTGGTATGATTATGACCACGGATTATTCGGTATAATCATGGTAGTAGTAATTGAAAACTCACGATATCCTTAGCCCGGTGGTGCATGGATAATTCATGGTTGTGATATCTATTAAGTTGAGTCTCGGTATTATTGGTTTCTGATTTGTATATCTTTGGCTTTGTAGTGCAAAGATGAAATTGTTAATGAATATCTTTGGCGGATTGCAAAAATGAATTTAATGTTTTCAACGATAAAGGTATTCAAGGTATCCTCACCTCTTTATCATATCGTATCATATATATACCCAATTTTTGAGGAAAATCCATAAGGAGGGAGATTGTGAGACCCAGTTTTATCGATAAAGATTTAAATTTTGTCAAAATAATTTTTAATATTATGGTGTGAATTTGAGATAATATTATAGTTGTGGGTAGTATTTATAAATTTTGCAAAGTATCACAGTGGTTATATTATATTAGATTGGTGGGGAATATTAGGTTTAGCGGGGAATATTAAATACAATGGCTCAATCATTGGTGGACCCTAGCAAATGAAATTATTGTCGGATTGAAAAAACGACAAAAATATTTTATTGAAATAACGGCGGAAGTTTTACTGGTAGTTCTTGTTGAACTACTTTCGGTAGTAAAAATACGATGTAAGTGTGGTTGCATAGTAGCACTTACGGTATTGATTATTGATGCTTATGTGAGAAGTCACTCAGGTTTGATTCCATTATTGTTAGATTAATAATATGAATTATTATAGCGATAATGACGTTTTGTTTTATTAAGTATTATTAGCGTAATAAAAGCGAAACATCTTTTATATAAAATAGAATACTTTATTAAAGTTATTACATAAATAGAATATATTATATTTTATTATGCATAGTGTTGCATAGTGTTTTTGTAGTGTTTTGCATAGTATTGCATAGTGTTTGCATAGTAAAATGTTTTTATATAAATAGAATATATTATATTTTATTTAAAAGATTTTTCTTTAAATATGGATAGTCAGATTAAAATAAATCAATCTGGATAGTTCATGGATTAATTCTTATGCATTCCATTTTCCTATAAATAGAAGCTCGTTCCTTCATTATTTTCTTACGAATTCATTGAAACTACAGAGAGAAATTATAGAGAGAAGCTATAGAGAGAAAATTATAGAAAGAAGAAGAGTATTACCTTTACTTCACTACTTCTATATTCGGTTCTTTTACGGTAAGAGGGTGTTATTCTTTCTTCTTGAAGAGAACTTACATTATTCCATTCATTATTATTACATTGGAATAACTTTTGTAAAAGTGGCATACCTATACATAACTTTGTGTCTGTGGCGTACCTATACTTGGTGAAATCCTTATGTTATTCCATTGCTTATTATTACATTGGAATAACTTTTGTATCTGTGATTTACCTATACTTGGTGACATTCTTCTATTATTACATTGGAACATCACATGCATGTGTTTTACAGGACTGGTTTAAGATTTTATTATTACATTGGAACATCACATGCATGTGTTTTTACAGGACTGGTTAAAATCTTTATCATTACATTGGAATATCTATCATGTGTTTTACAGGATGCGGTTCCATCTTTATTATTACATTTGGAACATCACATCCGGTGTGAATTTCACGACACAGGTTCCGTTATTATTATTACATTGGAATAACTTTGTCTGTCTGATCTCTGCATGCGTGGTGATTTCTTTTGTTATTCCATTCTTTATTATACCCAGGTTGGTTAAAACTTTGACTTATACTCCATGAAATTAGTAGAATATCCTTGATATTTGCGTTTCATCGATATCTTTTCATGGAAATATTCTTGATCATTCTTGAATTTTACTCTCTAAAAGCGATATCATGTTGACAATTTGGGCGTTAATAATTCATGGATTAAATAATTCTTGAACTTGTTTTATTGAATTACTATGTCATTGTCATCATCCTCGTCATGTTATATTATGTTATCTTTGGCTTACGTGCGTAGATGAACTTAGTATGATTATGACCGAGGATCATTCGGTATAATCATGACTTGATATAAATGATGTGACAAAAAAAGTCCTCGGTGGCACATAATGCGATGATGGATAGTTTTTGGTATGATTATGACCGAGGGTGATTCGGTATAGTCATGACCATTGATAATTTGATGAAAATCCTTGGCCAGTAGTACGGGGATGATTAGATGTGGTGGTTTATTTATTAAAATTTGAGTCTCGGCGATAAAAATTGATGAAAACCTTTTAAAACCTAAAAGATAGTAGACTTTATTCTCTACTTGACTCTTTTAATGGATTGCTTATTCATTGCAGATAAAAGCTGGTTTATCTATTGTATTTTATCGGTTTAACATTTTGTGAAGGCTAATGATAATTTATTACGCATTATCTTAGTCATAATATTTCTTCTTGGGCTAGTTGAGCTCACCCTTTCTTTCCTTTGTTCTCTTGAGGAAAATGAGAACATAAATTTGGGACGAGTCGGGGAGCGGAGTAATGGTCGAGAGGATAGCATTAGTAGTCCTCACTATTACGTGAAATAGTGTGATAATAGTTGTAATGAGGACTCCTTTTGAGTTTGTATAATATCTAGTAGACAATATTTGTATTCAAACTCACGTTTATGTAATTTATATTAAGTAGTTGTATTTGAATTTATGTACAGTGTATTATATTAATAAGTTGTATTTGAATTTATGTACCATGTAAGTGGCGACCCAAAGATGGGTGGCGTATACCTAATTTTTAGAGGCGTCATAACCAAATGGAGAAAGAAGAATACGGACAAAGCGGTAACCACTCTGTGTTGTAATCGTGGCCATAAAAATAGAAGAAGCGAGTGTCGGAGGAGATTTTAAAAAGAGAGATTTAACAACGGCCAGTGTGAAGACGACGATTCCGGCGTGAATCGGTTCTAAGGGAGGAGAAAGACCATCGATGTCGTATGTTACAAATGTGGGAAGAGGGACATATCATTGAAACGCCCCTACAACAGTTTAAGGTATGCTATAATTGTGGAAAAGAAGGACATATCGCTCGAGATTATGCGCAGTATCGAAACCCAGATCCAGTATGGAATGGTGACTCAAAAGGATGTCCCGAAAAAGTCAAAGTCAATCGGTTCTGGAAGAAGCGTTTGTCGTGACCAGGTCAAAATCGAGGAACTTAACGAGCGAAGTTACTTGCAGTTAGTTAATTATAAATTCTTAAGAAGTTTATACCTTACTTGATCTGGTGCTACCCATTCATTTATCTCTCCTGCTTGTGCTCAACGTTTAAACTTGACTCCAGAGAAATTAGACTTTGACCTATCTGTGGAAACTCCGTTAGGAGAAACTTTCATTATATTCGTTGTTTAGAAATCTTGCTTGATTCAGTTGGCACTATCACATTACACATTAACCTTATTTCTATAGAGATATTTGCTTTTGATGTGATTTTAAGGTTAACTACTCATCATGCCGAAATTGATTACTTTAATAAGATTGTTAGTTTTCATATTCCTAAGCAACTCCGTTATTCAATTCAAGCAATCAAACCATTGTAGTCAAACATTTTCATATCAAGTCATGAAGTCATTCGTTTATTACGGATGTCAAGTTTTCTTAGTCCATGTTATGGATTTAAATAAAGACACGTCAGATTTGAATAATATTCCTGTTGTTATTGATTTTTCCTGACGTATTTCCTGAAGAATTTCTTGGTTTACTCCCAAAGCTTGATATTAAATTTTGTATCGACTTTGAACCCTGTACAAAACTCATTTCTAAAATCTCATATCGAATGGCTCCTATTGAACTTCGAGGAGTTAAAATTCAACTATAGAATTTGGTACACGAGCCTTTATCTGGTGACTTCCTTTGTGGAATACACCGGCCGGACTCTCGTAGGGGACACCATATTCGTGCGATAGTAAATCGATAGGTGTCATTGTAACGTCTTATCCAAGGTTGGGATATGAGTCACGATTGAGAACAACCTAAGTCGAGAATCGAAATACGTAGCTTTCTGAAGCAGTTGGTTATTATCGGAGATTCGTTGAAGGATATTCTCGAATCGCTATTCCATTAACGCAATGACTTCGTAGAGATACAAAATTTGAATGGAGCAAGGAATGTGGGAAGAGCTTCAAGAACTCAAGAGAGACTCATTTCAAAGACATGTTACGACCACCCATCCTCGGAAAAGCGAACGTGGTAGGTGACGTCTTTGAGTAGAAGATCGTATCGATATAAAGCACGAAAGTGATATTGTCAAAGACTAATTTCGTATAATTTACAAATAATAAAGATGGAGATGAAAACTCTAGGTACCCACGCGATGATATACTGAGTATAATCGACTTTAATCGATAAAGTTAAAGTCGCTCAAGCTACAATAATCGAGTGATGAATTTGAAGAAGGAGGCAAGAAGTTGTTATTTCAAAAGCGAGAATCGGTGATGTGAGGAAAGCTCAAACCTTCGATTTATTAATCCATTTGAAATTCTCGATCGAATAGGAACTGTGGCCTATAGACTCGTTTTACCGCCAAGTATGATGCGTGTTCATAACGTTTTTCATATATCGATATTACGTAAATATGTGGACGACCCGAACCACGTTATAGAGTTAGAACCGGACGAGATAGCCAAAGACTTAACGTATGAGGAGGTACCTGTCAAGAACTTGGATAGGAAGGAGCATGTCCTACGCACAAAGGTCATACCACAAGTTAAAGTTTTATGGAGGAATCATGCTATAGAGGAAATGACTTGGGAATTGGAAACGAAAATGAAAGTGAGGTATCCTCACCTTTTCGAAACACCAGGTATGTACGTCAATTTCGAGGACGAAATTTCATAAGGAGGGGGAGGTTGTAAGACCCCAAATTATTAATAAATGAAATTTATTTTCCTCTATTTATTATTTTGAAATAGTAAGGGTTTATTTGATTAATGTGGATAGTTATGGGTAAAATACGCAAATATTTCGAATAAGAAAGTGGTTATAAAATATTCATTATTGTCGGGGAATATTAAATGCAATGACGGTGCAGCCATCTTTTATGGGCCCATATAACTAAAAAGCGATTGGATGAAGAAAACGACAAATATAAGTTGTTTAAAAATAACGGCGTAGTTATTACCGAGATTAATCTTTGTTAAAATACTTTGGGTTAAAACACGATGTAGCACTTGTTGCGCACAAATTATTGATCCTTACGTGAAGAAGGCACTACTCAATAATGGTTACGATAATTACCGTTCAAAGATTTTATTGATTTAATAATTCTTTGCGTTGATATTTTATATTCTTTGTTGTTTCAATAATTGTCATTACACATTATTTTCCATTATCGAGACAATAATTCATATTATCTCGAATAATATTATTGGATAACATTATTGGCAATGTCTAGAAAGTTACATACAGGAGAGGTTTGGTCACCTAATTGCGCGCCAAGAAGGAGAGATCCTTATTGAAAGCCCCTCTTTCTGAGGCGCACAGTTGTCGATATTGTGATTCACGTATTATTTGTGAATAATTAATTATTGATTCATATGATAAGAAAAATATTGATTTTATGTGGATATAGATGGAGAAAAATTTTAATGTGACAATTGTTGAAAATTGAAATTTTATCTTTTACGATAAAATAATTCATTTAAATATATTATTATATTTTAATAATATAATAATGGTGATATTTTTACAACGAATGTGGGATATATGAGTATACGAGGAGGAAGAGTATTTTTTATTGCAATAAATGTTTAAAACATGTTAAACATGTTGGTGGACCCCATTTATTAGTGAAATTTGATTATAGCACAGAAAATCGCTTGGTTTGTGGATTTCGGTCAATTTTACATTTGAATTTGAAAAACTTCCTACGCAAAGTTGTAGATAATGGAATTTCCTATGGAAAGTCACGAGTTTTGAATTTTTCTGATAAAAGAGCTATTTATTATGAATTATTGAAGTTCAAGCTCAAAATAATTAATTTTAGAAGTTTTAATTATTTTATAAAAGAAAACGTTTTTTAGATGTGTGAGCCTCATTTTACATGTGTTAGGTTGCTGATTTCAGATTCTCAAAGGTTGGCGTGAGACAAATTTTTATAAATATATTATTATATTAAATTTTACTGCTTTGGTGTTCTAGCGTTTTCCTATAAATAGGGTCTTAGGATAGAATTAAAAATCACACCGAGCTGAAGTTTTCTCTCTCTATATTATTGAGCGTATTCTTGTGTGTATTTTGAGTATATTTTGAGTATTGCTATACGGTGCAAGTTCAAGTCATAGCTTTATATCAAGTGTTTAACTTAAAATCTTGTCTTTGTGAGGTAAGGGATATTTTTTTCTTTTAAGTAATGATATTATTTCTTCAATATCATTATCTTTGAAATATTGATCTGAAGTTTTATCAAATTTGGAACTTTTGGTGTCAGATTCTTATTCACGTATATCTGACCTTATTCACGTATCTGATCTTATTCACGAATCTGACCTTTATTCATCGAAAAATGAAAATTTTCTTTTTAAATCTAAAATATCTATTGTGGATACTAGCTTTGATTGTATCCATGTTTTTATCATTCTTGAATTTTACTTCACTATGATTATTTTTGAGGTATTTTGGACATGGATAAAACAAAATCTGAATCCTTAATCCTTAATCCTTGTCATTTTGTTTCCTTTGGATTCGTTTCTTTAAAATATTTTCATCATCCTCGGTCTTAAATGATGATATTATTGAATATCTTTGGCTTTTGTAGTGCAAAGATGAATGATTTCGATGAATATCTTTGGCCCGTGGTGCAAAGATGAGCAGTGTTTAGATGAACATGACCAAGTGATGAATATCTTTGGCACATGGTGCAAAGATGAATATTTGATTCGGATGTATATTGATTGATGTTACTGAGGGGATAAAAGATGAGCGATGAACTTTTAAATTCATATATAGAAGATAGTAGTTTGCATTCTCTTAACTCTTCTAATGAATTATTATTTCATTGCGAATATTGATTTAAAACTTGTTGTCTATTGTATTCTATTAGATTTTTCCCTGTTGAAGACTAACGATAATTTTTGTATATTATCTTAGTCATAATATTCTTCTTGGGCTAGTTAGCTCACCCTTTTCCTTGTTGTTCCATTTTTCTTCTTAGGAGGCGAGAATATAGCGAGTACTAATCGGGGTATGGAATGAAGGTTCTAGAGAGAGTTGTTTAGTAGTCCTCACCATTTTTGTAAAATAATGTATCAATAATTATGATGGGGATTTATTTGCGTGTGGATATTGTCTAGATGGCAATATCTCGTATTTAAACTCACAGTTTATATGTTGTAATAATAAAGTTGTAGTTGTTTCTGTACCATGTATTGACAACTCAGAATGGGTGATGTATACCTATTTTGGGCGCGTCACAACAATATTCACACCCAAATAAGTCCTAATTACAATTATTGGTACATTATTTTACAAAAATGGTGAGAACTACTAAACAACTTTCTAGAACCTTCATTCTATACCCGACTAAGACTTGCTACATTCTCGCCTCCCGAAAGAAAATAGAACAAAAAGAAAAGGGTGATCTCAACTAGCCCAAGAAAAGATATTATGACTAAGATAATACGTAAAAATTATCGTTAGTCTTCAACAGAAAAAAATCTAATAAAATGCAATAGATAACAAGTTTCAGATCAATATTCGCAGTAAATAAATAATAATTCATGTAAGAGTTACGTGAAAATGAAATCTACTATTATCTATGAATTTAAAAGTCCATCATCAATATTTTATCCCCGTAACATCAATCAATATACATCTTTGATCGAGATATTCATCTTTTCACTACAGCCAAAGATATTCATCACCGGTCATGTTCATCTCAACACTTGTTCATCTTTGACTACGCAAATGACGCCAAAAATAGGTATACATCACCCATTCTGAAAGTTGCCAATACATGGCATGTAAACAACTACAACTTTATTATTACAACAAGAAATCATGCGAGTTTGAATACAAATATTATCTTCAGACAATATCTATACTCAAATAAATCCTCATCACATTTATTGATACATTATTTTACAAAAATGGTGAGGACTACTAAACAACTCTCTCTAGAACCTTCATTCCATACCCACTGCTACTTTTCGCTATATTCTCGCCTCCACGAGAAGAAAAATGGAACAAAAAGGAAAAGGGTGAGCTCAACTAGCCCGAAGAAAGAATATTATGACTAAGATAATATACAACAAATTATCATTAGTCTTCAACGAGGAAAAAAAACTAATAGAATACAATAGACAACAAGTTTTTAAACCAATATTCGCAAATGAAAATAATAATTCATTAGAAGAGTTAAGTAGAGAATGCAAACTACTATCTTCTATGTATGAATTTAAAAGTTCGTCGCTCTATCTTTTATCCTGTAACATCAATCAATATACATCCGAATCAAATATTCATCTTTGCACTACTGTGCCAAAGATATTCATCGATTAGTCATGTTCATCTAAACACTGCTCATCTTTTGCCTTTCTGGCCAAAGATATTCATCAAAATCATTCATCTTTGCACTACGGGCCAAAGATATTCAATAATATCATCATTTAAGACCGAGGATGATGAAAATATTTTTAAAGAAACGAATCCAAAGAAACAAAATGACAAGGATTAAGGATTAAGGATTCGTACTTTGTTTTATCCATGTCCAAAAATACCTCAAAAATAATCATAGTGGTGTAAAATTCAAGAATGATCAAAACATGGATACAATCAAAGCTAGTATCCACAATAGATATTTTGGACGAAAAGAAAATTTTTCATTTTTCGATGAATAATGCCGTATTCGTGAATAGTACCATATACGTGAATAGTGCCGTATACGTGAATAGTAACCCCGATACTTAAAGTTCCAAATTTGATTAAAAAGTTCAGATCAATACTTGACGATAATGATATTAGAATAAATAATATCATTTAAAAAAACAATATCCTTACCTCGAAAGATCGGATTTCTAAATTTGAAACAACTGGATATAAAGCTATGACTTGAACTTGCAATCAGTATAGCAATACTCAAATTATACTTAAAATACTCACAAGAATACGCTCAATAATATAGAGAGAAAACTTGATTTTAAATTGTGATTTTCAATTCTAACCTAAGCACCCTATTTATAGGAAAATGCTTAGAACACCAAAGCAGAAAATTTAATATAATAATAATATATATAATCAAATTTCTTACGCACACAAATCTGGTCCAAACTTCAGCAACACATGTGCCAAAAACAATAAAAACGTTTTTCTTAATAAAAATAATTAAAAATTTCAAAAATTAATTATTTCGGAGCTTCGGAACTTCAATAATTCATAATAAATAGCCCTTTTATCAAAAAATTCTAATCTCGCGACTTTTTATAGGAAATTCAATTCTCTACAACTTTTCGTAAGAAAGTTTTTCCAAATTCCAAACAAAATTGACCAAATCCACAAACTAGACATGATTATAATCAAATTTCATCCAAATGGGGTCCAACCGACATGTTTAACATGTTTTAAACATTTATTGCAACAAAAATACTCTTCCTCCTCGTATACTCATATATCCCACATTCGTTGTAAAAATATCACTATTATTATATTATTAAAATATAATAATATATTTAAATGAATTATTTTATCAGAAAAAGATAAAATTTTAATTTTCAACAATTGTCACATTAAAAATTTTCTCCATCTATATCCACATAAAATCAATATTTTTCTCATCATATGAATCAATAATTAATTATTCACAAATAATATTATAGAATCACAATATTGACAACCAGGTAGTTCCTAGGAAAGAGGGGGCTTTCCAATAAGGATCTCTCCTTACTGGCGCGCAATTAGGTGACCAAACCTCTCCTTAGACAGAACTTTCTAGACATTGCCAATAATAAATAGAGAAAATTAAATTTCATTAATAATTTAATAAAATTATTAATGAGGAACCCAAACGAGGTGATCACGGGTAAGCTATTTATAAATTCTTGCGAAGTTTATACCTTACTTGATACCGGTGCTACCCATTCATTTATCTCTCCTGCATGTGCTCAACGTTTAAACTTGACTCCGGAGAAATTAGACTTTGACCTATCTGTGGAAACTCCGTTAGAGAAACTTTCATCACATCCAATCGCTTATAAATCTTGTTTTGATTCAAGTTGGCACCATCACCTTACCTATCGGCCTTATCTCTTTAAAAATATTTGCTTTTGATGTGATTTTAGGGATTGATTGGTTAACTACTCATCATGCCAAAATTGATTGTTTTAAATAAGGTTGTTAGTTTTCATATTCCTAACCAACCTGTTGTGCGAATTCGAAGCAACTAAACCATTAAAATCAATCACCGCTCATATCTAATCATAAAGCTATTCGTTTATTGAAAAACGGATGTCAAGCTTTCTTAGCCCATGTTATGGATTTGAATAAAGACACGCCAAATTTGAATAATATTCTGTTGTTATTGACTTTCCCGACGTATTTCAAGAACTTCCCGCCTACCCCGTAACGTGAAGTTGAATTCTTTATTGATCTTGAACCCGTACAAAGCCCATTTCTAAAACCCCATATCGAATGGCTCCTATTGAACTTCAGGAGTTAAAGGTCCAACTACATGAATTGTTGGACATCGATTTCATTCGTCCTAAGACATCTCCTCGGGGTGCTCTCTGCTTTATTCGTAAAGAAGAAAGACGGGAGTATGCGACTTTTGATTGACTATCGGAATTGAACCATGTCACCATCAAGAATAGGTATCCTCTACCTCGTATTGATGACTTGTTTGACCAATTCAAAGGGCACAATTCTTTTCAAAAATCGATCTTCGCTCGGATATCATCAATCAAGATTAGAATCGAGGATATTCCAAAGGCCGCTTTTTAGAACTTCTATGACGGGCATTATGAATTCTTAGTCATGTCTTCTGGATGACTAATGTTCCTCGCGGCTTTCATGGATATGATGAATCGAGTATTCAAGGAATATTTGGATCAATTCGTTGTTGTCTTTATTGATGACATCCTCATATATTCCAAAAGCCGTGAAGATCATGAGCACCATTTGAAGTTTGGTACTCCAAAGGCTTCGTGAAAACCAACTATATGCCAAATTGAAGAAATGCGAGTTACGCTTGAGGAAGTAGCATTCCTTGGGCACGTGGTGTCGAAACATGGAGTATCTGTTGATCCAAATGAAGATTGAAGCAATAAAAGTTGGGAGCAACCAAGTCGCGGTATCAAGTGCACGTAGCTTCTTGGGCTTAGCTGGTTATTATCGGAGATTTGTGGAAGGGTTTTCTCGAATCTCTACTCCATTAACCTAGCTAACTAGGAAGGATACAAAATTCATTTGGAGCGAAGAATGCGAGAAGAGTTTCCAAGAGCTTAAGAGGAGACTCATTTCGGCACCTGTTCTAACAATACCATCGGGTTAGGATGTGTTCTCATGTAACGTAGGAAAGTCATAGCTTATGCCTCGTGACAACTTAAAGAATATGAGAGGAATTATCCTACTCATGATCTAGAGTTGGCAGCAGTCATTTTCGCGCTAAAGATATGGAGGCACTATCTATATGGGGATAAAGTGGAGATATATTCAAACCATAAAAGCCTTAAATATTTCTTCACGTTAAAAGGAACTCAACACGCTCAATGAATGACGCTGGCTCGAGCTATTGAAAGACTACGACCACACTATTCAATACCATCCCGAAAAAGCGAAACGTGGTAGCCGACGCGTTGAGTAGAAGATCATATGCGGGGAATGAGTGCGATGATGTCAAGTATACGACAGAGCCAACTTTAATAGAAAAAGTTAAGGTTGCTCGAGCCACCGAATCGAAATGATGTGTAAGAAGAAGAAAGTACAAGAAGGAGCTATTCCGTGGCGAGAATTGATGAAGAAGGAATACTTCGAGTCCACTCTAGACTTTGTGTCCCTAACGACTCTGATTTGAAGTACAAGATTATGACGAATTTGGGTTAGATTGTGAGCTTTTTGCAAACTAACCCAAAATCGTGAAGTGAATCTTGGGTCACGATCTGAAACTATAGATACTGGCATGCCATGCAATCTCACAATCTCATTTACATACATATGAGCAAGACGTTCAAGGAATAAGTCTCCGTGATCGGTAAGAAATGAGCAGACTTGGTTAATCTA
Organism: Panax quinquefolius; assembly: GCA_020205615.1. Classification (NCBI taxonomy): domain Eukaryota; kingdom Viridiplantae; phylum Streptophyta; class Magnoliopsida; order Apiales; family Araliaceae; genus Panax; species Panax quinquefolius. Next base: position 20,029,703 of record CM035156.1, read on the forward strand.
TCAACAATAACCCAAATAACATTTATACCTTGAGAAACCGTGGGAAGACCCGTGAATGAAATCCATGGTAATGTGTTCCTACTTCCATTTTGGAATCTCAAGTAGTTGCAATGGACCCTTAGGTACTTGATGCTCGCTTTTACATCGTTGACAAGTTAAACACCTCGAGATAAACTTTGCAATCTTTCTCTTCATATTGTTTCTACCAAAATGTATGTCAAGATCACGATACATTTTGGTACTTCTAGATGGATTGCAACGATTGTATTATGTGCCTCCGCGCCATGATCTTGTATTTCAAATCGTAGTCGTTAGAACACAAAGTCCGAGTGGACTCAAGTATTCCCTCTTTAACTTCCTAATAATACCTTCTTGTATTTCTTCTTCATACGCATCAGCTCCGGGCATTGCCAAACCTCTCCTTAGACAGAACTTTCTAGACATTGCCAATAATGTTATCTACTAATATTATTCAAATAATATGAATTATTGATCCGATAATGGAAAATACTGTGTAATGATAATTATTGAAAAACAATAATATAAAATATCAACGTAGCAATTATTGAATCAATAAAATAAAATATTGAATAATAATTACCGTAATAATTATTGAGTAAAGCCTTTCACGTAAGAATCAATAATTGGTGCAATACTGCAGTATCTCTTCGCGCTTTAACCAACGGTATTTCAACAAGATAATCTGTAATAACTATGCCGTTATTTATAAATAACTTATATTTGTCATTTTCTTCATCCAATTGCTTTCCGTTATGGGCCCCACACAAGGTCGCTACTAGTCGCATTTAATATTCCCCAATGACAATGAATATTTTATAACCACTTGCTTATTTGAAATATTTGTGCATTTTACCCATAACTAACCACATTAATCAAATCAACCCTTACTATTTCAAAATAATAAATAGAAATTCAATTTCATTTATAATAAGTTGGGGTCTTACACGCACTACTACTGCAAGAATATTCATAAGTATCACAATCACAAATTATCCATGCACTACGGGCCAAGGATATTCGTGTATTCATCAATGGTCATGATCATGTCAACAACTCATCCATCAATACACTACTGCCAACGATGAGAACTTTTATCACATCATTTGTAACATTACGGTCATGATTACAATCAATAATTCCTGGTTATAATCATATCAAGTCCATCTATGCACTACAGGTCACAGATGACTTTCAACAAAATATAAATATAAGGATGATGACAATGATATAAGAATTCAATAAAACAAGTTCAAGAATTAATTTATTCAGAACTAATAACGTCCAAATTGTCAACACGATACTTCTTTTGTAGAGTAAAATTTAAGAATGCTCGTAAGAATATTTCCATGAAAGATACTAAATGAAGCTTGAATATCAAGGATATTCCACTAATTTCATGGAGTATAAAGTCAAAACTTTAACTAACCGAGTATAATAAAGAATGGAATAACAAAAGAAATCACCATGCATGCGATTTTCTCGTATGAAAAGTTATTCCAACGTAATAATAAATAATCTAACCAGTCCCACAGAAAAAGCATACAAACAGGATATTCCAATGTAATAATAAAGATTTTAACCAAGTCCCACCAGTAAAAGCGCATGCATGTGATATTCCAATGTATAATAAAGAATGAAATAACAATGAATTTTTCACCATGTATGCGGTATTTCAGATGTATGTGTTATTCCAATGTAATAATAAATAATGGAATAATGTAAAAATTTCACCAAGTATAGGGTAACTCACATATGCGAGTTATTCCAACGAAATAATAAAGATTTTAACCAGTCCGCATAAAAGCGCATGAGCATGTGATATTTCCAAATGTAATAATAAAGAATGGAATAACAATGTAATTTCACCATGTATGCGGATTTCACATGTAAGTTATTCCAACATAATGATAAAGAATGGAATAACAAAAGTTCTCTTCATGAATATGAAAAAAAAACCCCTTACCTTATAAAGAAGAGTACTTCACCAGGTAGAGGCGGATATACTTGAAGAAACTTGCACTACGCTGTTCAAAGCTTTCTTAAACGCTAAAGAAATACGCTCAAGATAGAAGAATAATTCTCTCTATAGTTTCTCTCTAGAGTTTCATTGAATTCGTAAGAAATAATGAAGGAATGAGCTTCTATTTATAGAAGAATTGATCAATAAGAACTAATCCATGAAACGGTCCGGATCGATTTACTTTAAACGGACGATTACAGATTGGTTTACAATAAAATATAATATATTCTATTTATAATCTAATAAAACGGATAACTTTTAAAAGGATTTTACTATACAAACACTATGCATAATAAAATATAATATATTATAATTATTGTCTAATAAAATGAATAACTTTATAAAAGTATTACGCTTTATATAAAAAGATTTTACTATTAGCCTAAACGAATAACTTTATAAAAGTATTCATTTTATGTAAAAAGCTTTTACGCTTTTATTACATTAATAATACTAATAAAACAAAACTTCATCATCATTATTACTATTCACACTATTAATCGACCGAATCGCTTCCCCGAGAGGGCTTTTCAATAAGGATTTCTCCTATTAAGCAATTAGGTGACCAAACCTCTCTTTGCGCGAAACTTACAGACATCGTTAATATTGCAAATAATAATATTAATAACTCATTATCTCAATTATTGATTTAATAATATATAAAAAAATATTGACAATAATTGAATCAAATAACGCGTGAGATACTATCGCAACAATTCTTGAAGCAATAATTGAACAAGATCGAGTGACTTCTCACATAAGCATCAATAATCAATACCGTGTCTACTTATGCAACCACGCGATTCTCAGTATTTTAACACTTGGGTGTTTCAATAGTTAACCAGTAAAACTTCCGCCGTTATTTTCATAAAATATTTTTTGTCGTTTTGCTTAATCCGACAATAATTTCGTTGTGGGGTCCACTAATGATTGTCTTGGCCATACTGAATATTCCCTCTAAAAGCGAATATTCCCCACCAATCGAATATTATATAACAACTTACGTCTTTGCAAAATTTATAAATATTACCCACAACTATAACATTATATCAAATTCATTCAAAAATGATAATTATAAAAATTTATCTTTATTCATAAAAGTTGGGGTCTTATATGAAAGAAAAAAAATTTATTTGCTTCTAAAATATGTTATATAAGTAATGATGTGTGACTAATTATGGATGAAAAATTAAATAAATATAAAAATCTGAAATAATATTTCATATATTTGGTATTTATTTTAAGTTAACGATTTATTTGTTTGACAGATTATATCATTAAATATTATTTTTATTAATAATATAAATTTTAAAGAATATTTAAATTTAAAAATATATGAGAATAAGATATAGAGATAATTAGATAATTATAATTACAATAATCTATATGATTTTTTTTAAATCAAATAAAAGATGAAAATACGGTTTATTTTCTTAAATTTTAGGTTAAATTACTATTCATAAATTTTAGAAGTTGAGAAACCATTTTATGTTGTTAATTATATTTATATGTATAAATATATAGATTATTATATTAGGCACTAATGTTGTATTGTATGTAATAGGTTTATATAAATTCTAATATTCTACTATAAAAGAATTATACTAGTATTCTAGTTACAAAAGAATTATAAATATGTTTTAATATTTAAACGACATTTATAGAAGGTTAATAATAATTTTGAAAAATTATTTAAATATGGAAGGGTATTAATAATTTTAATTTAAAATTTTATTGGTATAGTTTTTTTAGCATTTTATTATTTATATTAATAAGTTTTATATCATATTATTACTTAATTAATTTAATTGTGACGGTCATAATTTTATTTTTCAAAAGTTTTGTTTAAAAGTCAAAATATTTTAAAATGATTAATATGGTTAATATGGTTTTGAACCATAACCATATAGTTCCAACCAACACAACTCATATTAAAAATGGTTAATAAGATTTTAGTTCTTAAATAAAATCATAACCATATTTTGAAAATCAAAACCAACCTATAACCATATTTTATCAGACATACTTAAGAGTGAATCGAGTCAGGTCAAGTTTACACAAAAATTAAAACCCAGAATGAAATTTGGGTTAAACTTGGTCAATAAATCATTCAGCCTATTATAGACCCAACCAAATTATAGTGTTCAAAACGTATTATATATATTATATAATATAAGTACCATATTTTTTGTAAACTGATCACTTATATCACTTTCATAATAAAATATAGTAATAACATGAAGAAAGATTGAAATTAAATATTAAAAATAATATATAGTAGAGTACTTATAAAATAGTTTATTTATGTTAATTTAAACTTCAATTCGATTAGTAAAAAGAATGTTGTATGTCAAATATTTTAAATGAATTACTTTAAATTATATTTTTTTTAGGTGTACTAGTCAACATGAATAATTTTTTATTTTAATACGTGCTTGACCAACCAGAAGCCCGTGTTTTTTATTTGGGCAAAATTTGGACAAATATATTATAGTCGTAATGGGCCAAGCCCAAACTCGAGCACAATAGTTTTAAAATGGGCTGAGCTTGAGCCTGATTGACAAGCCTAAATGAAAAGGACCAAAAACTGGCTATACTTTACTAGATTATAGGGTGAGTATTCGGTTATAATTAAATCCAATTGTCTATTCGGTTATAACCGAATATCTAATTTCATACAATTTTACTATCCGGACAAATATTTGAAATATGTACTAATCAAAATTTGGTTATTTGGTATATAACAGAAATATGAACCTATATTTATCAAAAAATAAAAAAATTCATTTCAACTTTCATATTAAAATTTTCAAACAATATTTAACTACAATCCACAACCATAATAATTCATAAACTAGTTTAATAATTTTAAATTAATAGTACATAAATACATAATCCATTATATCGGAAATTATACATAACTTTGAAATTAATAATACATAATTTTTATATCGGAAATTGAATACCGAAATATAAAACAGTTGTAAAGTTAAACAACATGTTGGATTTTGAGAAGGGAATTGGGCAGAAGAGTCTTTTGATCAAGTTAAACAAGTGGGTTTTTGGAGCTCTGGTTTTTAAAACAAACAGCAGGCTGATGCAGCCGATAAACCACATAATTTGGGCTTCCTTGTTTATATAGTCGAGTTCCTCTTCTGCAACCCACTCTTCTCACAGCACAGTTGTCTAAGGTGTGGTTCCACCTGGGAGCCTTAATTCGGTTCGGTGTGTATATTAGTCATCAGACGCAATATTCTCAAGTTAGTTATCATTAGGGTTACTTAACATTAATATACAACAATTAAAAAATAATTATATTATTAGTGCATCCACAAAATAATTAAAAAATAACTTTTATCAGGAAATAAGTTCATTAGTGGTAAACATAAAATATAGATATTGTTAGAATTTATAAATTAGACTATTTTTTATGAAGAGAGAGGGGGAGGCAGTAGAGAGGGTCTATGGGAGTTGACAGGCACGTGGATTGGGGAATCTTTCAATACATGCGGTAAAAGGTGTAAAACATGGCAAAATGATTCGAGTATTGAAATTGTTGATTTGGTTCATAAAATTTATCGAAAGATAAAATAAGATTTAATTGAGACTCATTTAGCCATCGAAATGGAAAGACGATTCTCAATCGAGCTCACCAAATGAACTTTTCGAACGAATATGAACCGAGTATCAATAGAAAATTATAATTTGAGTAAGTTCGAGTAATTTATCGAACTTTAAAATTTGCTCATATTTAACTCATTTATATTTTGAGTCGATCTCGAATCGAACTTTTAGTTAAACAAATACAAATTGAACCCGAATTGTTTGCTCATTTTACACCCTTACATGCAGGAGAGGAGGAGAAGTTGAAATCCAACTCCCCAGCAGTCCTCCAACTTGTCAAAAGTCTTGCTATGACATTTTCAACAACTTCTTTAATGTTATTATCGTTGTACTAAAGTTTCTAAAAAGAATAGCTAGGCACTAGTACTCTTCTCGAAGAAATAATCATATTCAAGTTGAAGATAAAGCTTTTAAAAAAACTACTAAATTCGTTCAATTATAATATTCATTTTAATTTCATATACATGAATTAATAAAGCCATTTGTTGGGTTATAATATTTTACTTATTGGTAGAATGGATTGGCTGCCTATCTAATTAATCTATCGGTTTTACTTTATCGGGTCTCAATGTTATTGGTAATTTTGTATTATCCTTGTCTAAATCTCTATAGTATTGGATCGGGTTAGTGGATGGATCCATTAGATATTAAATATCTCCATCTTTGATTCTAGAATGATGAAAAAAGCATGATGACCGACTATCAGATCTGTACATGCATTAATGTGAATAGGATTCGAATACCACGCAGTAGAAATGGTGGACCATAAGTAGTGGGTGGACTGTATCTAGTCGGCAGAAACCATCAGATCAGGGGGCTATGTCAGAGGTAGCGGGTGGCACAGTAAACCGGGCTAGAGATCAGTATAACATATAGTAAAGAGGTCTTCGAGAAAAAGGTACACACACACATATACAATTGATAATTTTTATCTCTCTCAATATACTAGATATTTTATCCTCCATTGTTAACCCTTGTTATCGCATGTACTGACTCTCACGCCTGAGTTATCCCCCGATGGTTGAAGTTGTCAAGCTTTTGGAGTTGATTGTGTTTAGTGTGCAGGATCAAGATGTCTTACGTGATTGGGACGTGGCAGAAGATCTTGGCGTTAACATTGGCGCTAGAAGGAGGGCTGTGTTCTAGTGTCATTGAGTTTTCAATCATAAGTTTCCATTTATTCTACTTCGGAAGATGGTGAGGAGTAGAGCAGATACGCCGGAAGGACAGCCGAAGGCTGTAAGCTCTTATGTCCAACACATTTTTGTCAAGGATCGTCTGGGTCCTTCGAAGAGTGCTCATCAGAGTGAGAGCACTGCTTCCATGCATGTTTCCAAGGGTTCTCGTTCGAGAGCTCATGGTGGGGCCAAACGGAGGTTGGTGTTTGCTGATGACAAAGGCCATGATCAGGATCGGAGGCAGGTGAAGGGTTCTCCGCCTAAAACTCACCACCGAAGTGGTCAAGATGACAAAACTGCCAAGTTGGCGAAGATGGCAGAAGAGGCAGATAAAACTTTAGAGGTCCTTCTGAAGCAAAGGGAAGATATAGCTGTGCAGATGCTTCGGATGACCGATCTGAAAGACGAGACGTCTACTTATGTCCAGTCCGAGAAGCGTAGTAGGCATAAGGAGATACAACGGCGAGAGGGGAAAGAGTCGGAGCATTCCGTACATGAGTCTCGAGGCCATTCTCATGACCGAATGAAATTAAGGAGCAGAACTCCTGAGGCATTGAAGAGAGCACTTATTGTCGGTTGTTCTCGAGGTCGAGATGGTGGCAGACAGAGAAGTAGGTTGAGAGAGATCGTGCCAAAAAATAGAAGGGGAGAGCAGCGTCATGAGCACTCTCATCGCGATGACAGGACCACACGCCGAAGTAAGTCCAGAAGCCCATCAAAGGCAGTGGTTTCTGATAGAGGGGGCTAGTCCATTCAGAAGAGGAAAGAATCACCAGAGAAAGAGGTCTCCTCGCAACCAGAGGGCGTAGATTTCTTGGTAAAGGAGTTGAAGGAGCTCCGGAAGCAGTTGGCTGAGGTTCAACAGGTGAAGGATACTCCGGGAAAGAAGACATCTCCTTTTTCCTCGGATATTCTTAAGGAGAAGGCAGACACCACCAAGAAGTTGCCTCACATGAAAAGTTACGATGGGTCTGGAGACCCTTATGACCATAGCCAGGCGTTCGACCGGCTGATGGATTATTATGATTTTACCGATGCTGCCAAGTGTCATACGTTTATTACAACGTTAAGGAAGGATGTAAGGCAGTGGATGGGAACTTTACCTGCAAACTCGGTCTCGTCATGGTCCGAGCTGTGTGACAAATTCCATGCTCGTTTTGGGAGCAATCGAAGAAGAGAGAAGCCTACGGGTTCTTTAGTATAGGTTCGGCAGTTTACCAATGAGTCCTTAGGCCAGTATGTGAAGAGGTTTAGAGAAGCCGTTGGCCAAGTGTCCGACCTAAATGATCTTCAGCCTGTAGGGTTATTTCAGAACGGGCTAGATCTGGTGAAGTCCGAAAAGTTGGTGAAGAAGCTAATGTTTCACCATCCGAAGAGCTTGGCCGAAGCTTTTGATAAAGCAGAAGGATATATTGTGGTGGAGGAGGCTATAAATAGCCTGAAGCGTCCTTCTTCGGACCGAACAAAGGAGGCATATACTTCTAAGGCTGATGGCGATCAGAAGAAGGTGAGGAGGGGGGTATAATAATCGGCCGGAGGGCAGCTCGAAGAAGTACAACAACACATGGCGACAGGGGAGTAGTCGCCCACCTGCTCCCACCCCGAAGGTGAACAAGGTTTACACCAAACTGAATACGGATAGGTCAATGATTTTGGATCATATCAGGGGCCAACCGTTCTTTGAACCACCTCGTGATAACTATAAGCCAGGACAAGGCAATGCTCAAAAGTATTGTGGCTATCATCAAGCTGCAGGTCATGACACTAATGAGTGTTGCAATTTGAAAGATTTTGTGGAGAGGAAGGTTCAAAACGATTTGTTGGTTCAATATGTGGCCGGGAGGGACCAACAAGATCAGCAGAATGTTGACCATACTGTTTAGACGATTTAAATGGTTCCACCCATCCAAACTGCTCCAACACCACTACCAAGGCACGTCGTTGATGTAATAACCGGTGGGACAGCAGGGAAGCTGGTGGCGAAGAAGAGGAGGGGGTATCTGGATTCGGTTATGTCCGTGGCGGGTGTTCCCCCGAAGATCAATAGACCGTTTCCAGGGACAGTTATATCTTTCAGTGATGCAGATTATCCTTCGGAGCCCATCGAACCCCATGAAGGAGCTTTGGTGATCACAGCACAAGTGGGTTCAGTAGATATAAAGCGAATGATGATAGACAACGGGTCTTCTGTGGATATTCTGTATGCACATGCTTATCAGAGGATGCATCTTGATGGGCAGAAGATGGAGGTTGGATAGGAGGCTCCCCTTTATGGCTTCAGCAACGATCTAGTCATAGTGGCAGGAACTATTGAGCTACCTGTCATCTTTGGTACTACTCCACAACAGGTAAAAATAACATGTAAATTTTATGTTGTGCATGTAGATTCGGCCTACAACGCCATACTGGGACGACCTACCTTGACTGCTCTCTAAGCAGTGACTTCCATCCCTCATTTTAAAATCAAGTTTCCCACGACCCATGGAGTTGGAGAGGTAGCAGGGGACTTAGACCTGGCCAAACGATGTTATAGAATTCGCATGATTGCCTCGAGTAGTAGGGGGTCAAGCAGGCAAAAAGCGAACAATGGCGATAGAGATCGAGCCATTCACTGAAAGCAGTTCAGAGCCATTGGTCATGCCAGCAGGAGAGACAGAGGAGATCAAACTTGTCTTTGGGAAGAAGGACAAAACAGTGAAGATAGGTTCGGGTTTGCCAGAACCTTTTCGGACAAACCTTATGGAACTTCTTCGCTGTTATGCGGATATCTTTGCATGGGAACCTCAGTATATGCCTGAAGTTAACCGGAAGATTGCTAAGCACAGACTCGATGTAGATCCATCAAAGAAGCCAGTTCGGCAGAAAAGGTGGATCTTTGCACCTGAGCGTCAGAGGATCATTGATGAAGAGATTTCCAAGCTGATAGCTGCTAACTTCATCTTTGAGATCGACTATCCCGAGTGGAGGGCTAATGTAGTGTTGGTGGAGAAGCAGAATGGAAAATGGCGGGTTTACATCGACTACATAGACCTGAACAAAGCCTATTCAAAGGACTTCTATCCTCTACCCCATATTGATCAGCTCATCGATGCCACTTCGGGGTATGCATTACTATGCTTTATGGATGCTTTTTCAGGTTATCATCAAATCTCCATGTGCAAGGAGGACATTTCGAAGACAGCTTTCATCACACACCGTTCGGTGTACGCCTATAAGAAGATGACATTTGGCTTAATCAATGCTGGAGCCACTTATCAAAGAATGATGAACTTTGTCTTCCAGAAGCAGCTCGGAAGGAATATGGAGGTATACGTGGATGATATGATTGTGAAGAGCATGCTTGTCCAAAAGCATCTGGATGATCTGGAGGAATGCTTTCAAATAGTCCGCCATCACAAATTAAGGCTCAATCCGATGAAGTGCACCTTCGGACTCGGTGCTGGTAAATTTTTGGGCTATCTAGTCATCCAGAGGGGCATTGAGGCCAGCCCAGAGAAGATCCAGGCCATCTTGAATATGAAGACTCCTCAGTCATTCAAAGATGTTCAGCGTCTGAACGGGAGGATTGCAGCTTTGAGGAGATTCATATCCAAGTCAGCAGAGCGATGTTTGCCTTTCTTCAGTACACTGAAAGGGCCGAAGAACGCGAAGACGTTCCAGTGGATTTCGGAGTGTGAAGACGTCTTCCAAGGCATAAAGACATATTTATCTTCGGTTCCTTTATTGGTGAAACCTGCTCCTGCTGAGACCTTGTACTTATATCTGGCAGCTAGCTCGTTGGCAGTTGGAGCAGTGTTGGTTCGGGAAGTCGGAGGGAAACAACATCCGATTTACTATGTCAGCCATGTCCTAAGAGATGCTGAAACCAGGTATCCAAATATTGAAAAATTTGCTTTTGCTTTGATAATTGCTAGTCGAAAGCTTTGGCAATATTTTCAAGGTCGGCTCCTGGTCGTTTACACGGATCAACCATTGAAGAAGGTGATGAGCAAGCCAGAAGTTTCGGGGAGATTAACAGCATGGACGATGGAATTATCACAATTTTTTATTGAATATCATCCCCGAACTGCTATCAAAGTTCAAGCCTTGGCCGATTTCATGGTGGAATGCTCGTTCTCCGAAGTAGATACTGAGCTACCAGAAGCTGAGATGTCCGATCAAGCAGTTGCAGTTCTTCAACACAGTCAGAATTCATGGACTTTGTATGCAGATGGGTCTGCTACTACGGATGTCAGTGGGGCAGGGATTATTTTGACAAGTCCGGAGGGATTCAAGGTACAACATGCCATCAGATTTGGGTTCAGAGCAACGAACAACGAGGCCGAGTGAAGCAATTACTAGCGCAGGAGTTCATTTGGCGAAGAGTCTGTAAGTTCGTGTGATCATTTACAGTGACTCTCAGTTGGTCGTCAAACAAGTATTAAGAGATTATGAAGCTCGGGGGGCGAGAATGATCAAGTATTTGGCAGAGTTAAAAGACCGGCTTCAGTATTTCGTCTCCTACGAGTTTCAGGGTATAGAGCGTAACGACAATTCCATTGCCGATGCATTATCGAAGCTGGCCACTACGGATGCCGATATTTTTAATGGGTCAGTTTATTTGGAGATTCTGCAGCAGTCGAGTATCCAGCATGAAGCAGTGATGTGCATAGAACGCTCTAACTGTTGGATCACTCCCTACATTGACTCGATATTATCTCCTATACCCTTTGTTGTCTGGGGGTAGATATACTGGGTCCGTTGTCGAAAGCTAAAGGTCAAGTCAGTTTTGTCATAGTTTCTATTGATTATATGACCAAATGGATAGAAGCGAAGCCACTTCGGTTGATAACGGAGCAAGAGTGCTTGAAGTTCATGAAGGAGTCCGTAGTGTTTCGTTTCAGAATCCTAAAGTGGTGATATCGGACAACAAACGCCAGTTCGTGGGATCAAAATTTGAGAGATTTCTGAAAGAGCTTGGAGTTCAGCACAAGAAGACTTCGGTGGCTCATCCACAATCGAATGGACAAGTTAAAGTGACCAACAGAATGCTGCTGAATGGGATCAAGCGTAGACTGGATGAAGCTAAAGGAAGATGGCCAGAGGAGCTTCTCAGCGTGTTATGGGCTTATCGGACTACATCGAGGACTACCACAGGGGATTCACCTTTCAGATTGGCCTATGGTACTGATGCCTTAGTCCCAGTCGAGATTGGATCTCCAAGTCTTCGGGTTAGTCAGTTCAAAGAGATCTAAAATGAAGAAGGACTGAAGGTCAACTTGGATCTGTTGGAAGAAGTCAGAGAGGTGGCTTTGATCAAACTGGCAGCATATCAACGGAGAGTAGCCAAGCATTACAATAAGGGGGTAAAGCTTCGCAGATTCGAAGTGGGGGACTTCGTCCTCAAGGAAGTCGAATCATCTATGCCATAGAACATGGGAAAGCTGATACCGAATTAAGAAGGGCCGTACGAAGTAATTGAAGTACCGAAGCCGGGAACTTATCGGTTGAAGGCATTGGACGGATCCGAAATCAAGAATACTTGGCATGCTGGCAGGCTTCGAAAATATTTTCAGTAGAGATCGAGTCAGTTTATCGGAAGTCTGTAAATGTTGGATCGTCATCAATAAAAGATTCACTTTTTCATAAATTGATCTTTTTCCTATTAACCCTAAATTCACAATGGTGTAAAGCGGAGACGGGGGACTCACCGACCATTCGATGGTAGCCTCTTCGGCAGGAGTGTCCTCATGGGTTTGTTTCACCGCGAGTAGTAAACAAATTCCATAGTCCTTTTAATTTTGTTTTACCGCGAGTGGTAAACAAAATGCACTGAAGTAAGGAGGTATGGTCGGACTTGCTGGCCATTCGATGGCGAATTTTATGTCAGTGTGTCCTTATGAATTTGTTTTACCGCGAGTGGTAAACAAATTCCATGGTCCTTATAAAATTATTCTACCCCGAGTGGTAAACAAATGTCCTTATATACTTGTTTTAACCCGAGTGGTAAACAAGATCTTGATGGTGCAAAAAGGATCAACCGAATTCACCTTATACATGACCTGTCTTACACTTCGAAAACGATAAGTATGTATTACTTTATTTTGTTCAAGTGTTGAGTTCGTTTTATTCAGTTCAGTTCATTAAATTCAGTTCGAATCATTTCTTTTTTAAATAATTTCAAAAACAACAAAGAACAGGGACCATTATCAGGCATTATCTTCTCCATCTGAAGAGTCGAGTAGGGACGGATCTACTTTAGCTGCAATCAGCTTCTCCTTGCCGCGACTTCGACAGAGCTCATAGCCTTCAGAATATATCTTCATAATTTCCCCGTTGATCTCATCTGATCCCCGATACTCTTCGCAAAACTGCTTGCGGAGATCACCGGTTAAGGGAGGTCTCAGATCCCGAAGAGCCCAGAGTTCCCGAATTTCTTCCTCGAGCTTCTGACGCCTATTCAGATGACGAGTTTCTATTAATTCCAGTTTCTCGACCAATTTAGCCAGACATTTATTGCTTGCCTTCAGCTCTTTAATCTTCCCCATTCTTATTTTATTCTGTTGAACCAGGTCAACATTCATCTTGACAATCTCTTGGTGATTGGCCTTGGTTAGCTTCAGTTCTTCGGTAGACGCTTTCACTTCTTCCTTGGTCTGAGCCAACTACTTTCAAAGACCCTCATTAGTATGGAGGACAGCTCCATATTGGCATCTCTCACGGGCCAACGTCGATTTCAGAGTGACATTCTCTTGTCTTATAGTCGCCTCTTCGGTCTCTGCTTCAACAGACCTTGGACGTAGACGTCCGAATACAACATTGGCCTACACATGTTCCGCATTATTTGATCAATTTCAAATATCTAAGTACAAAGGTAAATACGAAAATTAAAGAGAGAACAATTTACCTTCGCCAGATAGCTCATGTCTTCCTTAAGTCGATCCCCATTTGAACTGTTACCGAATCGGTGATCGTCGGTTTCCCGAACGAAAGCATCAAACAGTTGAAAGGGGAAGTTGACATTAAACCGAGGCCACATGGTTGGAGATGCCATAGCATCATGTTGAAACTCGAAAGATGATTGTCTTGGAGAGAAGGGCATGGGTTGATCATGAGTTGGTGACGGATCCATATATATGTTTTCAGGAGAAGGTGATCGGGTAGGAACAGGTTCGCGAATTGGTGAAGGGACAGATGATGAGCCTGAGTGGCTACCAGATGGCTGTTTTCTTTTGCGAGAGAACGAAGGAATGGATTTGATTGGCTCGTCATCGTCTGGCACTTGAATTTCTATGGGGGTTATTGGGGGAATGACAGACGAAGATGTGGGGACTCGAAGCTCATCAGCAGTTAAGGGGGTAATCTTTGTTCTCAATTTCTTGACACGAAGGACTTTCGCCCGTTCGTGCAGAGGTATGCCAAACAGACTTCCCCTGGTTGGAGCAAGTTCAAGAGGTGTAAGAGTGGATGCAGATGAAGGGTTTGCCTCTGGGTTCGCTTCCGGATCTATTTCAGGGTTTGTTTTTGGGCGAGTTGATCTGGATCTCCTAGCAGCTCTCTTTCTTCGTCGGGGCTTGAGGGATTCTTCGGGTGGAATGGGCTCATCGATTTGTGGTTCGTTAATTTGAGGATCGACGGTGGAAGTTTTAGTAGTGGGAGGATTGACTTGAGGGGATTCTTCTGTTGGGATCTCCTTATTTGTTTCCGTAGTCTTCCCAGCCAAAAAGTCTTCAAACTCTTTTACCTCTGAAGAGTTCGGTTTAATCAAAGACACTGCAAAGATTATGCAACGACAAATCAGGGCCAATGTTATTAAAGATTTCACAGAAATATGCACAAAAGTAGTTCTAAGACTTACGCTTATGATCATAAAGCCATGCCTGTTTGGAGAGAAGTCCATGTTTCCATTCTTCCAGTGGGAAATTCCCAAAAAGCTCTATCATCTCGTTCACTCTTTCGTCAGAGATATCGCCAAAATCTGCAGACACTTTTTCGTCAGTAGCCCAGTTCGGTAATGAGGCAATTTTAGGTCCTTTGACAAAAAACCATTTCTCGTGCCATCCCCTATTGCTCGAAGGAGTGTTTATCAAAGAACGCCTCTCGAACTTTTCACCCGCCTTCGGTGCTTGTTTGCCTAAAACTTTAAACCCTTTCTCTCTAGACTGGGCAACCCTGTAAATGGTAAAGAAGAAATCAAGGGTGGGTTCGACGCCTAACTCATGGCAGAAAGCTATAAACACTAAGATGTGGATGTATGAGTTTGGAACCAGATGGGCGAACCCAACACCAATGAACCCTAGGAGGGTAACCAAGAAAATGTAAAGAGGGAAACGAACCCCCTTTTCAAGTAAGGTCATTGGAACAGCCGTTCATCCATCTGGACGTTGGTACATCTTCTCATCAGGCTTGGGGGCTCTTATTAAATGGGTGTCGGGGATATGATAACGAGCTTTAATCTTTCGCAACTCAATCTCAAAAACAGCAGAAGGAGTGTTGGCATGGGGATATTGGTCTTTGTTCTTAAAAAATTCAGAGGGGTTAGGAAGAGATTTTGGAGGTAGGGATTTCTTACTTGGACTCGAGGCCTTAGGGTTTGAGCCCAAAGCTTCTTCAGTGGGGTTAGGGCTAGGTGGGATCGTTGTGATTCGGGTTACACAGAGAGGAGAACTCTGGTTGGAATTTAGGGTCACCATTGTCGAGACTTTGCAGAGAAGAAGAGAGTTTGGAGGAGAGAAATCAAAAGCTCAGGCGTCTGAATTTTAAATTGGCAGGTAAAATCGTCAATTTTGGGGAATTTTACTTTTTATATTGACAGTTGCACGAATCACGAAGGCGGCACATTTAATTTCTGGCAATGATGAGGAATTGGAAGGGGTAGCGTCTGGTTCAAGCCTTAGATATTTATCAGTTTGGGTCTTTAGTATTGGGCTTCCTGTTTTAACCTACCTACCTTATTATTTTGATTTTTTATCGTTTGGGCCTTGGTAGATGTCAGTTTGGGCCTCTTTTGATCCTATCAGATTCTTCATATCATAGACCATTTATAGTTTTCCATTAAACGTCCTATTTAATAAAAAAACTAGGGGGTAATGTTGGGTCATGATATTTTACCTATTGGGTCGAATGGATTGGGCCTGCCTATCTGATTAATCCATTGGGTCTCCACTATTGGGTCTCAATGTCATTGGGCCTAGTCTTTGTATTATCTTTGTCTAAATCTCTATAGTATTGGATCGGGTTAGTGGATGGATCCATTAGATATTAAATATCTTCATCTTTGACCGGTAATGATGAAAAAGCATGACAATTGACTATTGTATCTGCTATGCATTAATGTGGATGGAATTCTTGACTACCGACTATGAGAATGAAATGTGACCACGGTAGTGGGGGTGACTGCATCGGTCGACGAAACCATCGATCGGGGGTTGTGTCGAGGCAATGGTGTACTTGCAGAACCCAAGCTAGAGATCAAGATAACATAAAGAAGGAGGTCTTCAAGAAAAAAGTACACACACGCATATACAATTGATAATTTTTATCTCTCTCAATACACTAGATATTTTATCCTCCATCATAACCTCGCGATCGCATCGTCTTCGACTCTCACGCCTCGAAGTTATCCTCACTATCGGTTCGCCAAGTTTTTGGTATTGACTGTGTTTAGTGTGCAGGATCAGGACATCTTACGTGATTGAGACGTGGCAGAAGATCTTGGCGTTAACACCATTTAATAATTAAAATTTATATAAAATTCAATCAGTACTCTCTATGAGAAATTGAAAACTATTAACATAAGGTGAAAATTTAAATTAGGCCAATTAGCTTGCCTCTTTCACGTCTCTCTCGTCTTCTTTCTGTTCCAATTTTTGGAACATATCGAGTTCTAAAAAAATGGAAAAAAAATGGAATCCAGTGGCAAAGCCACAATAGACCTATTAAAAAAAATATTTTATAATGTAAGGTAAATCTTAAAAAAAAATTAGTATTATATATAAATTGACCCCACTAAAATTTTATAAATTTTCTATTATATGGGGTCAAATTGAAAATTTATAACTTTGTCAATCAAATTTTAACTACATATGACTCGTATCCTCTAAAATATATGATCTCTCTATAATATTTTAAACTAAATAATAATATAATTTATATTATTTTTAAAAATAAATTATAAATTACTTATTTATGAACATTTGTGGAGTCTGATTTCATTTTATATGGACTTCATGATTTAGTTTATGTGATTATTATTATTATTATTTTGGATTAATTGAACTAGTTTTTTGATTTGCAAAATACAACATGTCGGTAAACATGATTGTTTATGTAATAGGAAGGACAGAGTTGCTTTGGCTGGGGGAGAGCAAATCCTATCCCCAATTTCTTTGTTTTCTTGGATTCCTCCACTTAAATTTTGACACCTAATCTTTTACTTAATATTAATTAATTTTAAAATTAAATAAAAGGACATGTGTCAAAATTTAAGTGAGAGACACAAGAAAAATAAAAAATTTGAAAACAGAAGATCTGCTCTCTTTGGCCGGGGGTATTTGTCTGATGCAATGGAAGACCACAGCGTCATAAGCAGAACAGAGGATCCATTACAAAATTTGAATTTTAGGACGCTTGATTGCAGATGAGACACCAGTCGAAACGGTTAATCCGAACTCCTTGTTATTTGTTTTAAAAATATAATATCCTCCTTGTTTTAAAATACAAGATAAAATGTTGATTTCCTAAATTAAAATTTCAATCTTTCCATATTCAAAATTTATACTCAAATCTTATGCAATACAAATCTTAGAACCAAGTAAAACACATTATTAGTTGTAATATTTATTGTCTTAAAAATAAAATAAATTTGCATTAATTTTAAATATTAAGATATTTATGTTAACTCTTAAAAGTTATTTGTAATTATTTTGACACGGAAGGGGTTATAAATATATATATATATATATATATATATATATTAATTTAAAATTATACATTCTCATTAGGTTATTGTGGAAGTAGTTAAAATGAAATTTATTTTTAAGTAAGTTAGTCAATTGATTAATAGAGTCCTGATACACAAACAACTCAATATGTTAACTAACTTGCTAAAAAAATAAATTTCATGTTAACCTTATTTGATTATTATCATCAAAAGTGTGATTTGTGTGAAGCTTACCAGCCCCACTAAGGAAGCTTCCCAATGAAGTCTGTTTTGTCTTTTGTGTGTTGTTTGGCACAACTAGCAAAAACAAAAGAATCATATGTTTACCCATAAGTTTATTACTTCCTCCGTTCTTAAAATATTATCGTTTTAAAAAAAAAAATTATTTTAAAAAGTTTGTCATTTACAATTTTTATTTTTATATTACTTCTATTTTCTCTCATTATCTTAAAAAATTCAGTCCCTTATATTAATAGTTTACAACTTTTCATAAAGAGGTAGTGATATAATTTCAAACAAATTTTACTTGGTAAATGATACTTTCTTAATCCATGTGCCAAAACTTTAAACGACAATCTTTTTGTAAAAGCTAGAAAATATTACAAAAATCTCTCATGATAAACTTTATATATATATTTCACGACTCACCTGCAGAATAAATGACATGAACTATCAAAATATATATATGAATAATAGTACACATATGATGAAAAGTACACAAAATAGGCCTCCGCAGTCGTGGACTTAATAATAGTAGTAACAGTAATATGGAGTTAGAGACTCATTTATTATTTATATGAAACTCATTACGTAAAAATATTATTTTTATATTAAAATATCACTTTCTTAAAATTATTATACGGAAAGAGTTTTATTTATTGATTGTTTATTGTATACATTATTTTTCTATTAATAAATTTTAAAATTTATAAAATGTATTGTCCTACTTTTATTATTTTATCATTATTATTACATTGACAACTTATTATATTTAAAATAAACATAGAATAAAATTTTATTCTTAAAATCTATAAAATTTTCAAATTTTGCTTGGAGTATAAAATAAAACTCTGTATGTGAATCACTATTGATTAATAGTAATAAATACTATTTGTCTACAACTCTTTTATGAATCACAGTTGATTTATTAATAAGTAATTTTAGGAGTGTTAAATAATATGATATTAAATATTTTAATAATAATTTATAATATATTTAATTACATAAAATTTATTCAATTAATATTATGATAAAACATTATTTAAAATTAAAAATTTGAGACCTCAACACCCTTTACTAATAAATATTCCTCTTAAAACATCACTGTCAGGTACTCCATAAAGAAAGACATACTAAAGATAAAGAAATATTCGCTCGGTCTTGTACGCGTAACAAACGCGTTCACTGAACCTTCTGAATTGGGAATCAAAGACATACCCACCCTATACTTTAATAACTCCTACTTACGTGTTGTGTTATTTTTTTTACTTTTTGAATAATTTTGAATTTAATTAAATAACTCATTCAAATCATTTGTTTAATAATTTTTAAACTATAAATAATTTTAAATATATATGAATAATTAATCAAAAAATTATGATTGAATAAATAAAAAATTGTGTTGAATAATATTTTTACTTGTGTACTCTCATAAACCATTAAAATTTACATTTAATATTCATCTTGTTTACCATTATAAATAAATTTTGTTATTTATAAATTATTTTTACTTTTTCCTTAACAAATTTGTGACGCCTCAAATTGTGGTATACATCACCCATTTTGGGTAGTATACACATGATGTAATTTAAATACAACTTACTAATATAATCACGTAGCAGTGCAATACTGACATAAACCGTAGTTTGAATACAAATATTGTTTACTTGTAGATTATACAAACTCAAAAGGAGTCCTCATTACAATTATTATCACACTATTTCACGTAATAGTGAGGACTACTAATCTATCCTCCTGACCATTACTCTGCTCCTCCGACTTCGTCCCAAATTATATTCTCATTTTAGAGAAAATAAAAAAGAAAGGGTGAGCTCAACTAAATTTCAAGAAGAAATATTATGACTAAGATAATGCGAATAAATTATCATTAGCTTACAATGATGTTAAACCGATAAAATATAATGAACATCAAGTTTAACTACAATGAACCAAAGAATCCATTAAAAGAGTCAAGTAGAAAATAAAATCTACTATTTTTATGATTTAAAAGGTTTTTCATCATCATTATAAATTTGAGACTCAACTTTAATAAATATTCCACATCATCGAATCACCCCCGCTACTACGCCAAGGATATTCTTTAAGATCACGACCATAATTATTCACGCACTACGCGCCAAGAATATTTGTGTATTCATTAATGGTCATGATCATGCCAACAATCGTCCATCAATGCACTACGGGAGACCATCGAGGATTTTTACCACATCATTTGTAACATTACTACCATTATTACAATCGGTAGTCTCTGTCATAATCATACCAAAGTCCATCTACGCACTACAAAGCCACGTATGACTTTCAACATAATATAAACACGAGGATGATGACAATGATATAAGAATTCAATAAAACAAGTTCAAGAATTAATTTATCTAGGAACCAATAACATCCAAATCGACAATACGACATCGCTTTGTAGAGTAAAATTCAAGAATCATCGAGAAGAATATTTCCATGAAAGGATATCGACGGATGAGCGCTAAATATCAAGGATATTTCACTAATTTCATGGAGTATAAGTCAAAGTTTTAACCAACTGGGTATAATAAAGAATGGAATAACAAAAGAAATCACCATGCACGCGATAGAATCGCAGACAGCAGTGTTATTCCAATGTAGAATAATAAATAACGAATCAGTCCCAAGTAAAACGCATGCATGTGATATTCCAACAAAATAATAAAGAATGGAACCGTGTCCCCACAAAACACACGAGATGTGATGTTCCAATGTAATAATAATAAATATTTAACTCAAGTCCGGTGTAAAACACACGCATGGATGTTCCAATGTAATAATAGAAGAATGTCACCAAGTATAGGTAAATCACAGATACAAAAGTTATTCCAATGTAATAATAAGCAATGGAATAACAACAGCTTCTCTTCATTAATAAGAAAAATAACACCCTTACTTTTGGTAGGAGATTGAATACTGCAGTAGTGTAGTAACAAAATACTCTTCTTCTTTCTCTCTTATTCTCTCTATACTTTCTCTCTATACTTGAATGAATTGCGAAAAATAATGAAGCACTAGCCCTCTATTTATAGAAGATTTCTAGCTTAGCACCCGCCATGTGAAAAAGGCAAGTGGCTTGACGATCGGTGATGTGAAAAGAAAAGTGGTTTGACGCCTCAGAATGTGAAACGACAAGTGGTTCGACGCTTTTGTAATGTGAAACGACAAGTGGTTCGACGCTGTAATATGAAAACGACAAGTGGTTTGACGTCTGCAAAAGGTAATTACTATCGACGAAGGTAATTACTATTCACAAAGGTAATTACTATCGACGAAGGTAATTACTTATCGACGAAGAGACTTTTAGATAATGACATATATACGCCCCATAAAATAATCAAACTTACCACAAACGCCTCATAACAAACTCTTTATATACATCAAGGATTGAATAAATATTACCACAAATCATTTTATTTTTAATCAACACATTTTAATCTTTCAACAATTATTAATCATTTATAACTTGTCGCCTCAATTATTGATTTAATACTATAACATATTATACGTATGATAATCTGTGACAATAATTGAATCAATAATATAAGAGATATGATCGTGAATTCATCAGTAGCAATAATCGAGCATAAATGAAAGGACTTCTTACGTAAGATCAATAATCAATATCGTGTGCTACTATATACAACTACGCCAGACATCGCATTTTTTTACTACCGGGTAGTTCAACGCTTTTAACTGTAACACCATGCGATCTGTCTTGAGCTACTATCCGTCTGAGGATGATATGCCGAAGCTAAATCGTAAAATCTGTGCCCATAGCTTTTTGCAAACTAACCCAAAATCGTGAAGTGAATCTTGGGTCTCGATCGTAAACTATGGATACCGCAAGATACCATGCGATCTTACAAACTCGTTTATGTACATACTGAGCAAGACGTTTAAGTGTATAAGTTTCTCGTGTCGGTAAAAATGGAGCAGACTTGGTCAATCAATCAACAATGACCCAAATCGCATCTATGCCTTGAGAAACCTTAGGAAGACGTGAACGAAATCCATGGTAATGTGCTCCCACTTCCATTCCGAATTTCAAGTGGTTGCTGATGGACCTTTTGGTACTTGATGCTCGCTTTAACTCGTTGACAAGTTAGACACCTTGAGATAAACAAATATTATCTCTCTCTTATTATTCCCACCAAAATGTATGATGAATATCATGATACATTTTGGTACTACCAGATGGATTGCAAATGGTGTGTTGTGCGCCTCCATCATGATATTATACTTTAAATCGTGGTCGTTAAGAACACAAAGTCCAGAGTCGACTCAAGTATTCCTTCTTCATCGATTCTTGCTTCCTAAGATAAGACCTTCGCACTTTCTTCCTCATACACATCACCCAGTCTATAAGCGGCGACTTTAACTTTATCAATTAAAGTCGGTTCTCTACTCAGATACTCGTTATCATCACACGCGTCCCCGAGTCTTTAATTCTATCTCCATCCTTTGCAAGTCACACAAAATGGGCCTTCGTTGAAAATATCGCACTTCGTGCTTGCATACGATCTTCTACTCAATGCGTCAACAACCAAGTTCGCTTTTCGGGATGGTATTGGATGGTATGATCATAATCTTTCAACAGCTCAAGCCAACGCGTCGTTGTTTCATGTTGAGTTCCTTTTGAGTGAAGAAATATTTGAGGCTTTTATGATCCGTAAAGATCTCCACTTTCTCCCCATACAAGTAATGCCTCCAAATTTTAAGTGTAAAGATAACAATACCCAACTCTGATCATGAGTAGGATAATTCCTCTCATATTCTTTGAGTTGTCATGAGGCATAAAGCTATAACTTTTCCATGTTGCATGAGAACACATCCCAACCTTTGCTCAAGCATCACTTGTAGATGACAAATCCTCCGAGCCGATGGTATTGTCGAACAGTCTTTGAAATAAGTCTCCTCTCGAGTTCTTGAAAACTCTTCTCACATTCTTCGCTTTCAACCGAACTTTGTATCTTCCGAGTCACCGAGTCAATGGAGTAGCGATTCGAGAAAATCCTTCCACGAATCTTCGATAATAACCAAATAAACCGAGAAAGCTACGTCTTTTGGCCACCGATTTAGGTTGTTCCTCGCTTTGAATAGCTTCAATCTTTCTTTGGTCAACAGATATTCCATGACTTGATACCACGTGCCCAAGGAATGCTACTTCTTCAAGCCGAACTCGCATTTCTTCAACTTGCATAAAGCTTATATTCACGAAGCTTTTGGAGTGTCACCTCAAGTGTTGCTTCATGATCTTCACGGCTTTTGGAATAAATAAGGATGTCATCAATAAAGACGACCACAAAGTGATCCAAATATTCCTCAATACTCGGTTCATCATATCCATGAAGGCAAAGAGAGCATTAGTCAATCCAAAGGACATGACTAGGAATTCATAATGCCCGCATCGAAGTTCTCAAAGCCGCCTTTGGAATGTCATGGTTCTAATCTTCAATCGGTGATATCCTAACGAAGATCAATCTTTGAAAAGAATTTGCCTCGTTGCAATCGGGTCAAACAGTCATCAATACGTGGCAATGGATACCTATTTTGATGGTGACATGATTCAACTCCCGATAATCAATACAAAGTCGATACTCCCATCTTTCTTCTTCACGAATGTAATGTGAGCACCCCAAGGAGAAGTACTAGGACGAATAAAGCCAATGTCTAACAATTCCTCGCAGTTGGGTCTTTAACTCCTCAAGTTCAATAGAGTCATTCGATATGGGGCTTTGGAAATAGGTTTTGTCACGTTCAAGGTCGATACAAAATTCAATTTCACGCCTGGGGTAGGCCAGGAAGTTCTTCGAGAATACGTCAGAAATTTATTAACAATAGAAATATCGCTCAAAATCGACGTATTTTTGTTTAAATCATGACATGAGCTAAGAAAGCTTGACATCCGCTTTTTCAATAAACGAATAGCTTTATGGCTTGAGATTTATCATGACGCCCCCAAAATAGGTTTACATCACCCATTTTGAGTTGTCAATACATGGTACGTAAACAACTATAACTTTATTATTACAACAATAAAACTGTGAGTTTGAATACAAATATTATCTTCTGTATAATATCTATACTCAGATAAATCCTCATCACATTTATCGACACATTATTTTACAAAATGGTGAGGACTACTAAATAACTCTCTAGAACTTTCATTCCATACCCCTCGACTGCATACACGCTTATATTCTCGCCTCCCGAGAAGAAAAATGGAACAAAAAGAAAAGGGTGAGCTCAACTAGCCCAAGAAAGAATATTATGACTAAGATAATATACAACAAATTATCGTTAGTCTTCAACAGGAAAAATCTAATTGAATACAATAGACAACAAATTTTAAATCAATATTCGCAGCTGAAATAATAATTCATTAGAAGAGTTAAGTAGAGAATGCAAACTACTATCTTCTATGTATGAATTTAAAAGTTCATCGCTCATCTTTTATCCCCGTAACATCAATCAATATATATCCGAATCAAATATCATCATCTCACTTATGTTCATCTAAACACTGCTCATCTTTGCACCAAAAGATATTCCATATTCATATCATCATTTAATAATATCATCATTTAAGACCGAAGATGATGAAAAATATTTTTAAAGAAACGAATCCAAAGGAAACAAAAATGACAAGGATTAAGGATTAAGGATTCGTACTTTGTTTTTATCCACGTCCAAAAATACCTCAAAAATAATCACAGTGGTGTAAAATTCAAGAATGATCAAAACATGGATACAATCAAAGCTAGTATCCGTAATAGATATTTTGACTTAAAGAAAATTTTTCATTTTTCATGATGAATAAGGCAGTCAGATTCGTGAATAAAGGTCGATATAATCGAATAAAGGTCAGCCGTGATACGCGAATAGTAACTCGATACCAAAAGTTCCAAATTTGATAAAAACTTCAGATCAATATTTCAACATAATGATATTGAAGAAATAATATCATTATGAAAAAAAATAATATCCCTTATCTCGAAAGATTAAGATTTAAATTTAAATACCGATATAAAGTCTCAAGAGAAGAGAACTTACACCGCCTAACAATACTCAAAGTATACTCAAAATACTCACAAGAATACGCCGATAATATAGAGAGAGAAAACTTCAGCTTCGTGTGTGATTTTCAATTCTAACCTAAGACCCTATTTATAGAAAAATGCTTGAACACCAAAGCGTAAAAAATTTAATAAAATATTAATATATATTATAAATTTCCTTAGCCCATCTTTGAAGATCTGATTTCAGCAATTAATATCACACGTTAGCCCACTTAAATGCAAAAAAACATTTTTCTTTAAAATAATAATTAAAACTTCCAAAAATCAATTATTTTGAGCTTCTAACTTCAATAATTCACAATAAATAGCCATTTTATCGTAAAATTTGAATCTCATGAATTTTTATAGGAAATACAATTCTCTACAACTTTGCGTAAAGAAAGTTTTTCCAAATTCCAAATGTAAATCGACCAAAATCCACAAACGGGCAATTTTACAAAGCTATAATCAAATTTCAAATAATAAATGGGGTCCACCGACATGTTTAACATGTTTTAAACATTTATTGCAACAAAAATACTCTTCCTCCTCATATACTCATATATCCCACATTCATTGTAAAAAAATATCACCATTATTATATATTTAAAATATAATAATACATTTAAATGAATTATTTTATCGTAAAAAAGATAAAATTTCAATTTTCAACAATTGTTGCATTAAAATTTTCTCCATCTATATACACATAAAATCAATATTTTCTTATCATATGAATCAATAATTAATTATTCACAAATAATATTACGTAATCACAATATCGACAACCGTGCGCCTCAGAAAGAGGGGCTTTCCAATAAGAATTTCTCCTTATCGCCAAGCAATTAGGTGACCAAACCTCTCCTGTATGTAACTTTCTAGACATTGCCAATAATGTTATCTAATAATATTATTCAGATAATATGAATTATCGCTTCGATAATGAAAAATACTCGTAGAATGACAATTATCAAAACAACAAAGAATATAAAATATCAACGCAGAGAATTATTAAATCAATAAAATATCCAATCATGTTTGATGATAAAGCATATACTTTGTAATAATCTTATTCATTTATTATTAAAAAAAAAAGTATTAATTTATTAAAGGCTTTTAATTATCTACACGATGTCGCTTTTATAATATGTGATAAACCCATAGTTTTAAGCAATGCTTTTAGAATAATGATGATGATCATTCTAATGAGATCTAAATTCTGTAAAGCTTAAAACTAAAATAGTTCCCAATCATCGATTACTAAATCGGGGATTAGTGAATCCGATAGATCGGGTACATACGCTGCTTTGCTTCATCGATGAGGATGATCGATCTCTCACGATCATTTGTGTGGAGACACTAAAGCAAGTACGTAGTGCTTATTAGAGAATAAGTTCACCGAACGCGGCTCGCTAAGGAATACCTAATGGAGTTTTATTCATCACCAATAGAATTTCTCAGAAGTGATAGTAGTACAAGTAATCCTTGACTCGAGATCATCATAAGATTCGTGTATGATGAGTTATACTTTCGACTTATTCCTTAAGACCCTTAGGTATATCAAAGGGTATGCTTGGGTATAATAAGTCAGTATACGGAGATAATGTACGATCAATAAAGAATCTACCACTTCTAATAAAAGAAGAGAAATGTCCTATGTGATTCGATAAATGACAACCCAAAGAGTCCTCGGTTAAGGCGTAATGAAATTAGAAAGGAGTTTCTAATTTGCATTATTTGAGTCAGGTATTTAAGGATCGAAATACATATAATTAAATAAAATAAGACTCGACAAAGAATTCCACGCCTTATATTTAATCGGGACATCAGATGGTGGAAGGATCAATCAGATTTAGAACTATTTACTCAAAGGTTCTTTAATGATTAATGTTGAAATCTATATTATCCGGAAAGTCGCTGATCGCTAGGAGGCTTATCCCTATCAGAGAATAAATATTATTTATTTAAATAAATTAATTGTTTAATTTATTTATTTAAATAAGATTAGAATTGTTTCTAATTGATTTATTCACAACCTATTAATACGGAGAACCTAAAGTCACACACCATAAAAAAGGAAGAATAATTATTTAAGAAGTTAATGGCATAATCGTAATAATATAAAGTTATATATATTTAATTTAATCTATGGTGATAGAATAAATTAAATAGCTTAATATTTATTATTTAATATTTTAGAAATATTAAATATAAATTAATAAGAGGAGTCTTATTAATATTATTACAATTATTATTATTTTAATTTCTAAAAGAGTTTAGGAATTAATTTAATATAAGTACTTCATTTATTCCTAATCGATTAGAAGGAAAATTAGTTAAAGGAGTTTAATTAATTATCCCTAATAAGATTAGGGAGCTTAATTAATTAAAAGAATTTAATTAATTAAATAAAACCCAATTCCTTAATTGTTAAGGTGGGTTGCCCACATCTATAAATAAGAGGAGTCTTATTACGGGTGATGGTGGTTTGTTGATTTTTTACAACATACGTATATAATTCCAATTGTTGGAGAGAGACGCCTTTTTTCTATAGAGATAGAAAAACTAGGTTTTAGCCAAATACCCATCTTCTTCAATTTTTCTTCCTCCTCGGATCACCCCAGAGGCCAAACATACGGGTGGCTAACGCCGATCAAAGGAAGGAAACCAAACCCCTGGATTCAAGTCGAACGCGAAAAGGATTTGAGGTGAACTTGACCGAGGAAGCTCGATCTTCAAGGGTATGATTTTATTCTTTATCTTTTTTCGCTTAATTAATAATTATGCATAAAGGGTGATCCGTATATGGTTTGTAAAATTTTTTAAACTCGATTTTACACGCTCGCATTTTTTTGCAATTTGATCATGCATTCAATATTACAAAAACCTAATAAAGGGCATCGTAGCCAAAACCTTTATGCAAATTATTAATTGTTTTAATTTGATATGATATCGATATGTGTTTAGAAATAATTTAATTGGGCATAATTTTATCATAAAATTTAAAAAAAAAAAAAAAAAAAAAAAAAAATTTTTTTTTTTTTATTTTTTTTTTCCGAAAAAAAAAAAAAAAAAAAAAAAAAAAAAAAAAAATTTTTTTTTTTTTTTTTTTTTAAATTTTTTTAAAAATATATATAAAAAATAAGAAATTTTTTATTTTTTTTTAATATTTAAAGTATTTTATAAAATATAAATAAATTTATTTATATATAAAATCATATATAAAAATATTATTTTTATATATAAATATATATATATTTATTATATATATAATATATATATATATATATATTAAAAATATATATATATATATATATATATATATATATATATATATATATATATATATATATATATATATATATATATATATATATATATATATATATATATATATATATATATATATATATATATATATATATATATATATATATATATATATATATATATATATAATATATATATATATATTATATTAATATATATATATATATTTTAATATTTTTTAATTTTAAATATAAAGTTTATTTTAATTTTAAATATAAAAAAAGTTATTTTTAATTTTAAAAAAAAAAAGTTTTATTTTAATTTTAAAATTAAATTTCATGCTAACTAATTGTAGTTGGAATTTGATTCCATGATAACTAATTGAGTTGAAATTGATTCTATTTTTTCCTTAAATAAAGGAGTTTATTTAGATATTTAATAAGATTTCATATTATTCAAAAAATAAAAGAGTTTATTTTAATAGTTAGAATCCATTTTCCTTAAATAAAGGAGTTTATTTAGATATGAAATAAGATTTCATATTATTCAAAATAAAAGAGTTTATTTTAATAATAAAATAAAGGATTTAATATGAAATAAGATTTCTTATTATTCAAAATAAAGAGTTTATTTAAATATTAAATAATCCATGTTTCAAATAAAAAGAGTTTATTTAAATATAAATAAGATTTCATATTATTCAAAATAAAGGAGTTTATTTGTGAATAGAAAAGAATAATCCGTTTTTCTTTAAAGATTTTTTTTACATGGAATCGATTCCATAATTAATTAAAATAAAAGTTTTATTTTAATTAAAGATTTTTTTTATACGAATCGATTCCATAATTAATTAAAATAAAGGAGTTTATTTTGATTAAAATTTTGATTAAAATAAAATAGTTTATTTTATTCAAAATTGATAAATTAAAATAAAATAGTTTTATTTTGATTTAAATTTGATTAAAATAAAGGAGTTTATTTTGATTCAAAATTAGATTTTATACTAACTAAATTTGCCCATTAAATGATATCAATATATATATTAAATGTTTATTATTCATAAGATGAATGTTATTTATCGATGCATATACGTGATGATGTATATGATAATAAATGGATTGATTATGACTATCGACCAATGCGATCGATTTTATTTTAGTCGATGCACGAATGTACGGGTTTTATTAAATGGGGTCTCACAGACTGCCTTCTCTAATTTTTCTTAATGTAAATTCTATCTCCTCCTATGCATTTCCCTCGATCACGATCAAGGTTTCTATTTATTTTAAATAGTTTTGTAATAGAATAGTTAGAATTAATTTTGAAAAATTGAGATCAAGGAGCAAGGAGCAAGCTGCAAGAAGACCGCTTGTAATGGAGCCCGTTTAAATGTAATAGTTATATTTAAATATTATTTCGCACCCCTGGGGGAGCAATTTTTGTTCACTCTGTGGCTCTAGTGAACCAAACTAGAATAAAAGTCCATAATCAATCCGTAGAATATAAGATTCTATATACGTACGCTTATACTATATATATATATATATTATATAAACATGCTTCGATGTTCATTAATACGACGCGATTTTATATATATATATACGCTACTAAACAAGATGAGACAAGATTAATTAATTAATAAAAACCCCTCAATTTTTATATTAAGTCCTAAGCGCTCAAAGATATTTGAATATCGAACGTCATTTTCTAGCATGATAAAAAATTAATAGAGTATTAAATATTTAATACGAGTTTGTTGTGTCACCACAAAGCCGCAAGGCAAGTATTAAGTATTTAAGATGTTAATTTATCACATTTGATGCTTATAAAGAAAATTGAACAATATTGTTTTGTCAGTCACCACCACAAGGATGATATTTTTTTTTTTTCAATATATACGAGTGCTAGGTTTGACTTAACTCGATAATTTTGATTCTGATGTGCCACCACTGATCAAAATAATCTAAGAGGCAAAAAGAAAAGGAGTCAGATAGTCGATGTAATCGACAAAAGTTGTTCACCTATTTATTTATATATAGTTTGTCAGTCACCACAAGGCTATATACATTTGAAATGGGATCCTTATTCTCACTAGCAAAATCTTTAATTAGATTTTGCCGAACTATATAAGTGAGGGTAATATAGTTTGAAGAAAATAAAGGAGATACCAATTTAAAACAAGACCTAATTTATTTTGGTAATTAATAAAAGAATGTATGTTAAAATGTTGTTAATTACAAATTCATTTACGTAATTTTACAATGTCTAAAATTACTATCATCACGCTAAGCATATTAGATGCTAAATTAACCGCATCAATTAAACTGATTGGTTAAGGAATTTGAGAATAGTTCTCATAGTCGAAAAAGCTATCTTATGTCCTTAATACGCCTATCCTCGCAAATGGTTGCGCATAATGCCTCCGAGAAGAGATCGCTACTTTTAGAAAGTGGCAAGATGATGCACAATTGCTCTCAACGCATCATGCTCAGATCCACGAAAGTAACGAAGCTTCAAATACAAGATGAAACTATGGATGCTTCTACTATATTCCCGCACATCAAGTAGTCGATGGTGAGGAAAGTAGGACCGATAGATATCGACATCTAAGGAGCTCTTCCGATCTAGAACGGCCAACGGCACTATAAGATGCATAAAAAAAGTTCTTAACATAATCAATTTGATCGATCAATTAGACAACCGGTTTTGTCATGGATGGAGAGTTGAGCCAAGATTTGATCTCGCACTCACTCCCTACTCTTTCACAATTGTTGTGAATTTTTCATATAAACAAGCTAGATATCACCTTCATTTTGCTTAACATATTGAAAAATGTCGAGAGTCACTTTCCAACCAAGAAAGACCAAGTCTTACCGGTAGGGGCCAAAGGATCTTCTCAAAAGAAGAACGATTCAAAGAAGGTAAATAGAAAGCAAAGGCAAAACAAAGGATAATAAGAACAAAAAAATCGATACGGATAAAGAAAGGAGTTTGCTTCCACCGCAATAAGCCCGACACCGGAAAGAAATCATGAGAAGAATCTCTCGCAGAGAGGCTAACCAAAGAAGCTTAGTGAAGTTTCTACATAATACATTTTTGTTCATGATTTAAAATAAATTTTTCTTTAGTCAAGGTTCTACTGGGTATTGATACCGATTTCGTTATCATAAATATAGATTTATGAAGGACCAAGGTAAGTAGAAAGCTAAACAAATATAAGTAATCCTATGTATGGAAATGAAGCAAAGGTCACGATTAGCCATGTAAACTTATAGTTTAGCAATGCCTACGGCAAATCTATTAAGTCAATAAGTTGTTATCAGATTCCAGCTTCTTTTAAAAAAATTATTTCCATTTTATCATTGGACAATGAAATCTTTGGTATTATAATTAAGAACAATTGTTGTTCTATTTATAATAATAATGTTTTTCAGATAGAATCGAATATTACTTAATAAATTTTGTATACTGACTTTACATGAAAAAATTTTTTGCAAATCGAACAAATTAGTATAAGAAAAGGAGATGATCATTCAAAGAGTCAATGTGTGTATTTGTTGAATATAAGTGTGAATTATTCAAAGGTTCAAAGAATTCAAAAGTGAAACAAATCGGCAAAGTATTAAGATTCTTTGATTAGATCAAGGAATAAATACTTGTGCAATAAGTTTCTAGATCATCTCAAATGGTTTTCTCATAATGGACACATCCCGACACGCAATAATCGATCGATGTATCCGAATGGAAAAATCGCACTTTTGACATGGTGCTATCCCCATAATGATTTTACCGACATTCCAAAGATCCTTCTGGGATCATGTCCTAGAAATGGTCGTGACATTCACGAAAAAGGTAACCTCAAAATCCTACTTCAAGACTCCATAAAAGTTATGGATGTGGAGGATTCCTAATCTTAAGTATGTTAAGATAAGGGGTTGTCCAACTTATGTGAAAAGGTTTCAAAGGATAAGCTTGGGACAAGATTCGACAAGTACAATTTGTGGGACATCCTAAAGTAAGTTTAGGGTATATGTTCTATAATCCTACTTAGCAAAAAAGGTGTTTGTTATGAAACACGCTTCTTCTAAGATAAAGGTGTTTATCATCAAAGGGGCTAGTGGAGGATAATAGATCTCAAGAGTTCAAGAACCACAAAACACTATAAGTCAAATAAGAGGAACCTCAGAGATGTAATTCTATTGCACCACAAACCGAATCAGAAATCGAATAGTACCAAAGATACCTAGAGGTATGGATTCATCATGGATGATGATGATGAGGTACACATCATGTAAGATGATGATCCAGCTATACGATGATGAGAGTGTTGATACTCGTAGAAATGGATCAAGCAAGTTTCTCAAATACGGAACATTCTTTTGATGAGGCAATCAAAAGAGTTTGATTTTATCAAAAATAAGAATGAACCTAGTGTGTACAAAAGGGTCAAGGAGAGCATCGTGACATTCCTAAGATTATATGTCGATATACTACTACTATAAGGAATGACATACCAATGCTACAATCAAGAAAGATAAAGTTGTTCAAACATTCCTCCATGAATGATTCGAAGAGTATCTTAATCGGGGATATAAATCTATATAGATAGATTTAAGAGGATGCTCGACTTAACCCAAGGAACGATATTCATTTGATGCTAAAGTCGCTTAGCATGGCAAACTCCAAGAGATGTCTCACGTCGATGAGCTATGGAGTGTATCTCTTTAATAGTCCCCACAGACTCTCTAAAAGAGAGAGGTCGCATGAGTGACAATCATGTATGCAATGAAATGTACGAGACCCGATGTCGATCACCATATTCGGGAGAAGTTCACTACGAAGTCGCTGAAAAACATCTTAAAGTGCTTAACCCAAGACTAAGGATGTGATCATATTCATGGTGGGTCTAAATTAAAACTAGAGGGCTTAATGCACTCAAGTTTTTCGCATGCACTAAGATGACGTAAAAAAATCCACTTTAAGGTAAAGTGTTACCTCAATAAAAGGGTGCAAAGAATCGAAAGGTTCCAAACAAAGAAAGAGTTGTCGGTTTAGTGATAAAGACAAAGTATATAGCTATAAATGAAGTCGCAAGTTGATTGTTTGATTAAAAAAGTTCATTACGTAATCTAGAATAGTTCCTAAGTCTCATCTCGATCTAAACATGTGTCAGGGCACTTTCATTTGATTATTGTAATCATCGAAAGATGGGAAATCACTATAGATAGTGGACTCTCAAGAACAACATTACATATCCATTAACTAAAGCTTATCCAACAAAGCAGGATAATCGCCACTTGTAGAAGAAGAGATAAGATACCACGACGATTATCGGGCTTTAGTGCAAGTGTGGAGATCGAAAGTAGTATGCACACAAGCCAATCATGTTTGATGATGATAAAGCATATACTTTGTAATAATCTTATTCATTTATTAATAAAAAGTATTAATTTATTAAAGGCTTTTAATTATCTACACGATGTCGCTTTTTATAATATGTGATAAACCCATAGTTTTAAGCAATGCTTTTAGAATAATGATGATGATCATTCTAATGAGATCTAAATTTTGTAAAGCTTAAAACTAAAATAGTTCCCAATCATCGATTACTAAATCGGGGATTAGTGAATCCTGATAGATCGGGTACATACGCTGCTTTTGCTTCATCGATGAGGATGATCGATCTCACGATCATTTGTGTGGAGACACTAAAGCAAGTACGTAGTGCTTATTAGAGAATAAGTTCACCGAACGCGGCTCGCTAAGCTAAGGAATACCTAATGGAGTTTTATTCATCACAATAATAGAATTCTCAGAAGTGATAGTAAGAGACAAGTAATCCTCGACTCGAGATCATCATAAGATTCTTAGGTATGATGAGTTATACTTTCGACTTATTCCTTAAGACCCTTAGGTATATCAAAGGGTATGCTTGGGTATAATAAGTCAGTATATACGGAGATAATGTATGATCAATAAAGAATCTACCACTTCTAATAAAAGAAGAGAAATGTCCTATGTGATTCGATAAATGACAACCCAAAGAGTCTCTCGTTAAGGCGTAATGAAATTAGAAAGGAGTTTCTAATTTGCATTATTTGAGTCAGTCAGCATTTAAGAGTCGAAATACATATAATTAAATAAAATAAGACTCGACAAAGAATTCCACGCCTTATATTTAATCGGGACATCAGATGGTGGAAGGATCAAATCAGATTTTAGAACTATTTACTCAAAGGTTCTTTAATGATTAATGTTGAAATCTATATTATCCGGAAAGTCGCTGATCGCTAGGAGGCTTATCCCTATCAGAGAATAAATATTATTTATTTAAATAAATTAATTGTTTAATTTATTTATTTAAATAAGATTAGAATTGTTCTAATTGATTTATTCACAACCTATTAATACGGAGAACCTAAAGGGTCACACCATAAAAGGAAGAATAATTATTTAAGAAGTTAATGGCATAATCGTAATAATATATAAGTTATATATTTAATTTAATCTACGGTGATGTAATAAATTAAATAGCTTAATATTTATTATTTAATATTTTAGAAATATTAAATATAAATTAATAAGAGGAGTCTTATTAATATTATTACAATTATTATTATTTTAATTTCTAAAAGAGTTTAGGAATTAATTTAATATAAGTACTTCATTTATTCCTAATCGATTAGAAGGAAAATTAGTTAAAGGAGTTTAATTAATTATCCCTAATAAGATTAGGGGAGCTTAATTAATTAAAAGAATTTAATTAATTAAATAAAACCCAATTCCTTAATTGTTAAGGTGGGTCGCCTACATCTATAAATAAAGAGGAGTCTTATTACGGGTGGTAAGGTTGTCGATTTTTTTAACATACGTATATAATTCCAATTTGTTGGAGAGTACACCTTTTTTCTATAGATAGAAAAAACTAGGGTTTAGCCAACCAACCCCCATCTTCTTCTTGAATTTTTCTTCTTCCTCGTGGATCACCCCAGAGGCCAAACATACGGGTGGCTAACGCCGATCAAAGGAAGGAACCAAACCCTGGATTCAAGATTCAAGTCGAACGCGAAAATTTGATTTGAGGTGAACTTGTACCGAGGAAGCTCGATCTTCAAGGGTATGATTTTTTTTTTCTTTTCGCTTAATTAATAATTATGCATAAAGGGGATCCGTATATGGTTTGTAAATTTTTTTTTCGATTTTACCTTTTACATCGCCGACAAGTTAAACACATACAGATAAACTTATCACGTGAATCCCCCCAAAATTAGGTATACATCACCCAATCTATAAGTCTAGCCGATACATGGTACAAAAATTTTAAATACAACTTACTAATACAAGTCTCCGCTCAAAAAGATATTAATACGATATAAAAATAACCTGAGTTTAGAATACAAATATTGTCTCTACTTCTAATCTCATTATACAAACTCAAAAGGAGTCCAAAGATCATTACGCCCCCAATTATTATACATCACCCATCTTCGTAGTCGATTTCAATTTAAATACAACTTACTAATATAACTGTGAGGAATACAAATATTGTCTACTATCCTCAAAAGGAGTCCTCATTACAATTATTATCACACTATTTCATAGTAATAAATGAGGACTACTAATGCTATCCTCCGACCATTACTCCGCTCCCCGATTCTCAAATTTATATTCTCATTTCCTCAAGAGAATAAAGGAAAAAAAGGGTGAGCTCAACTAGCTCAAGAAGAAATATTATGACTAAGATAATGCAAAATAAATTATCATTAGCCTTCAACAATGTTAAACCGATAAAATACAATAAATGAGACTCAAGTTTAATAAATATTCCACATCATCGAATCACCCCCGCACTACTACCAAATAATATTCTTATCTTTCACGACCACAATTATTCATGCATTTATCATGCCAAGAATAGTTGTGTATTCATTAATGGTCATATCATGCCAACAATCATCCCATCAACGCACTACTACCAATCGAGGATTTTTATCACATCATTTGTAACATTACGATCATGACATACCGAATAGTCTCTCGGTTATAATCATACCAAGTCCATCTATGCACTACACGGCCACATGATGACTTTCATCACATCATTTGTAAATATTACTACCATGATTACACCGAATAATAGTCTCGGTCATAATCATACCAAGTCCATCTATGCACTACAGGAATTACACGTATGACTTTCAACATAATATAAACATGAGGATGATGACAATGATATAAGAATTCAATAAAACAAGTTCAAGAATTATTTTATCCAGAATTATTAACGCCCAAATTGTCAACACGATATCGCTTTTTTAGAGTAAAATTCAAGAATGATCGTAAAGAATATTTCCATTAAAAGATATCGATGAAACACAAATATCAAGGATATTCTACTAATTTCACGGAGTATAGAAGTCAAAGTTTTAACCAACCGGGTATAATAAAGAATGGAATAACAAAAGAAATCACCACGCATGCGATAATCGCAAGACAGCAAAAGTTATTCCAATAGAATAATAATAACGGAACCAGTCGTGAAATTCACACCGGCTGTGATGTTCCAACGTAATAATAAATGCGAATAATAAATGATGGAACCAGTCCTACAGATAAGATGCATGTGATATTCCAATGTAATAATAAAGACGGAATAATAAAATGGAACCAGTCCGTGTAAAACACACGCATGTGATATTCCAATGTAATAATAATTAAGATTTTAACCAGTCCTGTAAAACACGCAGCATGTGATGTTCTAAAGTAATAATAGAAGAATGTCACCAAGTATAGGGTAGATCACAGATACAAAAGTTATTCCAATAATAATAAGAAATGGAATAACAACAGCTTCTCTTCATGAATAAGAAAGAATAACACCCTTACGCGTACAACAAATAATATTTCCTACCTTAAAAGAACCTAATATCGAAAAGTGAAGTAGCGAGAAATACTTTTCTTCTTTCTCTCTATATAGTTTTTCTCTCTCAGAGTTTCAATGAATTCATAAGAAATAATGAAGGAATGAGCTTTCTATTTATAGAAAAACCGAGGGTGGTTCTTGGTCTTAACGGCGGGTCAAAATGACTTTCGTAATATCAAGAGACAACTACTATTCATGAAGGGGTAATTAACCTTTGAACAATCAAGAGGCGCTTAACTCTTGGTAATATCAAGGGATAACTACTATTTGGCGAAGGGTAAGGTAATTACTATCGACGGTTGGTAATTACTATCGACGAAGGTAAATACTATCGATGAAGGTAATTACTATTCACAAAGATAATTACTATCGACGAAGGTAAATACTATCGATTTAAGGTAATTACTATTCACAAAGGTAATTAATATTCACAAAGGTAATTACTATCGATTTAAAAGACTCTTAGATGATGACATATACGGGCCCCCATAAAATAATCAAACTTACCACAAACGCCTCATAATGCACTTTTTATATACATCAAAGATCAAATAAATATTACCACAAATCATTTTATCAACACATTTTAATCTTTCAACAATTATTAATCATTTATAACTCATCGCCTCAATTAATAATATAACATATTATATAGATGATATCGTGACAATAATTGAATCAATAATATAAGAGATATGATGCAAAGAATTATCGTAGAAATAATTGAGTATAGCTAAGTGACTTCTCACGCTTGGAGTTGACTCAAGTATTCCTTCTTCATCGATTCTTGCTTCCTAAGATAAGACCTTCTCAGACCTTCTTCCTCATACGCATCACCTCCGTGTCCAGAGCTTCGAGCAGCTTTAACTTTATCGATTGAAGTTTGCCTCTACTCAGATACTACTCGCTTATCATCACACGCGCCCTCGAGTCTTTAACTCTATCTCCATCCTTTGCAAGTCACACAAATGGGCCTCATACGACAATAACGCACTCAGATTGAGATATGATCTTCTACTCAATGCGCCACCACCACGCTCGCTTTCCAGATGGTATCGATGGTATGATCATAATCTTTCAATAGCTTCAAGCCAACGTCGTTGTCGCATGTCGAGTTCCTTTTGAGTGAAGAAATATTTTGGGCTTTTACGATCCGTAAAAGATCTCCACTTTCTCCCCATACAAGTAATGCCTCCAAATTTTAAGTGAAGATAACAACCGCTAACTCTAGATCATGAGTAGGATAATTCCTCTCATATTCTTTTCGAGTTGTCGCGAGGCATATAGCTATGACTTTCCCATGTCATGAGAACACATCCCAACCCTTTTGCTCAAGCATCATCAGAGATGACAAATCCTCCGAGCCGATGGTATTGTCGTAACAAAATAAATAAGTCTCCTCTCGAGTTCTTAAAAATCTTCTCACATTCTTCGCCCAACCAAACTTTGTATCTTTTCGAGTCACCGAAATCAATGGAGTAGCGATTCGAGAAAATCCTTCCACGAATCTCCGATAATAACCAAATAAACCGAGAAAGCTACGATTTTTTATCATCGATTTAGGTTGTCCCAACTTTGAATAGCTTCAATCTTTTTGGGTCAATGATATTCCATGACTTGATACCACGCGCTCAAGGAATGCTACTTCTTCAAGCCGTAACTCGATTTCTTCAACTCGCATAAAGCTTATATTCACGGTTGGAGTGTCACCTTCAAGTGTTGCTTTCATGATCTTCACTACTTTTGGAATAAATAAGGATGTCATCAATAAAGACGACCACAAAGTGATCTAAATATTCCTCAATACTTTGCTCATCATATCCACGAAGGCAAAGAGAGCATTAGTCAATCCAAAGGACACGACTAGAATTCATAATGCCCGCATCGAAGTTCTCGGAAGTCGCCTTGGAATGTCACCGTTCTAATCTTCAATCGGTGATATCCTAACGAAGATCAATCTTTGAAAAGAATTTGGCTCTCGCAATCGGGTCAAACAGTCATCAATACGCGGCAATGGATACCTATTTTTGATGGTGACATGATTCAACTCCCGATAATCAATACAAAGTCGATACTCCCATCTTTCTTCTTCACGAATGTAATGTGAGCACCCCAAGGAGAAGTACTAGACGAATAAAGCCAATGTCTAACAATTCCTCGCAGAATGGGTCTTTAACTCCTCGTTCAATAGAGCCATTCGACATGGGCTTTGGAAATAGGTTTTGTACCGTTCAAGGTCGATACAAAATTCAATTTCACGCCTGGGGTAGGCCAGTGAAGTTTTCGGAATACGCCAGAAATTTTTAACAATAGAAATATTGCTCAAAACCGACGATTTTTTTGTTTAAATCAGATACGAGCTAAGAAAGCTTGACATCCATTTTTCAATAAACGAATAACTTTATGGCTTGAGATGAACGTGATTGATTTTAATGGTTTGGTCGTTTGAATTCGCATAATAGGTTGATTAGAATAAGAAAGCTAACAACCTTA
Organism: Panax quinquefolius; assembly: GCA_020205615.1. Taxonomy (NCBI): domain Eukaryota; kingdom Viridiplantae; phylum Streptophyta; class Magnoliopsida; order Apiales; family Araliaceae; genus Panax; species Panax quinquefolius. The sequence goes on from CM035156.1 coordinate 20,069,475, forward strand.
CGAAAAACAATCAATTTTTGCATGATAAGTAGTTAACCAATCAATCCCTAGAATCACGCCAAATGCAAGTATTTTTAATGAAATAAGATCGACAGGTAATGTGAGGGTACCGATTTGAACCAAACAAGACTTATAAACAAAGGGATGTAATGAAGGTTTCTCCCAACTGAGTTTCCACAGATAAGTCAAAGTCTAATTTCTCCTGAGTCAAATTTAATCGATGAGCACAAGTAGAGAAATAAAAGAATGGGTAGAACCCAGATCAAATAAAGTATAGACTTCATTAGAGTTTATGATAAGCTTACCCGTGATGACCTCATTCGTTCCTCGCTTCTCTCTGGAGGTCACAAAAACGCCTCCTCAGACTACCGGCTTTTGACTTTTCCGAACGGCCACTGGTGCCTCCATCCTAGTTGAATTTGTCTTCTGTAAATGACAAAATCGAGCTAAGTTGACCTTCTTTCCACAATTATAACATGCTTTTGACTAAGATGACGCAGCTTTGATCGATGTGTCCCTCTCCTCCGTGATTTGAAGCATATATGATAGTGGTCTTTCTCCTTCCTTAACAACGGTGTTTCAGTCGACGCTCTTTCCATCATCATTGAATCTCCTTTTCTTGAAATGTCCATTCTTATTGTTTTGGCCCCGATTACCACCGGCGTGGTTACCATATCCGCCCCGCTGATTCCTCCACGCTTGTTGTCACCGCTTCGATGACTACTCTCACCGGTATTATAATTTTGCTTTACCGCTTCTTTTTAGTCATAGGCTGACTCGTTATCGCTACTCCACTAATCGAGCCCTATTTACAACATCCTAATACAAACACAATTTATGAGAAATAAGATGTCGACGATTCTCCGACTTCAAACCTCTTAAAACATTCGCGCCATTCTCTTCATTATCCACCAAGTGGGACGCAAACCGTGATAACTCCGCAAATTTTGCCTCGTATCATGACACTACCATATTGTTTTGTTCCAACTTGATAAACTCCACCTCCTTCATGTGGCGCGAATACTTTCAGAAAGTATTTGTCGTTGAATGCCTCCCGAACTTCTCCCAAGATATCTTCAAGACAAAGAAGTCGAGTACGCTTTTACCGATTCCCACCAATAATCGCTTCTCCGCAACATAAAGGCGGCAAGAAGGGAACCTTTGCTCTCTGAGCATCCCAAGACATCAAATATCTTAATCTGCTTTATCCATGCTTCCGCCAAGTGGTTTTGGCTTCCCTTAAACTCCCGTGGTCCCAAATTCCTTGAATTGTTTAGCGGTGACCGCCGAGAGTTTTCCGTGTTTCCACCCACGCTTTGGACAGAGTCGCTCAAACCTCATTGCCGTCAGATAAATCGTATAAAGCCTCCGAACATTTGATCATTCATCATTTGGTCGTTGTTGTTGTTTATATGAGGATTGTCGCCTTCCCGATGCACATTATCCTCGATTATTGATATGCTGTGAATCAACGATCGTCTGTGCTCCATTGCTATTCTCAACATTCTCGATGTCATTTTCGATATCGCCACAAAACAAAAGGTTAATTGACATGTAACAAATTATCCCTATATTCCGACCGACCAATAAAATATAAGACATAAACTTAGTAGGTCATACTAACAAAGGTATTCCCCGCCTCCCCTCCTAGTACTTATTCTCACATCTTAGCCAGTGGATCATATCCCTAAGCTCGATACTAATCGTGACGCCCCCAAAATTAGGTATACATCACCCATCTTGGTAGTCGATACATGGTATGTAATTTAAATACAACTTACTAATATAACTGCCGTGGTATAATAATACGACATAAACCGTGAGTTTGAATACAAATATTGTCTACTAGATATTATACAAACTCAAAAGGAGTCCTCATTACAATTATTATCACACTATTTCACGTAATAAATGAGGACTACTAATGCTATCCTCTCGACCATTACTCCGCTCCCCGACTCGTCCCAAATATATTTCTCATTTCCTCAAGAGAATAAAGAAGAGAAAGGTGAGCTCAACTAGCTCAAGAAGAAATATTATGACTAAGATAATGCAAAATAAATTATCATTAGCCTTCAACAATGTTAAACCGATAAAATATAATGAACATCAAGTTTAACTACACAATGAACAAGAATCCATTAAAAGAGTCAAGTAGAAAATAAAATCTACTATCTTTTATGATTTAAAAGGTTTTTCATCATCATTATAAATTAGACTCAAATTTTAATAAATATTCCACATCATCGAATCACCCCGCACTACTACCAAGGATATTTTTTAAGATCACGACCACAATTATTCATGCACTACTACGCCAAGAATAGTTGTGTATTCATTAATGGTCATGATCATGCCAACAATCGGCCCATCAATGCACTACGGCCAATTTGAGGATTTTTATCACATCATTTGTAACATTACTACCATGATTACACCGGTCAGTCTCTCGGTCATAATCATACCAAGTCCATCTATGCACTACAGTGCCACGATGACTTTCATCACATCATTTGTAACATTACTACCATGATTACACCGAATAGTCTCTCGTCATAATCATACCAAGTCCATCTATGCACTACAGCTGCCACGTATGACTTTCAACATAATATAAATACGAGGATGATGACAATGATATAAGAATTCAATAAAACAAGTTCAAGAATTATTTTATCCAGAATTATTAACGCCCAAATTGTCAACATGATATCGCTTTTGTAGAGTAAAATTCAAGAATGATCGTAAGAATATTTCCATGAAAAGATATCGATGAAACGCAAATATCAAGGATATTCTACTAATTTCATGGAGTATAAAGTCAAAGTTTTAACCAACCGGGTATAATAAAGAATGGAATAACAAAAGAAATCACCATGCATGCGATAGATCAAGACAGCAAAAAGTTATTCCAATGTAATAATAATAATCTAACCAGTCGTGAAATTCACACCGACATGATGTTCCAATGTAATAATAAATGCGAATAATAAATGATGGAACCAGTCCTACAGATAACATGCATGTGATATTCCAATGTAATAATAAAGACTTTTAATAATAAAAATGAACTGGAACCAGTCCGTGTAAAACACACGCACATGTGATATTCCAATGTAATAATAATAAAGATTTTAACCAGTCCTATGTAAAACACACGCATGTGATGTTCCAATGTATGTAATAATAAGAATGTCACCAAGTATAGGTAAACTCACAGATACAAAGTTATTCCAATGTAATAATAAGAAATGGAATAACAACAGCTTTCTTCATGAATAAGAAAGAATAACACCCTTTACGGTACAAACAAATAATATTCCCTACCTTAAGAACCAATATCGAAAAGTGAAGTAGTAGTATTACTTTTTTCTTTCTCTCTATAGTTTTCTCTCTAGAGTTTCAATGAATTCGTAAGAAATAATGAAGGAATGAGCTTTCTATTTATAGAAAACCGAGGGTGGCTTTGGTCTTAACGGGGGTCAAAATGACTTCGTAATATCAAGAGACAACTACTATTCATGAAGGGGTAATTAACCTTGGAACAATCAAGAGGCGCTTAACTCTCGTAATATCAAGGGACAACTACTATTCATAAGGTAATTACTATCGACGAAAGGTAATATCGACTATCGACTACTATCAAGGGTAATTACTATCACGAAGGTAAATACTATCGACGAAGGTAATTACTATCAAAAGGTAATTACTATCGACGAAGGTAAATACTATTAAAGGTAATTATCTTATTCACAAAGGTAATTACTACTATTACTATCAAAGGTAATTACTATTACTATCGATTTAAGAGACTTTAGATGACTATCGATTTAATTACTATACTTTAGATGATGACATATGGGCCCCCATAAAATAATCAAACTTACCACAAACGCCTCATAATGTACTTTTTATATACATCAAGATCAATAAATATTACCACAAATCATTTTATTTTAATCAACACATTTTTAATCTTTCAACAATTATTAATCATTTATAACTTGTCGCCTCAATTAATAATATAACATATTATATGATGATAATCGTGACAATAATTGAATCAATAATATAAGAGATATGATGCAAAGAATTATCGTAGAGAATAATCGAGTATAGCTAAGGTCGACTTCTCACGTAAGATCAATAATCAATACCGTGCAGCTACTACGCAACCACGCCAGACATCGCATTTTTTACCACCGGTAGTTCAACAGCTTTTAATTAGAATACACCTCCCACCATTATTTTTATAGAAAAAGATAATTTTGTCGCTTTTCTACTACGATAATACTTCCGCCAGGGGTCCACTAATGATCGAGCCGTCGCATTTAATATTCCCCCCACAAAAAAAAAATATTCCCCACCAAACTAATATTTTATAACAACTTGCTTACTTTGCAAAATTTATAAATATTACCCACAACTATAACATTATATCAAATTTATTCCATAATATTCAAAAATAATATTTATAGAAAATTCATCTTTATTTATAAAAGTCGGGTCTTACAACCTCCCTTCTTATGAAATTTCACCAAATTAGGGTACGACTGGGTATGTCAAGAGGTAAGGATACCTTGATTTCATTTCGATTCTAACTCCCAAGTCATTTCTCAACATCGTGGTTCCTCCACAAAACTTTCGACTTGAGGTATAACCTCGAGCGTAGAATATGTTCCTTCTTATCCAAAATTTGAACAGAACCTCTTCATACGCCAAATCTTCCGCTATTTCGTCCTGCTTCTAACTCAATAATATGGTTCGGTCTTTCACATATTTACGTAATATGGATATGTGAAAACGCTATGAACACGAGACATATTTCACAGAAAGTTTAGTCTATAGCCACGCCCTACTCGATCGAGGATTAAAATGGACCGATGAATCGAGGATTAAGTTTTCCTCTCTTTCCAAATCTTGTAACTCCTTTCCATGGAGCAACTTTAACAACACACGATCTCCTATATCGAATTCCACGCCCTTTCGATGAAGATCAAGATAACTCTTTTGTCGATTTTGTGAGGTTTTTATACGCATTTTGATCGCTTTGAATCTTTTCCGTAGTCATACGCATCAACTCCTATCCCCAACAACGCTGCTTCACCCACCTCATCCCAAAGATACCGAGAACGACACTTTCTTCCATACAACGCTCGAATGGAGCCATGCCAATACTTGCTTGATAACCGTTGTTGTAGGAAAACTCCACCAATGGTAAGAACTTGTCCCAACTCCCTTGAAATCAAGGACACAGTAGTCTTAATAGATCTTCAAGAGTTTGAATAGTCCTCTCCGATCGTCCGTCTGTCTCGAGGATGATATGCCGAAGCTAAATCGTAAGTCCGCGCTCATAGCTTTTTGCAAACTAACCCAAAATCGTGAAGTGAATCTTGGTCTCGATCGTAAACTATGGATACCGCAGATACCATGCAGCCTTACAATCTCGCTTATGTACATACGAGCAAGACGCTCAAGTGTATAAGTTTCGACGGTAAGAAATGAGCAGACTTGGTCAATCTATCAACAATGACCCAAATCGCATCAATGCCTTGAGAAACCTTAGAAGACCCAGAATCGAAATCCATGGTAATGTGCTCCCACTTCCATTCCGAATTTCAAGTGGTTGCAATGGACCTTTTGGTACTTGATGCTTCCGCTTAACTCGCTGACAAGTTAGACACCTCGAGATAAACAAATATTATCTCTCTCTTTCATATTGCTTCCACCAAAATGTATGACGAATATCATGATACATTTTGGTACTCCCAGATGGATTGCAAATGGTGTGTCAGGCGCCCATCATGATATTATACTTTTTAAATCGTGGTCGTTAGAACACAAAGTCCGGAGTCGACTCAAGTATTCCTTCTTCATCGATTCTTGCTTCCTAAGATAGCACCTTCTTGCACTTTCTTCCTCATACGCATGACTCACCTCCGTGTCCGTAGCTCGAGAGCAGCTTTTAACTTTATCGATTAAAGTTTGCTCTACTCAGATACTCGCTTATCATCACACGCGTCCCCGAGTCTTTAACTCTATCTCCATCCTTTGCAAGTCACACAAAATGGGCCTTTCATATGACAATAACGCACTCAGATTGTGATACGATCTTCTACTCAATGCGCCACCTACCACGCTCGCTTTTCCGTGATGGTATCGATGGTATGATCATAATCTTTCAATAGCTCAAGCCAACGCCGTTGTCGCATGTCGAGTTCCTTTTGAGTGAAGAAATATTTGAGGCTTTTACGATCCGTAAAGATCTCCACTTTCTCCCCATACAAGTAATGCCTCCAAATTTTAAGTGCAAAAGATAATAAATGCTAACTCTAGATCATGAGTAGGATAATTCCTCTCATATTCTTTGAGTTGTCGCGAGGCATAGGCTATAACTTTCCCATGTCGCATGAGAACACATCCCAACCCTTTGCTCAAAGCATCATCAGAGATGACAAATCCTCCGAGCCGATGGTATCACGTAACAAAATAAAATAAGTCTCCTCGAGTTCTTGAAAACTCTTCTCACATTCTTCGCCCAACCAAACTTTGATCTTTCGAGTCACCGAAATAATGGAGTAGCGATTCGAGAAAATCCTTCCACGAATCTCCGATAATAACCAAATAAACCGAGAAAGCTACGATTTCGGCCATCGATTTAGGTTGTTCCCACTTTCAATAGCTTCAATCTTTGCTGGGTCAATGATATTCCACGACTTGATACCACGCGCCCAAGGAATGCTACTTCTTCAAGCCGTAACTCGTGATTTCTTCAACTCGCATAAAGCTTATATTCACGGCTTTTGGAGTGTCACCTCAAGTGTTGCTTCATGATCTTCACTACTTTTGGAATAAATAAGGATGTCATCAATAAAGACGACCACAAAGTGATCTAAATATTCCTCAATACTTTGGCTCATCATATCCATGAAGGCAAAGAGAGCATTAGTCAATCCAAAGGATACGACTAGAATTCATAATGCCCGCATCGAGTTCCGAAAGTCGCCTTTGAATGTCACGGTTCTAATCTTCAATCGCGATATCCTAACGAAGATCAATCTTTGAAAAGAATTTGCCTCAGAACCGGGTCAAACAGTCATCAATACGCGGCAATGGATACCTATTTTTGATGGTGACATGATTCAACTCCCGATAATCAATACAAAGTCGATACTCCCATCTTTCTTCTTCACGAATGTAACAGAGCACCCCAAGGAGAAGTACTAGGATCTAATAAAGCCAATGTCTAACAATTCCGCAGCTTGGGTCTTTAACTCCTCAAGTTCAATAGAGCTATTCGACATGGGGCTTTGAAATAGGTTTTGTACCGTTCAAGGTCGATACAAAAATTCAATTTCACGCCTGGGGTAGCCAGAAGTTCTTCTGGGAATACGCCAGAAATTTATTAACAATAGAAATATCGCTCAAAACCGACGATTTTTGTTTAAATCATGATATGAGCTAAGAAAGCTTGACATCCGCTTTTTCAATAAACGAATAAATTTATGGCTTGAGATGACCGTGATTGATTTTAATGGTTTGGTCGTTTGAATTCGCATAATAGGTCGATTAGAATATGAAAGCTAACAACCTTACGAAAACAATCAATTTTTTGTATGATAAGTAGTTAACCAATCAATCCCTAGAATCACGCCAAATGCAAGTATTTTTAATGAAATAAGATCGATGTAATGTGAGGGTACCGATTTGAACCAAACAAGACTTATAAACAAAGGATGTAATGAAGGTTTCTCCCAACCGAGTTTCCACAGATAAGTCAAAGTCTAATTTCTCCTGAGTCAAATTTAATCGATGAGCGCAAGTAGAGAAATAAAAGAATGGGTAGAACCCAGATCAAATAAAGTATAGACTTCATTAGAGTTTATGATAAGCTTACCCGTGATGACCTCATTCGGGTTCCTTGCTTCCTGGAGGTCACAACAAACGCCTCCTCAGACTACCGGCTTTGACTTTTCTCGAACTACTTGGTGCTCTCCATCCTAGTTGAATTTGTCTTCTAGAAACGCAAAATCGAGCTAAGTGACCTTCTTCCACAATTATAACACGCTTTGACTAAGATGGCGCAGCTTTGACCGATGTGTCCCTCTCCTCCGTGATTGAAGCATACGATAGTGGTCTTTCTCCTTCCTTAACAACGGTGTCAGTGCCGACGCTTTCCATCATCATTGAATCTCCTTTTCTTGAAATGTCCATTCTTATTGTTTTGGCCCTCGACACCACCGGCGGGTTACCATATCCGCCCGCTGATTCCTCCACGCTTGTTGTCACCGCTCACGATGACTACTCTCCGGTATTATAATTTTGCTTACCGCTTCTTTTAGTCATACTGACTCATTATCGCGCTTCCACTAATCGAGCCCTATTTACAACATCCTAATACAAACACGCTTTATGAGAAATAAGATGTCGACGATTCCCACTTCAAACCTCTTAAAACATTCGCGCCATTCTCTCTTCATTATCCACCAAGTGGACGAAACCGTGATAACTCCGCAAATTTTGCCTCAGATCATGACACTACCATATTGTTTTGTTCCAACTTGATAAACTCCACCTCCTTCATGTGGCGTAATACTTTCGTGAAAGTATTTGTCGCTGAATGCCTCCCGAACTTCTCCCAAGATATCTTCAAGACAAAGAAGTCGAGTACGCTTTTACCGATTCCCACCAAGAATCAGCCTCCGCCAAACATAAAGGCGCAGAAGTGAACCTTTTGCTTCTCTGAGCATCCCAAGACATCAAATATCTTGGTAATCATTATCCATGCTTCCGCCAAGTGGTTTTGCTTCTCCCTTAAACTCCTGTGGTCCCAGCCTCAATTGTTTTTATGCGACCGCCTCGAGAGTTTTCCGTGTTTCCACCTACGCTTTTGGATGAGTCGCCTCATCATTGTTGCATAAATTGCATAAAGCCTCAACATTTGATCATTCATCATTTGGTCAAGGTTGTTGTTTGTATGAGGATTGTCGCCTTCCTCGATGCACATTATCCTCGATTATCGATATGTGGTGAATCAACGATCGCCAGGCTCCATCATATTCTCAACATTCTCGATGTCATTTTCAGACATCGCCACAAAACAAAAGGTTAATCGACATGTAACAAATTATCTCTATATTCTCGACCGACCAATAAAATAAAGACATAAACTTAGTAGGTCATACTAACGAAGGTATTCCCCGCCTCTCCTCCTAGTACTATTCTCACATCTTAGCCAGGATCATATCCCTAAGCTCGATACTAACCGCGACGCCCCAAAAATTAGGTATACATCACCCATCTTGGGTAGTCGATACATGGTATGTAATTTAAATACAACTTACTAATATAACTGCTGTGGTAATAATACGACATAAAATCGTGAGTTTGAATACAAATATTGTCTACTAGATATTATACAAACTCAAAAGGAGTCCTCATTACAATTATTATCACACTATTTCACGTAATAGTGAGGACTACTAATGCTATCCTCCTGACCATTACTCCGCTCCCCGACTCGTCCCCAAATTTATATTCTCATTTCCAAGAGAATAAAGAAAAGAAAGGGTGAGCTCAACTAGCTCAAGAAGAAATATTACGACTAAGATAATGCAAAATAAATTATCATTAGCCTTCAACAATGTTAAAAACCGATAAAATATAATGAACATCAAGTTTAACTACAATGAACAAGCAATCCATTAAAAGAGTCAAGTAGAAAATAAAATCTACTATCTTTATGATTTAAAAGGTTTTTCATCATTATATAATTAGACTCACTTTTAATAAATATTCCACATCATCGAATCACCCCGCACACTACTACCAAGGATATTCTTTAAGATCACGACCACAATTATTCATGCACTACGCGCCAAGAATAGTCAGGTATTCATTAATGGTCATGATCATGCCAACAACTCGCCCATCAATGCACTACTACCAATCGAGGATTTTTATCACATCATTTGTAACATTACTACCATGATTACACCGATATAGTCTCTCGGTCATAATCATACCAAGTCCATCTATGCACTACAAAGCCACGTATGACTTTTTCATCACATCATTTGTAATATTACTACTGATTACAAAATAATAATCATACCAAGTCCATCTATGCACCACAGCCATGATGACAATGATATATGATATAAGAATTCAATAAAACAAGTTCAAGAATTATTTTATCCAGAATTATTAACGCCCAAATTGTCAACACGATATCGCTTTTGTAGAGTAAAATTCAAGAATGATCAAAGAATATTTCCATGAAAAGATATCGATGAAACGCAAATATCAAGGATATTCTACTAATTTCATGGAGTATAAAGTCAAAGTTTTAACCAACCGGGTATAATAAAGAATGGAATAACAAAAGAAATCACCACGACGCGATAGATCGATCGATGTGCAAAGTTATTCCAATGTAATAATAATAATCTAACCAGTCAAATCGTGAAATTCACATGTATGTGATGTTCCAATGTATAATAAATGCGAATAATAAATGATGGAAGTCCCACAGATAAGATGATGCATGTGATATTCCAATGTAATAATAATAAAGACAAATAATAAAAAAGGAACCAGTGTCCGTGTAAAACACACGCATGTGATATTCCAATGTAATAATAATAAAGATTTTAACCAGTCCCATAAAAACACACATGCATGTGATGTTCCAATGTAATAATAAAAATGTCACCAAGTATAGGTAAACCACAGATACAAAAGTTATTCCAATGTAATAATAAGAAATGGAATAACAACAGCTTCTTCATGAATAAGAAAGAATAACACCCTTACGGCACAACAAATAATATTCCCACCTTGAAGAAGAACTAATATCGAAAAGTAAGTAGTTGTATACTTTTCTTCTTTTCTCTCTATAGTTTCTCTCTAGAGTTTCAATGAATTCGTAAAAATAATGAAGGAATGAGCTTTCTATTTATAGAAAAACCGAGGGTGGCTTTTGGTCTTAACGAAGGGTCAAAACGACTTCGTAATATCAAAGGACAACTATTATTCATGAAGGGTAATTAACCTTTCGAAAATCAAGAAAGCAAGTGGTTAACTCTCTTTGTAATATCAAGGACAACTACTATTTTATGAAGGGGTAATTACTATCGATTTAAGGTAATTACTATCGATTTGAAGGTAAATACTATCGACGAAGGTAATTACTATTCACAAAGGTAATTACTATCAAGAAAGGTAAATACTATCGACGAAGGTAATTATTATTCACAAAGGTAATTACTATTCACAAAGGTAATTACTATCGACGAAGAGACTTTAGATGATGACATATACGCCCCCATAAAAAATAATCAAACTTACCACAAACGCCTCATAATGTACTTTTTTATATACATCAAGGATCGAATAAATATTACCACAAATCATTTTATTTTTAATCAACACATTTTAATCTTTCAACAATTATTAATCATTTATAACTTGTCGCCTCAATTAATAATATAACATATTATACGATGATACCGTGACAATAATCAATCAATAATATAAGAGATATGATGCAAAGAATTATCAGAATAATCGAATAATCGAAAGTATAATCAATACCGCTAAAGCCAGACTTCTCACGTAAAGATCAATAATCAATACCGTAATTTTGCTACTACGCAACCACGCCAGACATCGCATTTTTTACCACCGGTAGTTCAACAGCTTTAATTTAGAATACCTCCTATAACCAAGTTATTTTTATAGAAAGATAATTTTGTCGCTTTTCTAATCTACGACAATAATATTTCCGCTCAGGGGTCCACCAATGATTGAGCCGTCAGTATTTAATATTCCCCACAAAAAAAATATTCCCTACCAAACTAATATTTTATAACAACTTGCTACTTTTGCAAAATTTATAAATATTACCCACAACTATAACATTATATCAAATTTATTCCATAATATTCAAAAATAATATTTATAGAAAAATTCATCTTTATTTATAAACTTCTCGCATTCTTCGCTTCCAAACGAATTTTATATCTTCCTTCTACTCAAATTTGAGTTAATGGAGTAGCGATTCGAGAAAATCCTTCCACGATCTCATAATAACCAACTAAGCCCAAAAACTACGTGATTTGAGTGAAGACTTCGGTTCTCCAACATCATATGTATTGCTTCTCAATCTTCGCTCAGGTCCACGGATACTTCCTCCATGTTTTATGACTTTCCCACGACACCTTTCGCCTAAAGCGCCCAAAAGAAATACTACTTCCTCGCTTCGCGAACTCTTCTCGCATTTCTTCAATTTGGCATATAGTTTGTTTTCACGAAGCCTTTGGAGTACCAAATTACACATCAAATGGTGCTCATGATCTTCACGACTTTTGGAATATATGAGCCGTAACTGTCTTCATTTGGCATATAAAAACAACAACGAATCGATCCAAATATTCCTTGAATACTTTTGGTGTCATCATATCCATGAAAGTATTCTTGAATAGGAGCATTAGTCAATCCAAAGATTACGACTAAAAATTCATAATGCCCATACCCGAAGTTCTAAAGGCGCCTTTGAATATCCTCGCCTCTAATCTTCAAATTGATGATATCCGTAACGAAGATCGATTTTTGAAAAGAATTGTGCCTTCAGAATCGGTCAAACAAGTCATCAATACGAGGTAGAGGATACCTATTCTTGATGGTGACATGGTTCAATTCCCCGATAATCAATATGAAAGTCGCGATACTCCGCTCTTTCTTCTTTACGAATAAAACAGAGCACCCCAAGGAGATGTACTAGATCGAATGAAACCGATGTCCAACAATTCTCGTAGTTGGACCTTTAACTCCCGGGTTCAATAGAGCCATTCGATATGGGGTTTTAGAAATCGGCTTTGTACCGGGTTCAAGATCAATAAAGAATTCAACTTCACGCTCGGGGTGACCGAAGTTCTTCGAAAATACGCGGGAAAGTCAATAACAACAGAATATTATTCAAATTTGACGTGTCTTTATTCAAATCCATAACATGGGCTAAGAAAGCTTGACATCCATTTTTCAATAAACGAATAGCTTTATGATTAGATATGATGTTGATTGATTTTAATGGTTTAGTTGCTTGAATTCGCATACAACAGTCAAGTTAGAATATGAAAACTAACAACCTTACGAAAAATAATCAATTTTGGTAATGATGAGTAGTTAACCAATCAATCCCTAAAATCACATCAAAAGCAAGTATCTTTAAAGAGATAAGGTCAACAGTAAGGTGATGGTGCCAACTTGAATCAAACAAGATTTATAAACAAAGGATGTGATGAAAGTTTCTCCTAACTGAGTTTCCACAGATAGGTCAAAGTCTAATTTCTCCTGAGTCAAGTTTAAACGCTGAGCACAAGCAGAGAGATAAATGAATGGGTAAAGACCGATATCAAGTAAGGTATAAACTTCGCAAGAATTTATAAATAGCTTACCCGTGATCACCTCGTTTGGGTTCCTCGATTTTGACCAAATACAACAAACGCCTTCCCTAATCGCTTGACTTTGACTTTTCTCGACGATCTTTTGAGTCACCGTCCCTCCATTGAACTAGGTTTTGCTACCGTATAATCTCGAAAGCGATATGTCCTTCCTTTCCACAATTATAGCATACCTTGAATCGTTGTGGATATTGACCGATATGTCCCTCTTTCCCAGTGATTTATAAAGATATGACCGGGTGGTCGTTCTCCTCCCTTAGAACCATTCTTGTCACCAAGACCGCTGCCTTCATATAATGGTCGTTGTTAAATCTCTTCTTTTAAAATCTCCTCCCCGACTCGCTTCTTCTATTTTCATGGCCATGATTACCACCGAGTGGTTACCATTTTTGTCCGTCTTCTGCTTTCTCCATCGCCGGTTATCATTATTCGCTGACCGCTATCTCGTACGATCCACAGTTATGGTCCTCAATTGACCGTATCAAGTATCACCCATTCTCGAGTTTGTCAATACATAGTAAAACAACTACAACTTTATTATTACAACAATAAAGCGTGAGTTTGAATACAAATATTATCTTCTGATAATATCTATACTCGGATAAATCCTCATCACATTTATTGACACATTATTTTACAAAATGGTGAGGACTACTAAATAACTCTCTCTAGAACTTTCATTCCGTACTCAGACTCGTGCTATCGTTATATTCTCCGCCTCTGAGAAGAAAAATGGAACAAAAAGGAAAAGGGTGAGCTCAACTAGCCCAAGAAAGAATATTATGACTAAGATAATATACAATAAATTATCGTTAGTCTTCACACAAAGTAAAAATCTAATAGAATACAATAGACAACAAATTTTAAATCAATATTCGCAATGAAAATAATAATTCATTAGAAGAGTTAAGTAGAGAATGCAAACTACTATCTTCTATGTATGAATTTAAAAGTTCATCGCTCTATCTTTTATCCTCGTAACATCAATCAATATATATCCGGAATCAAATATTCATCTTTTACTATTCTGAGCCAAAGATATTCATCACCGGGTCATGTTCATCTAAACACTGCTCATCTTTGCACTACGGGCCAAAGATATTCTTCAGAAAATCATTCATCTTTGCACTACAGCCAAAGATATTCCATAATATCATCATTTAAGATCAAGATGATGAAAATATTTTTAAAAAAGCGAATCCAAAGAAACAAAATGACAAGAGGATTAAGGATTCGTACTTTGTTTTATCCACGTCCAAAAATACCTCAAAAATAATCACAAGCAGTGTAAAATTCAAGAATGATCAAAACATGGATACAATCAAAGCTAGTATCCGAATAGATATTTTGACGAAAAAGAAAATTTTCATTTTTCGATGAATAGTCACAGATGATACGTGAATAAGGTCGATATCGTGAATAGTAACTCACACCAAAAGTTCCAAATTTGATAAAACTTCGGATCAATATTTCAACATAATGATATTGAAGAAATAATATCATTACGAAAAAATAATATCCCTTACCTCGAAAGATTAAAGATTAAATTTAATCTGGGGTATAGTCTTTGAAGGGAACTTGCATTGCCTAACAATACTCAAAGTATACTCAAAATACTCACAAGAATACGCCGATAATATAGAGAGAAAACTTCAGTTTACGGTGTGATTTTCAATTCTAACCTAAGCACCCTATTTATAGAAAATCTTTAGAACAAAGCGAAAATTTAATAAAATATTAATATATATTATAAATTTTCTTAGCCCATCTTTGAAGATCTGATTTCAAATTAATATCACATGTTAGCCCACTTAAAAACAATAAAACGTTTTCTTAATAAAAATAATTAAAACTTCCAAAAATCAATTATTTTGAGCTTTGGAACTTCAATAATTCATAATAAATAGTCCTTTTATCAAAAAATTTGAATCTCTTAAATTTTTATAGGAAATTCAATTCTCTACAACTTTACGTAAGAAAGTTTTTCCAAATTCCAAATGAAATTGAATGAAATCCACAAACAGGCGATTTTAATTGCTATAATCAAATTTCACCAAGAAATGGGGTCCACCGAGCATGTTTAACATGTTTTAAATATTTATTGCAACAAAAAATACTCTTCCTCCTCAGTATACTCATATATCCCACATTTATCGTAAAAATATCATCATTATTATATTATTAAAATAGAATAATATATTTAAATGAATTATTTTATCGAAAAAGATAAATTTCAATTTTAAACAATTGTCGCATTAAAATTTTCTCCATCTATATCCACATAAAATTAATATTTTCCTCATCATATGAATCAATAATTAATTATTCACAAATAATATTATAGAATCACAATATTGACAAACCGTGCAGCCTCTGTGAAGAGGGGCTTTCTAGTAAGAATTTCTCCTTCTTGCCATGAATTAGGTGACCAAACCTCTCCTTAGATGTAACTTTTTCTAGACATTGCCAATAATGTTATCTAATAATATTATTCAGATAATATGAATTATTGCTTCGATATTGAAAAATCTTTGTGTAATGTGATTTATCAAAAACAAAGAATATAAAATATCAACGCAAAGAATTATTAAATCAATAAAATCTTTGAGCATTAATTACACTGTAACCATTATCGAGTAAAGGCTTCTTCACGTAAGAATCAATAATTGGTGCAATACCGTGTCTTCTTGTGTTTTAACCAATAGAGTATTTTAACAATATTAATTGATAATAACTACGGTTTATTATTTTTAAACAACTTATATTTGTCGTTTTCTTCATCCAATCGCTTTTATGGGGCCCACACATGGTTCATACCATCACGACGTCGTGCGAATATTCTCCACAAGATTTAATATTCCACGACCAAACGAATATTCCCCGACAACAATGAATATTTTATAACCACTTGCTTATTTTGAAATATTTGCGTATTTTACCCCTAACTATCCACATTAATCAAATCAACCCTTACTATTTCAAAATAATAAATAGAGAAAATTAAATTTCATTAATAATAAGTTGGGGTCTTACAACCGTGATTGATTTTAATGGTTTGGTCGCTTGAATTCGCATAATAGGTTGGTTAGGAATATGAAAGTTAACAACCTTACGAAAACAATCAATTTTTGCATGATAAGTAGTTAACCAATCAATCCTTGTAATCACGTCCAAATGCAAGTATTTTTAATGAAATAAGATCGACGAAGTAATGTGAAATACCGATTTGAACCAAACAAGACTTATAAACAATGGGATGTAATGAAGATTTCTCCCAACGGAGTTTCCACAGATAAGTCAAAGTCTAATTTCTCCGGAGTCAAATTTAATCGATGAAATGCAAGTAGGAGAAATAAAAGAATGGGTAGAACCCAGGTATCAAATAAAGTATAGACTTCATTAGAGTTTATGATAAGCTTACAGTGATGACCTCATTCGGGTTCCTTGCTCTCTGGGAGGTCACAACAAACGCTTCTCCTCAGACTAATGGGTTTGACTTTTACGAGGCGGCTATTGGTGCCTCCACCCACTGGTGAATTTGTCTTGATGAACGACAAAAATTGAGCTAAGTGACCTTCTTTCCACAATTGTAACATGCTTTGACTGACATGGCGCAGTTTGGATCGATGTGTCCTCTCCTCCGCATTTGAAGCATATGATAGTGGTCTTTCTCCTTCCTTAACAACTTGGTCTTTGGTCTTTGGCGTCTTTCCATCATTGTTGAATCTCCTTTTCTTGAAATGTCCATTCTTATTGTTTTTGTACTCGACACCATCAAGTGGTTACCATATCTGGCACTGTTGATTTCCTCCACGCTTGTTGTCCGCTTTCGCTCATGACTACTCTCATTGTATTATAATTTTTTACCGCTCTCTTTTTTAGTTAAGTTGACTCGTTATCGCTACTCCACTAATCGAGCCCTATTTACAACATCCCAATACAAACACGGTTTATGAGAAATAAGATGTTGACGTATCTCCCGACTTCAAACCTCTTAAAAACATCCGCGCCATTCTCTTTCATTATCCACCAAGTGGGACGAAACCGTGATAACTCCGCAAATTTTGCCTCGTATTGCGACACGGTCATATTGTTTTGTTCCAACTTGATAAACTCCACCTCCTTCATGTGGCGAATACTTTCGGAAAGTATTTGTCGTTGAAACGACTCTGGAACTTCTCCCAAGATATCTTCATGACAATGAGTTGAGTCGCTTTTACCAATTCCCACCAAGAATCGCTTCTCCACAAGAATATAAAGCGCGAAAAGGAACCTTTTGCTCCTCAAGCATCCCAAGACATCAAATATCTTGGTAATGCTTTATCCATGCTTCCGCCGAAGTGGTTTTGGCTCTCCCTTAAACTCCGGTGGGTCCAGCTCTGAATCGCTTAGCGATTCTGCCGAGAGTTTTTCGTGTTTCCACCTACGTTTTGGACAGAGTCGCTCTACTTTCTTTGTTGCGTGAATCGTATAAAGCCTCTCGAATATTTGATCATTCATCATTTGGTCGGTGTTGTTGTTGTTTGTATGAGGATTGTCGTCTTCCTGATGCACATTATCCTGATTATTGATATGTGGTGAATCAACGATTGCACGTGTTCCATTCTTATTCTCAACATTCTCGGATGTCATTTTCAGACATCGCCACAAAAACAAAAGGTTAATTGACGTGTAACATATTATCCCTATATTCTCGGCCCACCAAATAAAATAGCACATAAACTTAGGTAGGTCATACTAGCGAAGGTATTCCCGCCTCCCCTCCTAGTACTATTCTCACATCTTAGCCAGGGGATCATATCCCTAAGCTCGATACTTAATCAATGACGCCCCCAAAATTAGGTATACATCACCCATTTTGGGTAGTCGGATATATGGTATGTAATTTAAATACAACTTAATATATAATCGTCGTGTACAATACGACATAAAGGCGTGAGTTTGAATACAAATATTGTCTACTAGAGATTATACAAACTCAAAAGGAGTCCTCATTACAATTATTATCACACTATTTCACGAATAAAGAGGACTACTAATGCTATCCTCTCGACCATTACTCCGCTCCCAGAGCTCGTCCCCACTATATATTCTCATTTCACGAGAGAACAAAGTGAAAGAAAGGGTGAGCTCAACTAGCTCAAGAAGAAATATTATGACTAAGATAATGCGTAATAAATTATCATTAGCCTTCTGTGATGTTAAACCGATAAAATATAATGAACATCAAGTTTAACTACAAATGAACCAAGAATCCATTAAAAGAGTCAAGTAGAAAATAAAATCTACTATCTTTTATGATTTAAAAGGTTTTTCATCATCATTATAAATGAGACTCAGACTTTAATAAATATTCCACATCATCGAATCACCCCCTCTACTACTACCAAGGATATTCTTTTTAAGATCACGACCACAATTATTCATGCACTACGGGCCAAGAATATTTGTGTATTCATTAATGGTCATGATCATGCCAACAATCGTCCCATCAATGCACTACGGGCCATCGAGGATTTTACCACATCATTTGTAACATTACTATTAATGATTACAATCAATAGTCTCTCGTCATAATCATACCAAGTCCATCTATGCACTACAAGCCACGTATGACTTTTCAACATAATATAAACATGAGGATGATGATGAGAATGATATAAGAATTCAATAAAACAAGTTCAAGAATTAATTTATCTAGAACCAATAACATCCAAACTGTCAACATGATCTCGCTTTATAGAGTAAAATTCAAGAATCTCGAGAAGAATATTTCCATGAAAGGATCTTTGGATGAAGCCTTGAAATATCGAGGATATTCCACTAATTTCATGGAGTATAGAAGTCAAAGTTTTAACCAACCGGGTATAATAAAGAATGGAATAACAAAAGAAATCACCATGTATGCGATGAGATCAAGCATACGAGTTATTCCAATGAATAATAAATAACGGAACTAGGTCCCACAGAAAAGCGAAACAGACGTGATATTCCAACAAAATAATAAAGAATGGAACCAGTCCGGCAGAAAAACACATGCATGAGATATTCCAATGAATAATAAAGAATGGAACCAGTCCCAAAGTAAAACACATGACGGGATGTTCCAATGTAATAATAATAAAGATTTTAACCAGTCCTGTAAAACACATGACGGGATGTTCCAATGTAATAATAGAAGAATGTCACCAAGTATAGAATAAATCACGATGATACAAAGTTATTCCAATGTAATAATAATAAGCGATGGAATAACAACAGTTCTCTTCGTGAATAAGAAAAATAACACCCCTTACTTTTGGTAGGAGATTGAATAATGCGCAGGTAGTGTAAGAATAAAATACTCTTCTTCTTTCTCTCTTATTCTCTCTATACTTTCTCTCTATACCAATGAATTCGTGAAAAATAATGAAGCACTAGCCTCTGTTTATAGAAGATTTCTAAACTTAAAGACCGCCATGTGTGAAAAGCGCAAAGCATTGGCTTGACGCGATTTGGTGATGTGAAAAGAAAAGTGGTTTAGCGCTTTTGTAATGTGAAACGACAAGTGGTTCGACGCTCAGTAATGTGAAACGACATGTGGTTCGACGCTTGTAATATGAAACGACAAGTGGTTTGGCGTCTGTAAAGGTAATTACTATCGATTTAAGGTAATTACTATTCACAAAGGTAATTACTATTGACGGCGTAATTACTATCGACGAAGAGACTTTTAGATAATGACATATGGGCCCCTCATAAAATAATCAAACTTACCACAAACGCCTCCATAACAAACTCTTTATATACATCAAGGATGAATAAATATTACCACAAATCATTTTATTTTTAATCAACACATATTTAATCTTTCAACAATTATTAATCATTTATAACTTGTCGCCTCAATTATTGATTTAATACTATAACATATTATCTGGATGATCTTTGTGACAATAATTGAATCAATAATATAAGAGATATGATCGCAAAGAATTCTCAGTAGAATAATTGAGCGTAAATGTGAAGTGACTTCTTCACGTAAAGCATCAATAATCAATATCGCAAGGCTACTATACAACTACGCCAGACATGCATTTTTACTACTAAGGGTAGTTCAACAGCTTTAAACAGTAACAATTCTCCGCCGTTATTTTTATGAAAGATAATTTTGTTGTTTTTCTAACTACGATAATACTACTTGGTTGGGTCCAATTAACGATTGAAATTAGTCGTCGTTTAATATTCCCCCACAAAAAGAATATTCCCCACCAAACGAATATTTTATAACAACTTTTACTACTTTGCAAAATTTATAAATATTACCCACAACTATAACATTTTATCAAATTTATTCCATAATATTCAAAAATAATATTTATAGAAAATTCATCTTTATTTATAAAAAGTTGGTCTTATAAATTTGTCAATAACCAATTCAATAAATGTTGTTATAGTCATTTGTTATTTTATGTACTATAAAATATTATTAATATTTTTAGTATTTTATTCCTAATATTATATTACTAATAGTATACTCTATCTCAAAAATTTATATTTAATTTTATTAAATAATATTATTTATTTATAATTATATAATAAATTTATTCATAACGATCCATAAATTTAAAATTTAAATATTTTAAACAGATAATTATCAAACACGTCATTTTATTTTGTATTAAAATTTTTTATTTTATTTAACTCATTCAAATTCAAAACTTAAATATCTAAATATTACCTATGAGCGCTAGCTTCGTTGGTACGGGCCATTTGAGATCAATACTCTCCTCCCGAATTAACAAAAAATAAATAAAATAAAAAAATCTAAATATGTATCACTGCAAAGTATTATTATTATTATTTCTAATTTAATAAATCTAAACCCCACCCGCCCGTCCGCCCAATTCGTTCTAATCCAACCAATAGTAATAGTATGGACTATGTGAGAGAAATAATACTACTTGGTTAGTGTGAGATAGCCTATCTCACACTAATACAAATTAGTATTATTTCTCTCACACTAATTTTCGGATCCTCGCTAATATTCCCCATCTTAATCTTCTTCCTCTAATCTTTTTCTTCATTTTTCCCCCTGTTCTACCAAACACCATGTTAATAACAGAGAGTTAT
This sequence comes from Panax quinquefolius, assembly GCA_020205615.1. NCBI lineage: Eukaryota > Viridiplantae > Streptophyta > Magnoliopsida > Apiales > Araliaceae > Panax > Panax quinquefolius. Next base: position 20,091,050 of record CM035156.1, read on the forward strand.
TTGTTCATATTAGTTGAATAATGGTGGTCAGCCAACTCTTTTTTCTTTAAACTTTCATTCCTCGTTCAATGAAATTGTGTAAGAAACTTCCTCACTCTCTCTCCCTCCTTCTTTTCTTTGCATAGTATGCAACTGTCTCTTTAAATACTTTGTTTCAACATATATTTCTTTGTTAATTGTCTTTCCCCTCTCTACTCTTCTGTTTGTTTGGGAATATGTTGTGATCGGCTGATTTGAACTTGATATTTAGGATTTAGCTCCAGGAATCAATGACAGATTAGATTGGAATCGAATTTTCATTTTTATTTTTTTACTTCTATTTTCAGTTTTGGGGTAACATTGGTGAGGATATAGATTGATAGTTCCAAATAATTAAATAAATATAGGTATATATACAAGTATAGGCGAATGGAGAGCTATTTGAATGAGAATTTTGGAGAAGTGAAACCGAAGCACTCCTCCGACGAGACACTGCAGAGATGGAGAAATCTGTGCAGTGTGGTCAAAAATCCAAAGCGCAGGTTTCGTTTCACTGCCAATCTCTCCAAGCGCTACGAAGCTGCTGCCATGCGCCGAACCAATCAGGTTTCCTTCTCTCATTCCTTTTGGATACATAAATTGTTTTCCTCTCCAGTTATTTATCATCATTTCAACTCATACATGTATTATTTGTGTCTAATTATGTACTATCATTTTTTTTTTTTTTATATTTATGGAGGTATCACGTTTCATTGAGCTCTCATGATATGACTAATTCTCATTCTTCTGTATCGAGCGGGCCTTGTGGATTTTATGTTATTTTTATTATTCTGTTTGAGATGAGGCCCTGGTTCTGTGTGCATGATTTTTTTTTCCTTTCTTTCCTCGCTATTGATTTATATGCTTCCTTGTGGTCGATTGATTACGGATGGTGTTGTTTATTCAGTTCAATTTAAAACATCAGTATCTGAATAATTTTGACAATTCCAATTTTCAGATGTCCATATGACACACTAATACTTCAGTAGACATATAGTTCGGGATGTTGTAAATTAAAATTATTATTGCAATAAGGCCAACGGAACTACTTGTGCCTTTTCACTCTATCCCACATCTTACAATTTAGTTTTCTACTGTAAAACTAAATTTAGTTTTCCAGAGTCCCGACTATTGCATGCCAAGTATCAATGAATGTGCCAGTTGGTATTTTTGAATTCAAAAGTAGACTTGTATGGCCTCCATTAGAATTGGAAAAAAAAAAATTCCTGAGTCAAACTGTGAGTTCTGGGACGATTTTGTTAAGAAATTTGAATACAAGAAGAATATGGACTTGAATGACTTAGTTTATTGATAATCAACTTTGGCTATTTAACAGCCATTACAAAACAGAAGCGAGAAAAACTTGCAGCCCACGTAGATAGCTACCAACGTGGTAATTCTAACTGAGAAGAATTCAAACACTAACAGCACTACTCTAGAGAATAGGACTATCCTAGAGAATAGGCAACTTATTAACAGAAAACAAAAAAACCCTTAAATTTAAGGACTTCCAACTCTATCATACCCTCCCTTAAACTAAGCTGCATAACTTAGTTTACTTTTGGTGACTCGCACACTCCCAAGAGACCTCGAAGCTTTTGAAACTGCTCCAGCTTTAATGGCTCTGTCAGAACATCAGCAATTTGCTCCTGTGAACCACAATGAACTAGTTGCACCACTCCTTCCTTGGACAAATCTCTTAAGAAATGAAAACGTACTCCAATATGCTTGCTTCTTCCATGCATCACTGGATTTTTGGACAATTTGATTGTTGAGCTATTGTCACAGAAAATAGTTGTACACTTATCACCTTCACATCCAAGCATTTTAAGTACCCTTTTCATCCATATTGTTTGACAAGCACACGCTGCAGCAGCCACAAACTCAGCCTCCGTTGTAGATAAAGTTACAATCGGTTGCTTCCTAGATGACCAAGCCACCGCCCCCAAGCTCATCATGAATGCATACCCCGAAGTGCTCTTCCCATCCTCCAAACACCCCGCATAATTACTATCGGTGTACGCTGTCAAAACACCATTTGCCTCCTTATTATACAGAATACCAAAGCCAACAGTCCCTTTCACATATCTTAACACCCTTTTTGCAGCCATAAGATGAAGTTCAGTAGGTTGAGACATGTATCTAGCAATCAAACTTACTCATACACATCAAGTCCGGACGAGTAGAAGTTAAGTACATTAGACCCCAACAAGTTGCTTATAGAAGGTGCCATCAACCTCAATCCCGCCTCATCTTTCAAATCTTGAACCCCGAACTATAGGATTCAAGATCTTGCATTGCAATTTTCCATCCCAAACCTCCTAAGCACATCCATCAGATATTTCTTTTGGCTGATAAAGATCCCATCCTGCAATTGTTGCACTTCTAATCGAGAAAGTATCTCATTTTTCCTAAGTCTGATATGTCAAACTCCTTCATCATCAATCCTTGAACTCCCTCATCATTGCATCATCATTCCCAGTGTAAATTAAATCATCAACATACAAACTTACGATCAACAATTTACCTTGGATGTTTGTCTTGACAAAAAGTGTTTGCTCACTAGAACATTTCTCAAATCCCTCCCTTAAGAAATAGGCCTCAATGCGACTATACCAAGCTCGAAGGGCTTGTTTTAGTCCATATAAGGCTTTTCTTAGCTTATAAACTTTGTTGAGTTCCTCCTTCTTCTCAAAACCTTTCTACCGCTCGACATACACATCCTCCATCAATTCACCGCAAAAATGCCGATTTGACATCAAGTTGATACACCTTCCAACTTGTGAGCAATGAGCAAGAAATGATTCTCACTGTGTCCATCCGAGCCACTCGTGCAAAACTTCGTAATAATCGATCCCATACTCTTGCACATAACCTTTGGCAACCAACCGAGCTTTAAACTTCTCTACTTCACCATGTTCATTCAGCTTTGTTTTGTAGACCCATTTGACTCCAATTCGCTTCGCTCCTTCAGGTAAATCAGTGAGAACCCATGTTTCATTCTTCTCTATGGATTTGATCTCGGTCTCCATTGCTTTCCTCCAATCTTCACTTTCCATGGCCTCTTCAAAATTCACAGGATCTGCATTTGTAAATAAAGCAAAGTTTAACAAATTCACATCAGCTTCACCTTCTGAAAGGCCTTCTCCACTCACGTAGTCATCCATCCAAATTGGTAGCCTCCTATTTCGTGCTTCTTCTGAACTCGAGCTTGAGGGAGATACCACCACATCTTCATCATCAACGACACCCAGATTCTCAATCACCTCGTTCTCACTTTCTTCCCATTCTAAGTCAACTAGTACCTGCTGCTCATAACTCTTGTCCCAATCCCACTTTCTATTTTCTTCAAAAACAACATCTCTGCTAGTCATTATCTTTTTTGTCATGGGATCATAAATCCTATAACCCTTTGACTCATCACTTATCCCCAAAAAAACACAACTGATACTCTTATTCTCCAATTTTGTTTTCTTCACATCAGGTACATGCACGTGACACACGCATCCGAAGACTCTCAGATGTTCAACTGACGGCTTCACACCACTCCAAACCTCTTCTGGTGTTGTATCTTTCAAGGCCACAGTGGGACACCGATTTAGCACATAGACATGACAAAGCCACTTTTATCGCTTCAGCCGTAAAAGGCTTTGAATCCCTTCTCTCGGATAACATGCATCTCACTGAATTCATCACCGTACGGTTCTTTCTTTCTGCAATTCCGTTCTGTTGAGGAGTGTATGCAGTTGTTAGTTGCCTTCTAATTCCATTTTCTTTGCAAAAACTATTGAACTCGGCTGATGTAAATTCTCCTCCTCGGTCTGTTCGTAGACATTTGATGGCAAGACTAGTTTCCTTCTCAACAAGTATTTTAAAAAGCTTGAAAACAGCAAATGTCTCTGACTTCTCATTTAGAAAATAAGACCAAGCTTTTCGACTATAATCATCAATCAAGCACAACACATACTTCTTTCCACTATTTGAAGTTGGAGAAATTGGACCACATAAGTCGGCATGAATGAGTTCTAACCTTTGAGTTGCTCTCCAGGTGCTCCTTTTTGGAATAGGTTCACGATGTTGCTTGCCTTTCAAGCAGTCAACACACACAACATTTGAGGTTGGAAGTTGAGGTAACCCATGAACCATTTTCTTTCGTTGCAAGACTTGTAATCCTGTGTTACTGATGTGACCAAGTCTGCAATGCCAGAGGTGAATAAGATCCTGTGTTGTAGTGTTGAAGCAGATTTCTTGGTTTGAGTCGGACAAAGTTGGTCAATCCTTGCTACCAAAACAAACATCCGATCGGGTCATCATCTCGGATTGAATGATAAGGCCTTTCGTGGATATATATCTTGCACTTCCCGGAGTGAATAAGAATCGCAAGACCTTTCTCCTCGTAGTCAGTCCTATGCTCAAGAGATTGTTCTTCAACTCCTAGACATAAAATACATCACCAATAACACAATTAATTCCATTTACCTCCAACTCGACATTCCCTTTTCACAAAACCTTCATCCTCTTGTGTTGTTGCCTAATTTCACGGTATGTTGAAAGGATTCATTTAGCTCAAATAATAGACCTTGTTACCACACACGTGGTTTGCTACACCCCAGTCCAAGAACCAAATTTTCTTCTCTGCTTGCTCCAATATCTTCAACATAAAGCTATCAACAACATTTCTTCTTGTTCGTCTAGTTCGGCATAGTTTGCTTGTTTATCCTAGGTGGGACATTCATACTGAAAGTGACCGAGTTTGTGACAACGGTAACACTCCACAGTAGCCTTGTTAAATCCTTGCGGCCCTCTTCCTCTACCTCTGAAATTGCCTCTCCCTCGAACTCTTTTGTTTCTCTCATCGAGAGTCACCTTTGAGCATGCTCCTCTCCACTATTTCCACCGCTATTTCTATTGAACTTTTGCTCATTCACAACTAATGAACTTTGTAATTCATCGATCAGGAGGTGAGTTAATATCCTGGACTCTTCAATTGAAACGACCACGTAATCAGATTTCTCGGTGAGAGTCCCGAGAATCTTTTCCACAACAATGACATCCTTCATATCCTCTCCATCGCTTCTCATCTTGTTTCGATGATTCATAACTCGAGCAAAATATTCTTGGTGATGGTCTCACCCACCTTCATCTCCACGATCTCCCAATCTCTTCTCAACGATCAAGGGTCAGAAGCTTCACTTTAGCGTTACTCAGATACTTCTTTTTCATCGAGTCCCATATATCCTTCGAGGTGCGTTTCTCCGAGAATCGCTTCTAGAATCATCCCGCCAATAGCTTGAAACAGGTAATTCTTTATTTTTTGGTCTTTCTGCTCCACCTCTTCCAATTGTCTTTGCTTTGCCTCTGTCAGCTCTGCTCCTACTTGTGGCTCAGCATAACCCGTCTGAACCAGTTTCCAAAATCCTTGGACCTCAGCAGATTTTCCATGAGCATTGCCCAATGGTCATAGTGGCCCAATGGTCATAGTGCCCATTGAAGCGTGCTATGGCAGGCTGCGTGAAATCTTTCTCTTCACTCATCTCTCTCCTTTTTTCAAGTCACTCAAGAAGGCTACAAACCTGGCTCTGATACCAAAATGTTAAGAAATTTGAATACAAGAAGAATATGGACTTGAATGACTTAGTTTATTGATAATCAACTTTGGCTATTTAACAAATGCATTACAAAACAAAACGAGAAAAACTTTGCAGCCCACGTAGAGATAGCTACCAACGTGGTAATTCTAACTGAGAAGAATTCAAACACTAACAACACTACTCTAGAGAATAGGACTATCCTAGAGAATAGGCAACTTATTAACAGAAAACAAAAAAACCCCTAAATCTAAGGACTTCCAACTCTATCAGATTTTTGTATTTTTTTTTTCTTCATAAAGTAGTTTAAACATTGCATAGAACGTATGTACTTCTGCCTAACTTTGTTTCTCCCGGGCTTCATCATCTTGCATTTGGTTAATTTTTTTCCATCTGAATTATGTGAAGCAATGAATTTTTTGAATGTTTATTCTTCATCCAATCTGCAGACTATACACTCCATCTCAATAGTTCTAAGTTAGGTGGGCGACTCTTTTTTGTTTTTCATAATATAGGAAAAGTTGAGAGTTGCAGTTCTGGTTTCCAAGGCTGCAATTCAGTTCATACAAGGTGAGCTTCTTAGCCATTTCAGTTAAATTATGCATTATAAAAATTCTAATTAGGTTGATACTCTTTGTGGAATGGTTGCAGGCATGCAACCAAGTGACTACAAAGTACCTGAAGATGTTAAAGCAGCTGGTTATCAGATTTGTGCTGATGAGTTGGGATCCATAGTTGAAGGTCATGATATGAAGAAGCTAAAATTTCATGGTGGGGTAACTGGTATTGCAGACAAACTTTGCACATCAACCACCAATGGGCTTCCTAATGATACCGATGCACTGAACCATAGACAGGAGATTTTTGGAATCAATAAATTCACTGAGAGTGAACCCCGCAGTTTCTGGGTTTTTGTTTGGGAAGCCCTTCAAGACATGACCCTTATGATCCTTGCGGTATGTGCTTTTGTATCTTTGATTGTTGGCATAGCAACTGAAGGATGGCCAACAGGGGCCCATGATGGCCTTGGCATTGTTGCAAGTATCTTGTTGGTGGTTTTTGTCACAGCAACAAGTGATTACCGGCAATCTTTACAGTTCAGGGATTTGGACAAAGAGAAGAAGAAGATCTCGATTCAAGTTACAAGGAATGGATATAGGCCCAAAATGTCGATATATGAGCTACTTCCCGGTGATATTGTACATCTAGCCATTGGAGACCAAGTCCCTGCAGATGGCCTTTTTGTTTCAGGATTTTCTGTGCTAATTGATGAATCGAGCCTGACTGGAGAAAGTGAGCCGGTAATGGTAAGTAATGAAAATCCTTATTTGTTGTCTGGAACTAAGGTCCAAGATGGATCATGCAAGATGCTGGTTACCACTGTAGGAATGAGAACTCAATGGGGTAAACTTATGGCAACTCTTAGCGAAGGTGGAGATGATGAGACCCCACTTCAAGTTAAATTGAATGGAGTTGCAACCATTATTGGAAAGATTGGCCTTTTCTTTGCTGTTGTAACTTTTGCAGTTCTTGTGCAAAAAATGTTTGGTCGTAAACTGCAAGAGGGAACCCACTGGAGCTGGACAGGAGATGATGCCTTGGAAATGTTGGAATATTTTGCTATCGCGGTTACCATTGTTGTTGTTGCAGTTCCTGAGGGATTGCCTCTCGCTGTGACATTAAGCCTTGCATTTGCCATGAAGAAGATGATGAACGATAAGGCACTGGTCCGCCATCTCGCAGCCTGTGAGACAATGGGGTCTGCAACAAGTATCTGTAGTGACAAAACTGGCACACTAACTACCAATCACATGACTATTGTCAAATCATGCATTTGTATGAATGTCAAGGATGTGACCACACAAGATAAGGCTTCTACTTTGTGCTCTGAAATCCCGGAATCTGCAGTTAAAATTCTACTGCAATCTATATTTACCAACACCGGGGGAGAAATTGTTGTTAACGAAGCCGGAAAACGTGAAATATTGGGAACACCAACAGAGTGCTCTATTAGAGTTTGCTTTGTCACTTGGTGGAGATTTCCAGGCAGAGCACCAAGCTTCCAAACTTGTCAAAGTTGAGCCATTCAACTCCACAAAGAAACGAATGGGGGTGGTGCTGGAGCTTCCTGAAGGAGGTCTAAGAGCTCACACTAAAGGTGCTTCAGAAATAGTTTTGTCTGCCTGTGACAAGGTGATTAATTCAAATGGTGAGGTTGTTCCCCTTGATGAAGCATTATTAAACCATCTTAAAGTTACAATTGATGAGTTTGCCAGTGAAGCTCTACGAACTCTCTGTCTTGGCTATATTGAACTAGAAAATGGGTTCTCTGCCAATAATCCTATTCCAGCTTCCGGATATACTTGTATAGGAATTGTGGGCATCAAGGATCCTGTTCGCCCCGGTGTGAAGGAATCTGTTGCACTTTGTCGGTCAGCTGGTGTAACTGTTCGGATGGTTACAGGAGACAACATAAATACTGCAAAGGCTATAGCTAGAGAATGTGGAATACTTACCGAGAATGGTATAGCAATAGAAGGTCCTGTTTTTCGGGAGAAGAGTCTGGAAGAATTGCATGAACTAATCCCCAAAATTCAGGTTTTGCCACATTTTTATTTCTTACTAGGATGAATTTTGACAAAATTAGTGTGACGTCAAACTGTTTATTTCTATTACCTTCATAGGTGATGGCTCGATCTTCACCGCTAGACAAGCATACATTGGTGAAGCACTTGCGAACCACATTTGGTGAAGTTGTGGCAGTTACTGGTGATGGAACAAATGATGCACCAGCACTCCATGAAGCAGATATTGGACTTGCAATGGGCATTGCAGGAACTGAGGTGAGTATCCTAAAGATCTCCATGACCCTGTCATACTGACACGAGACAAATTCGATAAATTTATACATAGTAAGGCACTTCAGCATATGGCACTAGTCAAGTTGATAGGGTAACCGCTGAATTTCAATTTGAGATATGACATGCATGCCTTTTTTCTACTATCTGATAAGAAACATAGATCTCTTACGTATAACACAAATTACTGTGATGTAATTTGTTCTTATCCTATGTGTGGTCACCCTTTTAAGGATGCAGCTGCCTTTTTACTAGTTTTTTTATGCTGCAACATAGTATGTATCATATATATTCTAAACCATTTTCCACCGGGTTTTCTTTACCAAGTTATTGCTTCTCCCTTTTTTCTATTTTGGCACTGAAACTACGTATGAATCAACATAGCATATGTCCTATATATAATAAACTTGTAAGTTGGTTTCCATGAATTAATAATTTCTTCTCTCCACAAGTTCACACGTAAAAGTCTCGATGGACAAATATTCCTTACCATGGTAGGAAATGAGCCAGTAACGGCCACAGAATGATGAAAGCATATTACGTAATACAAACCTGCCTAGACAGTGTATAAAAATATAACAAATTTTATACTGAGGATGTTTGTTGTGTCCGTACATAATTGTGTCGATCCCTGCACTACATATCTTTTTTGAACAAGATATGTTATCTGGTTTCTTCTGATCATTGAGAAGTCAAAAACAGACAAATCTCTTTCCCAAATTGTAGGTGGCTAAAGAGAGTGCAGATGTCATAATTCTGGACGACAATTTCTCAACAATTGTGACAGTGGCCAGATGGGGACGCTCAGTCTACATAAACATACAAAAATTTGTACAGTTTCAACTGACAGTTAATGTGGTAGCTTTGATTGTAAACTTCTCTTCAGCTTGTTTAACAGGTAAACTTGTGCATTTTTCTCTCTCTTTTTTTTTTTTTGAAACCGTACAATAATTTTTTCCTGGTTAAGAAATAGTAATGATGCTAATAGTTAGTAAAATTAGTTCATTTTTTCTTATCATTTCACTTCTGACTGCTTCAGGGAGTGCTCCCCTCACAGCTGTTCAACTTTTGTGGGTTAACATGATTATGGATACACTGGGGGCACTTGCATTAGCTACTGAACCTCCAAATGATGAATTAATGAAGAGAGCACCAGTTGGGAGGAAGGGAAATTTCATTAGTAATGTCATGTGGAGGAATATCTTAGGGCAATCTTTATATCAGTTCATCGTGATATGGTTCCTTCAGGCAAAAGGAAAGACAGTATTTGGCCTTGAGGGACCTGATTCTGATTTGATACGAAACACACTTATTTTCAACTCATTTGTCTTCTGCCAGGTAACTCGTTGAAAGCATCTCTTGCATGCTCTCAATAAATTATAATTCATGTTGTAGTATGTGTTAGATACTGTTGTTATCTACAGCCTGGTTTGGTTTCTAAGAAATAGGTTATATATTGGAGTTTCAAACGTATTTATAGTTCCTTGTTGAAATACTAATCTGAACTCCTATTTTTCTCAACATTACTATCTGTTGCCTGCATTACTTATGCAAGTGAAAAATTTCCATAATGGCATCACATTGACATGTGTTGCTTTATTCTAACATTTGTGAAAATCTTGATTTTATTTTGCAGGTTTTCAATGAGATAAGCTCCCGTGAAATGGAGAAGAAAGATGTTTTTAAGGGCATACTAGACAACTATGTTTTCGTGACCATTCTCAGTGCCACAGTCTTCTTTCAAATCATAATAATTGAGTGCTTGGGTACATTCGCAAACACATCACCACTCACATTAGCACAGTGGTTTGTTAGCATATTTCTTGGATTTTTGGGCATGCCAATAGCTGCTGGCGTAAAGATGATCCCCGCTGAAAATATTAAATGACGTAGAGATTATAATTGGAACTGTATGTAGAACTCGTAGTTTTTAGGTTACTATTCTTGCATCGAAACATCTCAACTGACGGGTAATTTGGATAGGAAGGATCGATTTTAGCTTGTTTGGTTGTTTAGAAGAGTAAAAAAAATGAAAATTTGGAATCTTACTACCACTAGTTCTAACTGCATCTTCTTGTAAAGATGCCACACTTCCCTTTCTTTTCTTTTTTTCGTTTTCTAGCAACCAAGAGGAATGCAGGCAAAGTTGGCGCTATATATCTTCCTGATGACATGCAACATATTAAGCTTCTAAAGCATCATTTTAGGTAAGTTCAGATCAAGGGGTTCAGTACATGGCTGCTCCCTCTAGTAGGTAATTTTTCAGTAGCACCTATTCGTTGCAAGTAAGTTTGCCTTACTGACATGTAACCATTGGTCATCCAGTTATGAACAATTTCTAATGTAAAGTTTCGGATTGTTTTAATTTACTTCGATGCAGAACTACTTTCTATATTTTCTCATGACTGGAGTAATAAACATAAACAAAGAGCAATCAGTCAAACATTTCCCATAACCATGCATAATTACATCCAGACATTTTCATTGCCAATATATATAGGGGAATAATAATAAATGGACAAACACAATTTCTATAGTTCGAATCAACTGCCGATATTAGAACTGAAAAATTCACGTCCACTATTAATAGTAGCGGATGTAACTAATACCGTCATCCGCTACTAATAATCACTATTATTAATAATAGTAGCGGACGTAACCTCATCCACTACTATTAGTAGCGGATATAAATTTTTTTATTCTAATCTCGGCCATTATTCTTGTATTGGACACTAATGATGGTGTTTGTCCATTTTTAATTTATAACAAGTTCTTGTTTTATATATATTAGACATTCTTCCATTCAAATCTTCTTCCCCCTTAGAAGCAAATGAACACTGATCTGAAGAACTAGACAGGCCTGGTAACATTATTTTAGGGTCCATAAACTAAATTAGCATAGGACATGAACAAGATGACTCATTACATCAAGGAAATTTAGTTTTTACATTCCTTAGCCAGGTAAGAAAAGTTTTTTTGCTTAACCTATACAGGTTTCATGAATTTTCTTCTACTGACATACACTTGCAACAAAAATGTCCAATTATTCTTCCTCCATCGGTTCCCTGCCAGTTTCAAATATATGACACATCCAAATAGGTTCAAGCAATTCTCTTGCACTCCGTAATTTCTGCTGCCCGTCCTCGCCATTGCTAGGCTCCTCAGCTTCTCTCTCTATTTGAGGGTAGATATCTTGAAGAGATTCTAACATCATCTTAAGTTCTCCCCACTCTCTGTTGTCGTGCCCAACTAACTTTGCACAGACAAAGTGCAGAAGTCCCAATACCAACTGGAAGTCCTTCCTCTCCAGCCCAACTATCGAACCAGTCAAGAAAATTACTCCAACCGCATCTAATACATCATGGTTAGCTCTCAACAGCTGAATCATCATCCCCACAAATTTTCTGAATGTAGGAAATTCCCCTGAGTTTACTGTATCATCATCAGCACCTTCCGAGCCAATCTCTATTAGCTCAACCTTCGCTAAAATTGTGGGCCATGCTGGGAAACTAGATTTGACGTGATCAGGCCCAAAGTAACGAGTACTCTTTCTTGGAGACTGCTTCAGTATGTTCCAGGATCCCAATCCTAGAATTAGATCAGGTAACCATGGTTTTGCTGCAGCAACAATACGTGCTGCATATCCAGACCCCATGTGTTCTTCAACAGAAATATTAAGATCAAGAAGTTTATTGGAAAGAATATAAGCTTCGGGCTGAGGTGGTGAAGTTTCACTGGAGCATTTAAGGACTAGATTGAGTAACTTGGTTGCATAGGTGAAGGAACTCTTCACACAGAGAAACATTTCTTTCAGTTCATCTACCTTAAACTGCAGGTGGTCCCGAGAATGTTGCCTTAAACTGGAGATGATGAATTCAAGGTATTCGAGTGTAAAGTTCAAGCACCTTGTTTGACTGTGAGAAGCAAGTTCCATTGCGGAGGCATCAACAATAAACTTGAGAACTGCACTTAGCATCTTCACCATATTTGATACCCTTTTTATTTTTGATCCTACATGAAAGCCAAATACTAAACTCAATTTTGTATCCATATGCAGAAAAGATGCATCAGTATAAGAATATATAGGAACATTTTTGAAAAAAAATCCAGCACTAGAAAAAGTGCACTGTAAATACAGACAAGATTTCTTTTTCTTTATACATGCTGGAATGAAACTCTTTTTAAGTTCAATGTAAGAGTAAACAACTAGAAATATGGACAGCTAAAAGAAAAGTATTAGAGCAAAATCATCTCACTTTTGCATGTGAGCTGTATTATAATAACCATCTAAGTGATCCTCAATAATCAAAATTGATATTTCAAAGTCCATTTGCATTACAAGTTCTTTATCAAAGAAAATTAAATTTGAAAAAATGAAGCCTATCAGATTGCAGAGCCATGTAAGCTGAGACACCTGAGGTAAAATCTCGAGAATCAAGTGTGGAACTTGAAGACCCTACTGCATTTAGCCCCGTGGCACCATATCATGACGGGAATAAGGGATGTGCATAAAAGTTTACATTTTAAACTAAGACTTGGTTCTTTTGAAACAACAGACATGATAAGAGTTGTATTTAATATGTTGTCTATAATTTACCAAGAAAATTTCACATGATCAAAAACAAAAAAGATATATCAAGAAAAGCTGTCAAAATCAACTGCATTAGGAAATAGTTCCTTCCCTTTTCCGGTTTCCTCGCTTTGTACGGATGTTTAGGGCATCACTTGAGGCACAGCGACTCCAGTGTATAACTCGACTAGTTTTCAGCTCTATTTTTTACAGTTTTATGGGAATAGTATCTTATATTGACAAACATACAGTTTGACCAAAGAGATAATATGGTGATTTATTCAGAAGAGCGTGTTTTTATCTATGTACTGTGCATTTGCGAATTCTCCATAACCACTTACCACTATTGCTTGGGCTGGAAGCATCAGCTTGAAATTCTCTGTGCTTCTGTCCACCGTGATGGATTCTGTAGTTGGTATGCCTGGATTCCTGAGGCAACTTGTTAAACTTTACCGAGTCAGCTACACCAATTAACTTACATGTGCAGCTGAATAGATGATCCATTGTCTGGTCCAACAAAGTTTGCTACAACCAAAATGAAAAAAAAATAAAATAACAGTTAGATGAGCATGAGAAACAAAACAGAACATCCTTCAGTGTCCAAACTAGATACAAAAGCACCAAATGATAACAAATCAAAAAAATGCCACTGGTGTCCTTACGGAAGAAATGATATAGTTATTATATTCCAGATACTGTCATAGACCATATTAACAATCAAAAATAGTTGTGCATAACCAAATAAAGAAATACAAAAGGCAAACAACATATACGGAATTTTTTTGACCATATCAATAAACAATTGCAGCATAAAACTTGTGATGCAATTATTACTTACCTCTGAAGATGATCTCCCAGAACATTCCTTTGCCTTGGTACCTTGATTGTCGATACCATTAAATGTAACAGCTTTAAAGGATATATGCAAAGCAAGGGCTGCATATGCTAAAACAGGAGATGTGTTTACATAATCACACTGCTTACTCTGCACAATGCTGACCTCAGAAATGACCTTTAAAGAAAAGAATGCAATTTCCAGAACTCCAGACTCCAGCATTGCTTTCCTTGTGTCCTCAGATATAAGCAAGTCCTTTATTTGCCAGCCGATTCCTGCAGCTATTGCATAATCCTCCTCAAATCTACTTGTAGAACTATTAGAGGACTTTTTCATAATAGTTTGCTTCAGTTTTGCTGAAATTTTGATAGAGGATTTAATATTCCTTGGTTTTATTGAGGGAAAATTGTGTTTTAGTTTTTCTACACCAAATTTGAGGTGGCATCCATTAGCTGTTTTTTGCAGGATCCTTGCTAGAGTTTCAAACATATAATCAAAGAAATTACAAGACAGCATCATCTTGTGGGCAGACCTAACTTCAGCTTGCCTTTCCACATTATCAAATAAACCGCTACAATTTGTGACCAAGCCCATGCATTCTTCAATACAACCATCTACACCATCAGGAGAGATTGTTGAAACAATGTTGCATACAGAAGATTGAGCACGCCCTGTAGACGAAGCAGCAAACAAGCGTTTCAGCTTTTCACCAGATAACTCCTGCTTAAGGGCGGCCTTGTAAGATGCCTCACTAGCTAAATTGTTGCAAATGCAGGCAGAAGCAAAAAGTAAAGCATCAATTTGATCTGCCTCCAGCTGATCAGGTGACAGAGCCAAGCTGATAAAAACTTTTAAAAGTTCCATGAGAGTCTGCAGAGATGCTCCTTCAGATAAAGCAAATTCACAGAACCTTGCTCCCGCTTTTGGAGACCTTTTTATAAGTGTGACACAGCGGTTACATGCTTCTTCCGGAGTTACTGTGGAAGGGAAGTATGATGGTATAAGAAGTTTAGTGATTTTCTGAGCAACAAGTTGCTGATCATTTGCAAGTGTTGATAATAGTACATCTAAGCGCACCACCTGTAGAATCATTAATTAACTAACAGGAAGGTAGCGAGTAATGAAATATAATCCAAAGACTGAAACGTACCTTGTGAAACTGAAAATTTCTAATATCCCTTAAAAGGAGGAGGAGATCTACGGCAGCAGCACGTACAGAAAGGGAAGAATCCAAAATCAGATGACCCAATCTGGGTAGAAGCACTTTAAGAATCTCATGAGATTGAGGATTACCAAGTAAATATACAATGCCATCCACTGTGGAAAGCTTGACCTCCTTAGATGTGTCATGCGTCATATCATCAAAAACTTTGGTAAGGAATTTCGTTATGGTTGACGACGTAATAATTTCCCAAAACAAATGAAGTAAGCGACAAGAACCTTCTACTGCTACTACTCTTACAGCTGGACATTCATCTGTGAGCAGTTTCTCCAATAAAAAAAACTGTTTCTCAAGCAATATATCTTTCCCTTCCTTTGTAGCATCAGGGTCTTCAAGAGGAAACAGGTCCAAAAGTAAGTGCAGTGCGTTTTGGCGTACGTTTGAGTTTGCAACCTGCCAAATATTGCCCATCACCATTAGTAATTTTATATAATATTCCTAATATAGTAAGGTACAGTGATACTGATAATTTTCTCTAATACATCAATTAAAGCTATATTGAATTAATGACCAATAAATTCAAGCTCACTTACTCTAATTAAGCACAAAAACAGACTTTAAACTTGAGAAAAACTAAAAACTAACAGAGAACTAATAATAGTAAAAATATCAAGCTGTACAAAAACAATCTACTGCCTTAATTAGCAAAAATAGCAAGTAGGCTAAAATATGCAGCACACCTGTAGTGATCGAAAAATAACAGGCTCGGCAAGGCGAAAGAGGAGTTTCTCGACACCATCAGTTGTTCTCTGGCTTATAAATCCCCCCAAGACCTTCCTGATAGAGGCAGCAAATGGGCCTGAACTAGCATGAATTTCACTTTCAACCAGTCCTTGCAAAAATCCATTCTCAATCTCTTCCCTTGACCCCCTATTCCCAATCTTCCAAGCTCTAAAAACAATCTCCGCGTAGGCCTCCAATATCGACTTCCTTCCGTAGGGAATCTGAGACCTAATCATTGCCAAAGCTTCCTTAACTAACTGCCCGCTCAACCCAAACATAAATGCCACAAACTTCTTTCCATCCTCTGTCTTTAAATACAATGGCGCAATTAAACACCTAATTAGCAAAAGCTTCAAATCCTCAATACTCTCATCCTCAAAATCAAATAATGTGAACGCCTCACGAAGGGCATAAACTTTATGCACATCCACTTTCTTCTTTAATGTCAATGATCTTGATAACAAAACAGGTATCGACTGCGAAATTAGGGTTTCTCTACCAGGAAGATTTTCCTTCCACCACTCCTCGCACAAATTTGAAACCTCCAACATCAAAACCGAATCAAACTCAAATAAAATCAAATTATCATGCAATTCACGAGCAGCAGGCAATAAATCCGAAGGCAAAAACGCCTTTTTCGGATGAGAAACACACATAAGAGCCACGCAAGCATAAATCTGAAGATTTTCAACAACGCATTTCTTAGCATCTTCACGTTTATCCTTTGTACCTGAATCGTCATTATTTTGGGAGTGGCGTGAAGATCTGCGGTGGCGCTTAGTTGGAGGTGACGGCGGAGATTTGGTGACGTCTAAGGTGGCTGAGTTGGATAATTGTTTGAGTTTGGTGATCGATTGGGAAATGGATTGGTGGAGAGAGAGTGGGAGAGAAGAAGTGAGCGGAGAGGATGAGGTGAGTGCGTGAATTAGGGTTTTGAGTGAGGGTCTGGCAGACTTAAACCCTAATTTGGCTGCTGATATGAGGAATTCCTCGGCGGAGGTTTGAAGTGATGAACGGAGTCTCTTCTCCATTTCTCTTCTGAAGTGAACCAGTTAGATTCGTTTCGTTATCATTTTTGGTATTGGGAGCAGGCGAAGAAGGTTTAGTATTACGGGTCGGTAATGTGGTTTCAAGTGAAAGACGAATGCTAATATGCTATACGTCGATGTGTTTGACCATATCGACAGGTTTCTATGGTTGGCCTGTTAGTTGGGTAAAATACAAGTGGCTGTAACTTTTATAATTTTTTTAATTTGAAAATTGTGCTGTGGCGCCCAATCTTATTTCGAAGCCAAAATGAGCTATAGATTGGAATAGGAGTATAGGATGATAGCCGCTCCAAAAACTATTAACTTAACACCACACAACACGAGGCTGGACAAAATATGATTATTGGTTGGTTTGAGAACTAAAATTATATTAATCATTTTTAATATGGATAATGTGGGTTGGAACTATATGATTATGATTAAAAATCATATTAACCATTTTAATATTGTTATGAGTTATGAGTTTCATGAAAACCTGATTTGACACTAATATTATGTGATTATGTATATAACTCTTTACCCCACCCCACCCCACCCCCACCCCCACACCCCAACCCCAACCCCAACCCCCACCCCCACCCCAACCCCAACCCCAACCCCAACCCCAACCCCAACCCAACCCACCCCACTACCAACAAAAAAAATAATATTATGTGATTATGTATATACCTCCTTACTCCCACCCCACCCCACCCCACCCCACCCCACCCCCCACCCCAAAATAATAATATTATGTGATTATATATATACCCCTTACCCCCCACCCCCACCCCCACCTACCTACCCACCCACCCCACGCAATCCCTTACCCCACCCCACCAACCTCACTACCACTAAAAAAATAATATTATGTGATTATGTATATACCCCTTACCCTCACCCCACCCCACCCCACCCCACACCCACCCCACCCACCCCTCACCCCCCACCCCACCCCCCTTACCCCTCACCCACCCCTTACTCCCACCCACCCCTTACCCCCCCCCCCCACCCCACACCACCTCCACCCCACCCCACCCCACCCCAACCCAACCCAACCCAACAAAAACAAAAATAATAATATTATGTGATTATGTATATACCCCTTACTCCACTCCCACCCCCACCCCCCACCCCACCCCATCCCCTTACCCGCATCCCCCACCCCACCTACCCACTCACTCCCACCCCCACCCCACCTCCACCCCCACCCACCCACTCCCACCCCACCCCACCCCACCCCACCCGCCTCACCTACCTACCCACCCACTCAACACTCCCTCTCAAAAAAATAATATTAAGCGATTATGTATTCCCCCCACCCCACCTACTTACCCACCCCCACGCCACCCACCCACCCTCCCTCTCAAAAAATGATATTAAGCGATTATGTATACCCCCACCCCCCACCCCCCACCCACCCCTACCCACCTACTCTCACCCCATCCCACCACTCTCTCCCAAAATAAATTAATATTAAACGATTATATATACACCACCCATCCTCTACCCCCACCCGGTTACTGAGAGAGAGAGGAGTGCAATTGAATAGAATATGGGTTGAAAAATGGTTAACCAGTTAATTAACTATATTTGTTTTAAAAATATGGGTTCAAACTTTAACCAACCTGGATAAATAAAAATGGTTAACCGACCCATTTGATTTTAGTTAATATGGTTTGACCCAACAATTAACTACTTATATTGCCAGGTCTACACAACACAAGCTCCCATTTTAGCGACTTCTGCTATATACATATATACTTTATGAGTTTGCCCAAATGAATATTTTTAGGAAATTGTTAAATCTACAATAAAAAAAATATTATTTTTACAATAAAAGTGTTCCTATAGCGACGATTTTCACTGTCGTTATATATTTACAGGGACACTTTTGTTATAATTTAACAATTCCCTATTTTTATATCTACTCAACTTGTTGACACAAACAAATAAGAGATTATGTACTACTTTTTTTTCATTTTTATATTCCTTAATAAATAATAATTGTTATAGTTTTTATTTATTTATTTTATTAAATATTAATATTAATTTACAAAATTAAGGGGGTGTTTGATAGCTTCTAAACAAATTTGAATGCTGCTGACCGAATAAGAAATGTGATTAAACTTGTTTGTTTTGTAAAATTAAAAATCTGAATAGCTCTTAATAGTGCTGACCGAATAAGCTTCACAAGGCTGGCTGATTCACTAAGCAGGTAGCTGAATGGACTTTTTACGTGCATACTCATATTGTTTTATGTTGCACCTAAATTTAACATCTTTAGGAAAGAGAAAAAGAGATGCACTCCCATAACATTCCATAAATTGTGACTCTTTTTTGGGATCTGGGTGATATATATATAGTATTCATCATATGTCATAATATATATTAATATTATGTTATCAATTTTTGCACTCTCTTTGTTATAATATAAAATAATAATTATTAAATTTCTAAAATTAATTTGCAAAATGATTTATTAAATTTCATGATTATTAGTATTTTGTATTTATTAAAATTAAATAAACTTATACCAATTTTAAGTTTTAAAATATCTAACGGTAACTTTCAAAAAATTAATAATGATATTATGTTTTTGTGAGAGAGGTATTATTATATTTTGTACTAATGTACTTTGTATAATTTTATTACTATTATATTTAAAAAACAATATATTTTTTAAATTTAAAATGTCTAAAATTGACTTTCAAAAATTTAATAACGATCTTATATCTTGGAGGGGTAAAATAGTAAAATACTGTTATTCAGATGTTTCAGACATGTCAATTATCAAACAATTTTTTTCATTCAGATTCAGTTCATTCAGATTCAGATTCATTCAGATTTTATCAAACGAATAATGCTAGAGACACAAACTATTCTATTAAAATATTTTATGAAGCTCGATGTGGCAAGATACCCGGCATCAAAGATATCAATGGTCAAGACTACATTGAAATAATTTGTAAATTAATATGCTGAGGTGAAGTATGCCACATCAGCAATTTGTAAAATAATTTGTATCTGTAGCATTACTCTTTATCAAACATCCCCTAAAAAGGAGAGAGCATTAAAAGTACTTCTTTCTAAAGATATTTTAAGTTTTTTTAATTAAAATTACCAGTTATTTGGTATTTAAATTTACCCCTAACTGACTACAAGATATTTAATGTGTACATCTTATTATGTTTGCTTTGGCGTTGAACTTAACTAAAACTGAGCCAATTAAATTTATGATCCTTAGTATGTATATGGTGTAAAGGAAAATAATAAAGATGATGTCCTTTGATTCCCAATATGATTTTTCTAGCCTTCACGACCCCAAACACAGCAAAAAAGACAGACTGGAAAAACAAGAGAAACTTCCTTCCCCCCACCCCATCAAAAAGCAACCAACAACATTCAAACAAATCCCATCACATTCTCCTTTTACATACTTTTTGATGGTCCAAACGCAACACAAAAATTTATCAAATTAAAGAAAAACAACTCTTAATTCCTCAATCCTCTTGCCTCTCGCCCAGTTGAAAGACAAAGGAAGCATCCCCAACCCTCCCTACTACAAAAGATAGGATAGAAAGTGATGTGCACAAAAACATAAATACACATTCCCCTCACTTGCTTTAAAAAAAAAACAAGAGAACTTAAAGATATACAAATCGGAAAGTGGTTGAGCACTAAAGTATTAATCAACAAAGCAAACACTACTAAGAATCCCTATAAACAAACATTTTTCAATGCCTTGTGGACTTTCCTTTAGCCCTCACTTAATCCAAAAATGGCTTTTGTGGTACTCTACTTCTTACTTTACTGTATGCTATAAAGTTTACCGCTCATTATTATTTACTTCCTTTAGCAATTTGCTCGGTTGTCATTGGCTTTGGGATTTTTGTTGGGTATTGGAAAATGGAACCCTCATCAACTCCATCATATCATATCATACCATACCATACCATAAGCTAGTAGATTAATGTAAACCTATAATGCATTGTGATAGTTATTACTAATGTATCTTCTTCTGTTGAAACAATGTATACCATAATCCAATCAAAGAACACAAATAAATCTTCTCTAAATGACATCAAAATCCACTATTCAAGACGAATCTTCTGCAGAGGACTATGTTTCTGAGAATCAACATTATGCGTAAGCTTTCTCTTTGTACCAACACCAAAGGTGACTGAAGAATTATCAAGAACATCCCCAGGGCTTGAATGCATCGACCATGTATTTGAGCAAATTAAGGACTTGGGGGTCTTATATCTTTCCATCTCTATCTCCACCAATAGATTATAGCAGGAAAATAGATGCTCCTGTTGATGTGCCAGGAATTAATCAGGGGTGGCCATAAATTGTCATATCACTAAGCTGACTATAAAAACTTCAATTGGGTAGAGCAAAAAAAAAAAACTCACTTTTTCTACAAACCCCCAAGAGGAAATCACATTGAACTTGAAATCAATTGTTTTTCTTGTTAATTGATCATCACTAGCTGCTAAGACAGCAGCTGCCGCGACAACAGATGGTCGATGATCCATAATATTAATCTCTGTATCAAGAATTAAGAACTCAAATGCATAAACAAGTGATAAATTCGAAAACTGGATTGAATCGACCCTGATAATTGTAGTTTACCTTTCATTATAGAGAAAATGAGTTCAACAGCCCTGGTAACCAATTCTGTAGGAGGCGTAGAGTCATCACAGAACTTAGTGATGAAATAGTGGAGAAACTCAAAAGGGGTGATTGATCCCATTTTCCATTCCAATGTATTCAACACCAATAGTTCCATTCTTTGAATCACATTGCTTTCAAAATTGTATTCATCCACATAATATTCACTTAATGCTGGTACTTTTCTTTCTTCCATCTTTGCCGCCAATGATAAACATGCCACTGCTAATAATCGAATAGCCCATGCTTTCCCATTCTATCAAACATCAAACAATAACATTCCCAAATCATAATCAGTGGAAATATAAAGTTTATATCTACGCATATTATATGTATATATATATATATATATATATATATATATACACAGAGTGGGAGAGAAAGAAACATGTTTACATCAATGGATTTCCTTGAGAAAAAACGATCAAAATATGTCAAGGACAGATAAGCTGTACGGAGATGAAACCCAAAAAATGATCGTGTCTGCATAAAAACTAGAAAATCTCAACAACCCAATAAAAAAAACAGAGCATAATAAAACAGAGAGAGGAGAAAAAGAGAACAAACATTGAGAGTCCATTCGATGGCATCCAAGCGAGCACATTTTAACAAGCTTTTGCTTTGGTCTGAACAATTTGACACAAAGGTGGTCTCTTTTTCAATTAACATTTGTATGTACTCATCATCTGAGTGAGATAAAGAAAACGGTGAGTGCAGCAAGTTCATATCTGGGTCTTCAAGTTCATTCAAACAAGATTCATCTTCTTGACAAAAGAGACTGGGGAGAGAAAATGAAGTGTAAGAGCCCTTCATAGGGATACTAGCATCAAAATCTTACAAAGTGACCCAGAAAAGAAAAAGTGTATTTGAAGATTATAACTGCTAATAAATCTGAGGTGATGAAATTAAGAGAGGAATTTGGAGAGAGAAAATGATGCTGAAATGTGGAGAGAGGAGCAGCTGCATAGTGGCGGTTTCGGCTGCCAGGGCGCCAAATCAAGCGAGTGAGATATAGAGGGAATTTTATTTTATTTTTAATGGTTATATATATATATATATATATATATATAGGGTACCATGTATCTTTTGTGTTGTTCCCATTATTCCCTTAAGTTTCTCCAAATGTTATGGGATTATGGTGTTTATGCTCGTGTATTATGGGAAGTAATTGATTGTGCAAGTGCAACAATCCTAAACATTTGGGTGTCTTGGGGAGCTTTTTGGTCTAATGGATGCAAATTACTTCATATGTCCTCTAAAAAAAATGGTACGATATATTTATATATATTGTTCGATAAAGTTGAATAAAAATTTTTAATGTATAAGAGAATCGAAATAAGTTGAATGAAATAGAAACTCTCAATATTAGATGAAATGACGTGTTTGGTAATTATTTGTTTAAAATATTTAAATACGTATATTTCTTTATTTTAACCTTTTAGATTATTATGAACAAATATATTATGTAATTATACATAAACAATGCTATTTAAGAAAAATTAAATATAAATACGTGAACAATCGATAGAGTATACTATTAGTAATATAATTTTAAGAATAAACATTACATTTTTAATAACATTCTATTAGTTCATAAAATCAAAACAAAAGACTACAACAATATTCATTAAATATATTATTGTCAATAGTAAAAAAAGATGGATATTAAATATAATTTTAAATTGTCTATGAGGATATGTATATAAAAATATCATTTAACACTACTTCTTACTTATTGAATCACAATTTTTTTGAATAAATCGCTCAAACACATTGAGACGCATTCAGAGTTTTAAAAATTATAAAACAAACAGTTTGAATAACTTAATCGGTCAGACTCATTCATATATAAACAAATAATTTTTTTATTTTTAAAAATATATTTTAAATAGAGTATGCTAAGTTTAGAATTAAAAAATATTCATTAGTATAGTTGCACGAGTTCCATTACAAATTTAAATTTGTACTTGTTTTTTTAATAAGGAAAAAATGTATATACTTGTTGTGACATTCTGCGATAAGTTATTATGACATTGTTTTGGGCTATATATAAGCGACGGTTTCACTCTCGTCAAATCATATAATTTATTCTCGAGTTATAACGACAGTTTCTCTGTCGTATAAATCCAAAAAATCATCATTATAGTCCTCATCATGTAATACACAACTCACAGATATATATATATACCCCTTTTAATAAAATGAGAAAATGAGAACATCCAATGGATTAATGGTGCATAAATTTGAAGTCAAATAATATTACTCATATAATAAATACCGAATACAAGAGTTTGGAGTACGAGTCTGCAGTGAGTATGAGTATGCAGTGTGCTGTTTTCTTCTTGTTCCCATTATCATTCTCCCATCTCAAAGTGGTCAGAACAGAATTTGTAAATGTCCAAACTTATACCACTCCCTCCCTCATATATGACTTTTTAAAATTATGTATAAGAATTAAAAAAATAATTATATAGCATTAAATATAATATTAATTGTATATATTACTTTTAAATTTTTATGATTATCAAACTTATCTCATTCTCTCTCATCTATAATATTTTCCCATGATAAGTAATTTTGAAAAAATGATAATTAATTTTTCTAAATTATATAAAATGACAAATAATTTTAAAAAATAAAATTATCTACAACTTAATATATTATAAAACGAAAAAAATAATACTTTTCGATGGCTAGACAGCTAGGGACTCCCCTATAGAACAAGCCCAAAGCCTAAACTCTCTTCTCGATGACTATACATTTAACTTTTACAAAGGACAAATATCTAGATGCTTTTCTTATAATCAGGAACGGATGCAGCATAACTCTTAAATAACATATATTTTTTAAATAATATATATTTTTTAAAATTATATTATTTTAAAAATAAATAAATAAATAAAATAATATTAAAAAAGAATGATCTTATTTATTTTCTTTTTATTTATAAAAATGTCATTTGCGATTCCATTTGTTTTATAAAAGAATCTCCAAAAAATGATATAATTTTAATAAATATATGCTACTATTTAAGAGAGTATGTTATTTAATTGGTATGCTTTAGATCCGTCATCTTCTTATAATACATTCTAAAGAAACAAATTGTTCATAGATAAACATTTATGGAATTGATATTTTCATAAACTAAAATAATAAATAAATTTTACATTAATATAAGAAAAAAATTAAAAAAATATTAAATTTTATTTGTAAAAATAGGTCGAAACAAACAACTGAGAGACAGTTCGCAAATCGCATTGCCCCTTTACATCACGAAATGGTGCGACTTTTTATTACTCATTAGTCATTATAAAAGATTTATTTATTTAAGAAAAAACTCACTACGGGGCCTGCCTGATATTAGATTAAGAATACGTCTAGTCTAGTCGGACAGGATTATTGGACAAGTTTTTTGGACCAATTGCAAAAAACCTGTCCCATTATCCTGTCTGCGTAGCATTACTCTTAGATTAATAGAGACGAGAGCTCCACACTAAACTATTGTCACAACTACGATTTATACTGAGGATGAGAATTTATATTGAGAATTTGAATTTATTAGTATCTGAAAGTGCGACGTAACGAAATTTTTATTCTTTTTCGTGTCTTCGTCTCTCTCCGTTTTAATAATTTAAAAATTAAAATAAATCTGAATCGTACTTATATTTTTCTGTTTAAATTTAAATTAATTTTATTATTATTATAGATAGCTGGATAGGATTGATTGAATATATTTAATATTGAGAATGGGGAATAATAAAATCACACGTGACCATGATTACAGTCAGAGGGCAAGGAGCGTGTTCACGTGTTGAATGGGTGGAACCACCCCAAGGCCCAACCAATTGGTCACCAGTTTGTGACCGCCAATATTATTATAGACGCTCCTCTACTCCAATCACACTCCCTTTTGAGATCCACCACGCTCCCAACAATTTTGGAAATCCATTAATAAATAGAAATGAAATGGAATGTACTAGAATGAAAAAAATGTAGTTCACCTGTTGCATTCATATATTTTTTTCTTAATTATAAAATAAACTTAAAACAAAAATGTAATCCCTTCGTGCTATATTATTTAATCATTGTAATTTTTTTAAAGTTAATTTTTAAAAAAATTAAATTTAAAACTGACATAATTTTTTTTTGATTTTAACCGATATTAAAAATATTACTCATTATAAATTTTATTATTTCATAATTTTTAATGAATTATCTCAATTTTACTTTAAAAATATCTCAAATTGACTTTTAAAATCAATAATAATAAAAATTTAATTTGATTCACAGAAAGTGTTTTTATTTTGGAATCAGAGGGAAGGAGTAGTTCAGAGTTCAAATGACAATGTTAACTTTTTTTTTACTGTGAATAAAAGTAAAACATAAATAGAAAATTTAATTTTGACAAATGGAGTAACGTTTCTCTACAGCACCACAAGAAAAAAAAAAGACGCTAAATATAAAACAAAATATGAAGTTGTCGCGTCTGTTGGGAGAAAAAATAAATTAAATAACACTAACAGCATAGCTAAACAATATAATTATCCCTTCTTGTGTAAATTTAATAGAAAAAATAATTTAAGTAATTAATAATTGAGAACAAGTACACATAAAAATACAATTAAATTGGACCACGAATTACTTTTCGATCACTGAGTTGAAAAATACTGTACTATTTCGCACAGAATTAATTTTTCCTTTTTTTTATCTTCCGTTTTGTTACTAGTTCCTTGTGTTCTTCCTGAAACCTATGTTATATCATCCATATGGGTCAATAGACCATATGCACTACTAATTGGGCATACCCACGTAGGAGGGAATAACCCAACAAATCTCCCACTATAACTATGTGGAGGGGTTCGTCATCATGGTGCTCAATTTGCAATACTCAAGTTTTTTCCTTGGTAATATCTTTGTCATCATATTGAAAGTTTGGAATCATTATCATCTGTATGAATCTTCTGAAGTTCAAGCAACTTTGCGTCAAGAACATCTCAAATCCAATGATACCTCACATCAATATACTTCGATTTGGAATGAAATGACAAATTCTTTTCAAAACGAATAACACTCTAATTGTCACAAAACAATATGTAACTTTTCTGTTTGAATCCTAACTCATTCAAAATTTTCATCAATCATAGCAACTACTTATGTAAGACCCCAACTTATTATTAATGAAATTTAATTTTCTCTATTTATTATTTTGAAATAGTAAGGGTTGATTTGATTAATGTGGATAGTTAGGGGGTAAAATCATGCAAATATTTCAAAATAAGCAAGTGGTTATAAAATATTCATTGTTGTCGGGAATATTCGTTGGTGGTGGAATATTAAATGCTGTCGAGGGGAATATTAAATGCGGCCGGTAGCGACCATGTATGGGCCCCATAACGGAAAAAGCGATTGGATGAAGAAAACGACAAATATGAGTTGTTTAAAAATAACGGTAAATAGTTATTCACAGATTAATCTTGTTAAAATACTCGGTTATGGTTAAAACACAAGAAGACACCAGTTATTGCACCAATTATTGATTCTTACGTAAGAAGGCACTACTCAATAATGGTTACGATAATTAATATTCAAGATTTTATTTTATTGATTCAATAATTCTTTGCGTTGATATTTTATATTCTTTGTTGTTTGATAAATTGTCATTACACGGTATTTTTCATTATCGAAACAATAATTCATATTATCCTAATAATATTATTAGATAACATTATTGGCAATGTCTAGAAAGTTACATCTAAGGAGAAGTTTGGTCACCTAATTGCTTGCGCCAAGAAGAGAGAAATCTTTATTGGAAAGCCCTCTTTCCTGAGGCTACTTTGGTTGTCGATATTGTGATTACGTAATATTATTTGTGAATAATTAATTATTGATTCATATGATGAAAAAATATTGATTTTATGTGGATATAGATGGAGAAAAATTTTAATGTAATAATTGTTGAAAATTGAAATTTTATCTTTTTCGATAAGATAATTCATTTAAATGTATTATTATATTTTAAATATATAATAATGGTGATATTTTTACAACGAATGTGGGATATATGAGTATCTGAGGAGGAAGAGTATTTTTATTGCAATAAATGTTTAAAACATGTTAAACATGCTCGGTGGACCCCATTTATTGATGAAATTTGATTATAGCACAAAAAATCGTCTGTTTGTGGATTTCTGGTCAATTTCTGTTTTGGAATTTGGGAAAACTTTATTACGCAAAGTTGTAGAGAATTGAATTTCCTATAAAAAATCGCGAGATTCGAATTTTTGGATAAAAAGGCTATTTATTGTGAATTATTGAAGTTCCGAAGCTCAGAAATAATTGATTTTTGAAGTTTTAATTATTTAAATTAAGAAAAACATTTTAATGTTTTGTCACATGGTGGCTGATGTCTTGGACCAAATTAGTGGCGTGAGGAAATTTGAAAAAATAATATTATTAATTTATTAAATTTTCTACTTTGGTGTTCTAAACATTTTTACATAAATAGGGTCTTGGGTTAGAATTGAAAATTACACGGTAAAGCTGAAGTTTTCTCTCTCTATATTATCGAGCGTATTCTTTTGAGTATTTTGAGTATACTTTGAGTATTACTATACTGTCTGCAAGTCAAGTCATACTTTTTATATCCAGTTTTTAAATTTAAATAAGTCTTGATCCTTCGAGGTAAGGGATATTATTTTTTAAAATGATATTATTTCTTTCAATATCATTATCTTTGAAGTATTGATCTAAACTTTTAATCAAATTTGGAACTTTTTGTGTCGGGTTCTTATTCATGATTCTTATTCACGATATACGACTATTAGTCATGATACTTGAAGATTTTTTGTCACGAATACTTTTGGTGTCGGATTCTTATTCCTATTCACGTAAAAATTAAATTTTTCTTTTCGTCCAAAAATATCTATTATGAATACTAGCTTTGATTGTATCCATGTTTTGATCATTCTTGAATTTTACACTCTTTTGTGATTATTTTTGAGGTATTTTTGAACGCGTGGATAAAACAAAGTACGAATCCTTAATCCTTAATCCTTGTCATTTTGTTTCCTTTGGATTCGTTTCTTTAAAAATATTTTTCATCATCTTCGATCTTAAATGATGATATTATGGAATATCTTTGGCACATAGTGCAAAGATGAATGATTTCTGAAGAATATCTTTGGCACCATAGTGCAAAGATGAGCAGTGTTTAGATGAACATGACCCGGTGATGAATATCTTTGGCTTTGTAGTGCAAAGATGAATATTTGATTCCGGATATATATTGATTGATGTTACGGGGATAAAAGATGAGCGATGAACTTTTAAATTCATACATAGAAGATAGTAGTTTGCATTCTCTACTTAACTCTTCTAATGAATTATTATTTCATTATGAATATTGATTTAAAATTTGTTGTCTATTGTATTCTATTAGATTTTTCCTCATTGAAGACTAACGATAATTTGTTGTATATTATCTTAGTCATAATATTCTTTATTGGTTAGTTGAGCTCACCCTTTCCTTTTTGTTCCATTTTTCTTCTCGGGAGGCGAGAATATAAGCGAGTACGAGTGGGGTATGGAATGAAAGTTTTAGAGAGTTGTTTAGTAGTCCTCACCATTTTTGTAAAATAATATATTAATAAATGTGATGAGGATTTATTGGAGTTTAGATATTGTCTGAAGATAATATTTGTATTCAAACTCATAGTTTCTTGTTATAATAATAAAGTTGTAGTTGTTTACATACCATGTATACAACAACCTCGAATGGGTGATGATGTATACCTATTTTGGGGGTGTCACAAGGATATGGTATCGAGCTTAGGGATATGATTGTTAGGTTTGTAATATTCATATGCGTGATCAAATTGCATAAAAGTGCTTGAGCGTGTAAAATCGAGTTTAAATTTTTACAAACCATATACGGATCACCCTTTATGCACAATTATTAATTAAACGAAAAGATAAAGAATAAAATCATACCCTTGAAGATCGAGCTTCCTCAGGTACAAGTTCACCTCCAAATCCTTTCGCGTTCAACTTGAATCTACCGGGGTTTTGTTCCTTCCTTTGATCAACGTTAGCCACCCAAATGTTTGGCCTCTAGAGGTGATCCACCAAGGAAGAAGAAAATTCAAGAAGAATGGGTGTTTGGCTAAACCCTAGTTTTTCTATCTCTATAGAAAAGGTGTACTCTCCCAACAATTGGAATTATGTCGTATGTTGAAAAATCAACCACCACCACCCATAATAAGACTCCTCTTATTTATAGATGTGGGCAACCCATCTTAACAATTAAGGAATTGGGTTTTATTTAATTAATTAAATTTTTTTTAATTAATTAAGCTCCCTAATCTTATTAGGGATAATTAATTAAACTCCTTTAACTAATTTTCCCTCCTAATCCTATTAGGAATAAATGAGAGTACTTATATTAAATTAATTCCTAAACTCTTTTAGAAATTAAAATAATAATAATTGTAATAATATTAATAAGACTCTCTTATTAATTTATATTTAATATTTCTAAAATATTAAATAATAAATATTAAGCTATTTAATTTATTCTATTACCATAGATTAAATTAAATATACTTAACATATTATTACGATTATGCCATTAACTTCTTAAATAATTATTCTTCCTTTTATGGTGTGACCCTTTAGGTTCTCCATATTAAACCTAGGTTGTGAATAAATCAATTAGAACAATTCTAATCTTATTTAAATAAATAAATTAAACAATTAATTTATTTAAATAAATAATATTTATTCTACAATAGGGATAAAGCCTCCCTAAATGATCAACGACTTTCCGGATAATATAGATTTCAACATTAATCATAAAAGAACCTTTGAGTAAATAGTTACTGAATGCAATTCAATCCTTCCACCATACAATGTCCCAATTAAATATAAGACATGGAATTCTTTATCGAGTCTTATTTTATTTAATTATATGTATTTTAAACTCTTAAATGCCTGAACTCCAAATAATGCAAATTAGAAACTCCTTTCTAATTTCATTACTGCCTTAACCAAGGACTCTTTGGGTTGTCATTTATCGAATCACATAGGACATTTCTCTTCTTTTATTAGAAGTGGTAGATTCTTTATTGATCATACATTATCTCCATGTATACGACTTATTATACCCAAGCATACCCTTTGATATACCCTAAGGGTCTTAAGGAATAAGTCAAAGTATAACTCATCATACACAAGATACTATGATGATCTCAAGTCCAAGGATCACTTGTACTACTATCACTACTGAAATTCCTATTGACAGCAAATAAAACTCCATTAGGTATTCCTTAGCGAGCCACGTTCGATGAACTTATTCTCTAATAAGCACCTACATACTTGCTTTAGTGTCTCCACACAAATGATCATGAGATCAATCATCCTCATCCAATGAAAAACAACGTATGTACCAATCTATCCGGATTCACTAATCCCCAATTTAGTAATCCAATGATTGGGAACTATTTTAGTTTTAAGCTTTCAAAGAATTTAGATCTCATTAGAATGATCATCATCATTATTCTAAAAGCATTGCTTAAAACTATGGGTTTATCACATATTATAAAACAGCATCATGTAGATAATTAAAAGCCTTTAATAAATTAATACTTTTTATTAATAAATGAATAAGATTGTTACAAAGTATATGCTTTATCATCAAACATGATTGACTTGTGTGCATACTACTTTCAATCTCCCACTTGCACTAAAGCCAATCGTCATGGTATCTCATACTCTTCTTCTCTAAGTGACGATTATCCTGCTGTTGGATAAGCTTTAGTTAATGGATATGTAATGTTGTTCATGAGAGTCCACTATCTCTATAGTGATTTCTCATCTTTCAATGATTCTAATAATCAAATGAAAGTGCCACAACACATGTTTAGATCCAAGATGAGACTTAGGAACTATTCCTAGTTCTGTAATGAACTTTTAATCCAAACAATCAACTTGCAGCTTCATTTATAGCTATATACTTTGTCTTTATCACTAAACCAAAGAACTCTTTCTTTGTTTGTTGGAACCTTTCGAATTCAACGCACCACTTTGCTCAAGGTAACCCTTTACCTTAAAGTGGATTTTTCTGTCGTCTTTAGTGCATCTCGAAAAACTTGAGTCTGCATTAAGCCCTCTAGTTTTAATTTAGACCCACCATGAATATGATCACATCCTTAGTGTCGGTTAAGCACTTTTAAGATATTTTTCACTGACTCATAGTGAACTTCTCCATAATATGACTGATCAAAATCAGGTCTCGTACATTTTATTGCATACATGATAGTTATTCATGCGACCTCTCTTTTCAGGAGTCTGTGGGGACTATTAAGAGAGATACACTCCATAGCTCATCTACATGAGACATCTCTTGGAGTTTGCCATGCTAAACGACTTTAGCATCAAATGAATATACATTCCTTGGGTTAAGTTGAGCATCCTTTTAAATCTATCTATATAGATTTATATCCCCAATTAAGATACTCTTCCAAATCATTCATGGAGGATTGTTTAGACAACTTTATCTTTACTGATTGTAGCATTGGTATGTAATTCCTCATCCGTAGTATATCAACATATAATACTAGAAATTTCACGACGCTCCCACTGACCCTTTTGTACACACTAGAACTCTTACCTCATCGTATGTAACTCTGGATCATCATCTTCTATGATGCGTACCTCATCATCATCATCTATGATGAATCCATACCTCCTGGTATCTTCGGTGCTTATTCGGTTTATGATTCGGTTGTGGTACAATAGGTCATCTACGAGTTCCTCTTATTTGACTTATAGTGTTTTGTGGTTCTTGAACTCTTGAAGATCTATTATCCTCCCACTAGCCCTTTTAATGATAAACACCTTTATCTTAGAAGGCGGTGTTTCATAATAAACACCTTTTGCTATGTAGGATTATAGAACATATACCTAAACTTAATTTAGGATGTCCCACAAATCGACACTTATAAAATCTTGTCCCAAGCTTATCCTTTGAAACCTTTTCACATAAGTTGGACAACCCTTTATCTTAACATACTTAAGATTAGGAATCCTCCCCATCCATAACTTTTATGGAGTCTTGGGTGCTGAATTTTGAGGTTATCATTTTCGTAGATATGTCACGACCATTTCTAGGACATGATCCTGAAGGATCTTTGGAATGTCGGTAAAATCATTATGGACCGTACCATGTCCAACAAGGTATGATTTTCATTCGGATATATCAATCAATTATTGCGTGTCGATGATGTGTCCATTATGAAAACCATTT
The DNA here is from genome assembly GCA_020205615.1 of Panax quinquefolius. Classification (NCBI taxonomy): domain Eukaryota; kingdom Viridiplantae; phylum Streptophyta; class Magnoliopsida; order Apiales; family Araliaceae; genus Panax; species Panax quinquefolius. Next base: position 20,123,871 of record CM035156.1, read on the forward strand.
GAGATGATCTAAAACTTATTGCACAAGTATTTATTCCTTGATCTAATCAAAGAATCTTAATACTTTGCCAATTTATTTCATTTAAATTCTTTGAACCTTTCAAATAATTCACAATTGTATTCAACAAATACATACACATTCAACTCTTTGAATGATCATCTCCTTTTCTTATACTAGTTTGTTCAATTTGCAAAATTATTTTCATGTAAGTCAAGTATACAAAATTTATTAAGTAATATTCCGGTCTATTCAAAACATTATTATTATAAATAGAACAACAATTGTTCTTAATTATAATACCAAAGATTTCATTGTCCAACAATAAAATGGAAATAATATTTTTAACAAGAACTGGAATACAATAACAACTTATTGACTTAATAGATTTGCCCGTAGGCATTGCTAAACTATAAGTTTCTATGGTTAATATGGCAACCTTTGCTACATTTCCATACATAGGGTTTACTTATCTTTGTTTAACTTTCTACTTCTTGGGTCCTTCATAAATCTATATTTATGATAACCAAAGTCGGTATCCAATACCCAAGTAGAACCTTGACTTAAAGAAAAATTTATTTCAATCATGAACAAAAACTGTATTGTAACCGAAACTTCACTAAGCTTCTTTGGTTAGCCTCTGCAAGATACTTCTCGCAGTTTCTTTCCAGTGTCCAGGCTTATTGTAGTGGAAGCAAACTCCTTTGCTATCCGTATCAGTTTTGTTCTTATTATCCTTTGTTTATGCCTTTCTATTTACCTTCTTTGAATCGTTCTTCTTTTCAGAAGATCCTTTGGCCCCTACCAGTAAGACTTGATCTTTCTTGGTTGGAAAGTGACTCTCAACATTTTTCAATATGTTAAGCAAATCGTGAAGTGATATCTAGCTTGTTCATATGAAAAATTCACAACAATTGAAAAGGAGTCCGGGAGTGAGTGCAAGATCAAATCTTGGCTCAACTCTCCATCCATGACAAAACCAATTGTCTAATTGATCAATCAAATTGATTATGTTAAGAACTTTTTATGCACATACTATAGTGCCATTGGCCATTCTAGATCGGAAGAGCTCCTTAGATATCTCGATATCTATTAGTCCTACTTTCCTCACCATCAACTTCTTGATGTGCGGGAATATAGTAGGAGCATCCATAGTTTCATCTTGTGGCCAAGCTCGTTACTCATGGATGCGAGCATGATGCGTTGAGCCAATGTGCATCATCTTGCCACTTTCTAAAAGTAGCAATCTCTTCCTCGAGGCATTATGCGCAACCATTGCGAGGATAGGCGTATTAAGGACATAAGATAGCTTTTCAAACTATGAGAACTATTCTCAAATTCCTTAACCAATCCGTTTAATTGATTACGATTAACTTAGCATCTAATATGCTTCGCAGATGATAGTAATTTAGACATTGTAAAATTCTGTAAATGAATTTGTAATTAACAACATTTTAACATACATTCTTTTAAAAATTACCAAAATAATTTAGGTCTTGTTTTAAATTGGTATCTCCCACTATTTTCTTAAAACTATATTACCCTCAATATATATAGTTCGGCAAAATCTAATTAAAGATCTGCTAGTGAGAATAAGGATCCCATTTCAAATGTATATAGCCTTGTGGTGTCACAACAAACTATATATAAATAAATAGGTAGACAACTTTTGTCAATTACATCAACTATGCAACTCCTTTTCTTTTGCCTCTTAGATTATTTTGATCAAGTGGTGGCACATCCGAATCAAAATTATCCAAGTTAAGTCCGACCCTAGCACTCCACATATTCAAAAAGAAAAATATCATCCTTGTGGTGACACAACAAAAAACAATATTGTTCAATTTTCTTTATAAGCATCAAATGTGATAAATTAACATCTTAAATACTTAATACTTGCCTTGTGGTGACACAACAAACTCATATTAAATATTTAATACTCTATTAATTTTATCATGCTTTAGAAAGCGACGTTCGATATTCTAAATATCTTTGAACGCTTAGGACTTAATATAAAAATTGAGGGATTTATTATTAAATTTGTCTCATCTTGTTTAGCGTAGCATGCATATATATATATATAAAATACGCGTCGTATTAATGAACATGCGAAGCATGTTTGCATAATATATAATATATATAGTATAAGCATGCACATATAGAATACTATATTCTACTGGGATTGATTATGGACTTTTATTCTAGTTTGGTTCACTAGAGCCACCAAGTGAACCAAAAAGGTCAAACCCTAGGGTGCAAGAAATAATATTTAAATATAACTATTACATTTAAACCCTGGGCTCCATTACAAACGGGTCTTCAAACGCTTCTTGTCCTTGATCTCCAATTCTTCAAAATAATTCTAACTATTCCTATTACAAAACTATTTAAAATAAATAGAAACCTTGATCGTGATCGAGGGAAATACATAGGAGGGAATAGAATTTACATTAAGAAAAATTAGAGAAGGCGAGTACGCAGAATTCCCCATTTAATAAAACCCATATATTCATGCATCCAACTAAAATAAAATCCAATCACATTGGTCAATAGTCCATAATCAATCCCATTTATTATCATACACATCATCATATGCATCAATAAATAACATTCATCTCATGAATAATAAACATTTAATATATAAATTGATATCATTTAATGGGCAAATTTAGTTAGTATAAAATCTATTTTTGAATCAAAATAAACTCCTTTATTTTAATCCAAATTTAAATCAAAATAAAACTATTTTATTTTAATTTATCCAATTTTGAATAAAATAAACTATTTTATTTTAATCAAGATCTTTAATCAAAATAAACTCCTTTATTTTAATTAATTATGGAATCCAATTCCAAGTAAAAAAAATCTTTAATTAAAATAAACTCTTTTATTTTAATTAATTATGGAATCGATTCCATGTAAAAAAAAAAATTTTATTAAAGGAAACACGGATATTCTTTCCTATTCACAAATAAACTTCTTTATTTTGAATAATATGAAATTCTATTTCATATCTAAATAAACTCCTTTATTTAAGGAAAATAGGATTCTCTTTCCAATTCACAAATAAACTCTTTTATTTTGAATAATATAAAATCTTATTTCATATCTAAATAAACTCCTTTATTTAAGGAAAAATAGAATCCAATTTCAACTCCAATTAGTTATCATGGAATCCAATTCCAACTCTAATTAGTTAGCATGAAATTCTAATTTTAAAATTAAAATAAATCTTTTATTTTAATATTAAAATAAACCTTTTATTTTAAGATTAAAATAAACCTTTTATTTTAATTATAAAATTATTATTGAGAATATATATATATATATATATATATATATAATAATAGTATATATATATATATATATATAATAATAATAACCTTGATAATTTCCCCTTTAGGTCACGTTATATATATATATTACATCATCCATTCTTTTTAAAAACAAAGACGGATAAAATTTGGTATCACCAAGAATAACGTGGCACATTCTTTTTTTTTTTTTTAATTTAATTGCATTTACTTGCGTGACGCAACGATTTCCGTATTTGATACATGCATAAAAAAAAAAATTCTGTAAAAAAAAATCACACGCGTGTTCTCAGTAATTTTTTTTTTTATTAAATTTTATACAATAAAATTATGCCCAATTAAATTGTTCTAAACACATATCAATTTATATATCAAATTAAAACAATTAATAATTAGCATAAAGGTTTGACTCGATGCCACCGTTAGGTTTGTAATATTATTGTATGCTGATCAAATTGCATAAAAGTGCGAGGCGTGTAAAAAATCGAGTTTAAAATTTTTACAAACCATATACCCGGATCACCCTTTATGCATAATTATTAATTAAACGAAAAAGATAAAGAATAAAATCATACCCTTGAAGATCGAGCTTCCTCGTGTACAAGTTCACCTCCAAATCCTTTCGCGTTCAACTTGAATCTACCGGGTTTTGTTCCTTCCTTTGATCAACGTTAGCCACCCAAATGTTTGGCCTCTGAGGTGATCCACCAGGAAGAAAAAAAAAAGAAGAGGGGTGTTTGGCTAAACCCTAGTTTTTCTATCTCTATAGAAAAGGTGTACTCTCCTCAACAATTGGAATTATGTCAGTATGTTGAAAAATCAACCACCACCACCCATAATAAGACTCCTCTTATTTATAGATGTGGGCAACCCATCTTAACAATTAAGGAATTGGGTTTTATTTAATTAATTAAATTTTTTAATTAATTAAGCTCCTAATCTTATTAGGGATAATTAATTAAACTCCTTTAACTAATTTTCCTCCTAATCCTATTAGGAATAAATGAGAGTACTTATATTAAATTAATTCCTAAACTCTTTTAGAAATTAAAATAATAATAATTGTAATAATATTAATAAGACTCCTCTTATTAATTTATATTTAATATTTTAAAATATTAAATAATAAATATTAAGCTATTTAATTTATTCTATCACCATAGATTAAATTAAATATACTTAACATATTATTACGATTATGCCATTAACTTCTTAAATAATTATTCTTCCTTTTATGGTGTGACCCTTTAGGTTCTCCATATTAAACCTTTGTGAATAAATCAATTAGAACAATTCTAATCTTATTTAAATAAATAAATTAAACAATTAATTTATTTAAATAAATAATATTTATTCTACTGATAGGATAAGCCTCCCTAGCGATCAACGACTTTCCGGATAATATAAATTTCAACATTAATCATAAAAGAACCTTTGAGTAAATAGTTCTTACCGTACACATTGATTCAATCCTTCCACCATGATGTCCCAATTAAATATAAGACATGGAATTCTTGTCAAGTCTTATTTTATTTAATTATATGTATTTCGACTCTTAAATGCACAACTCCAAATAATGCAAATTAGAAACTCCTTTCTAATTTCATTACGCCTTAACCCCAGGACTACTTGGGTTGTCATTTATCGAATCACATAGGACATTTCTCTTCTTTTATTAGAAGTGGTAGATTCTTTATTGATCATACATTATCTCCATGTACAACTTATTATACCCAAGCATACCCTTTGATATACCCTAAGGGTCTTAAGGAATAAGTCAAAGTATAACTCATCATACACAAGATACTATGATGATCTCTCAGTCCAAGGATCACTTGTACTACTATCACTACTGAGAATTCCTATTGACGAGCAAATAAAACTCCATTAGGTATTCCTTGAGCGAGCCCACGTTCGATGAACTTATTCTCTAATAAGCACCTACATACTTGCTTTAGTGTCTCCACACAAATGATCATGAGATCAATCATCCTCATCCAATGAAGAAGCAACGATGTGTACCAATCTATCCTGGATTCTTAATCCCCAATTTAGTAATCCAATGATTGGGAACTATTTTAGTTTTAAGCTTTCAAAGAATTTAGATCTCATTAGAATGATCATCATCATTATTCTAAAAGCATTGCTTAAAACTATGGGTTTATCACATATTATAAAACAGCATCATGTAGATAATTAAAAGCCTTTAATAAATTAATACTTTTTATTAATAAATGAATAAGATTGTTACAAAGTATATGCTTTATCATCAAACATGATTGGCTTGTGTGCTTACTACTTTCAATGATCTTTGGCGGAGATCGGGGAATAGAACTAGGAGGGGAGAGACGAGTAAATCCTTCGCTAGTGTGTCCTACCTAAGCTTATTTGTTAGTTGGTCAATATATTATATAACCCTTGTTTTATGACAGTATTTGAGAATGTCGACTGAGAATATTAACAATGAAAATGAGACTTTGGAGACGCCTGTACTCACCAATGAAGAGAGAAGCGTCAACAGTCGGGCAATGTTCCTCCTATGAACAACACCAATTGAGCCGATGATGAACGAGGGGATGTTTAGAAGCTTTTTGCGATTCATGCAAAATCGACGAGGAGACTTCGTGTTCAAAATACAGGAGGAAATGATAGCAATTCACGGGTTCACCACAAACAAGCGCGATTCAAAGAGTTGGGACCACGAAATTTAAGGAAAACCAGATCCGATCATAGGCGGAAACATGGGTCAAGCAAGTTACCAAGATATTCGATGTCTTGGGATGCACGGAAGAACGAAGGTTCCATTCACCACCTTTATGTTCCGTGGCGAAGCGGATCTTTGTGGGAGTCTGCGTGAAGCGTACCCATCCATCCACCAAGACTCAAAGCATGTCTTGGGAGATATTTGAAATTATTTAATGACAAATACTTTCACGAAAGTGTTAAATCGTATATGAAGGAAGTGGAGTCCATCGATTAGAACAAAACAACATGGCGGTGTCTCGATGCGAGGCAAAGTTTGCGAGAGTTATCCAGTTTTACACCTCATTTGGTGGAGAATGAGGAACGATGACGCGGGATGTTTTGAGAGGTTTGAAACCCGTATACGATAATATCTCATTTCTCATAAATTTTCTCTCTATTCGGTGTTTGTTAAGTGGCTCAATTGTTAGAAGCGAGATAACGAGTATGTTCAACCGAGGACCATAACCAGATCATACCGAGATAGCGGTCAGCAGAGTAATGATAACCAATGGAGAAAGAAACAGACGGACAAAAATGGTAACCACTCTGGTGGTAATCATAGCCATGAAAATAGAAGAAGCGAGTCGGAGGAGATTTTAAAAGAGAGATTTAACAACGACCATGTGAAGACAGCGGTCGGAAAGAATCGGTTCTAAGGGAGGAGAAACGACCACCGGTTATATGCTATAAATGCGGAAAGAGGGGGACATATCATCAAACCGTCCACAACAGTTCAAGGTATTCTATAATTATGGAAAGGAAGGACATATCGCTCGAGATTGATTGTATGGTAAATAAAACCTAGTTCAATGAGGCGGTGACTCAAAAGATCGTCCCGAAAAGTCAAAGTCAACGATTCCGGAAGAAGCGTTTGTTGTGATGGTCATAATGCGAGGAACCCAAACGAGGTGATCACGGGTAAGCTATTTATAAATTCTTGCGAAGTTTATACCTTACTTGATCTGGGTTACCACCCATTCATTTATCTCTCCTGCATGTGCTCAACGCTTAAACTTGACTCGGAGAAATTAGACTTTGACTTATCCGTGGAAACTCCGTTAGAGAAACTTTCATCACATCCACTGCTTTATAAATCTTGTTTGATTCAAGTTGGCACCATCACCTTACCATTGACCTTATCTCTTTAAAGATACTTGCTTTTGATGTGATTTTAGGGATTGATTGGTTAACTACTCATCATGCCAAAATTGATTGTTTTCGTAAGGTTGTTAGTTTTCATATTCCTAACCAACTTTGTTATGCAATTCAAGCAACTAAACCATTAAAATCAATCAACGTCATATCTAATCATAAAGCTATTCGTTTATTGAAAAAGCGGATGTCAAGCTTTCTTAGCCCATGTTATGGATTTGAATAAAGACACGTCAAATTTGAATAATATTCCCGTTGTTATTGACTTTCTTGGCGTATTTCAAGAACTTCCCTGGTCTACCCCGAGCGTGAAGTTGAATTCTTTATTGATCTTGAACTCGCATACAAAGCCCATTTCTAAAACTCCATATCGAATGGCTCTATTGAACTTCAGGAGTTAAAGGTCCAACTATAGGAATTGTTGGACATCGGTTTCATTCGTCTAGTACATCTCCTTGGGGTGCTCTGTTTTATTCGTAGAAAGAAGAAAGACGGGAGTATCGACTTTGTATTGACTATCGAAATTGACCATGTCACCATCAAGAATAGGTATCCTCTACCTCGTATTGATGACTTGTTTGACCGATTCAAGGGGCACAATTCTTTTCAAAAATCGATCTTAGCTTACGGATATCATCACCGAGGATTAAAACCGAGGATATTCCAAAGATCGCCTTTAGAACTTCGATGACGGCATTATGAATTCTTAGTCATGTCTTTTGATTGACTAATGCTCCTATGACTTTCATGGATATGATGAACCGAGTATTCAAGGAATATTTGGATCGGTTTGTTGTTGTCTTTATTGATGACATCCTCATATATTCCAAAAGTCGTGAAGATCATGAGCACCATTTGAAGTTTGGTACTCCAAAGGCTTCGTGAAAACAAACTATATGCCAAATTAAAGAAATGCGAGTTCGGCTTGGAAGTAGCATTTCTTGGGCACGTCAATGTCAAAACATGGAGTATCCGTGGACCCGTGAAGATTGAAGCAATACAAAGTTGGGAGCAACCGAAATCGGTGGCCAAAATCAAGTAACGAAGCTTTTGGTCTAATTGGTTATTATCGGAGATTCGTGGAAGGGTTTTCTCGAATCGCTACTCCATTAACTCGGCTAACTCTCGGAAGGATACAAAATTCGTTTGGAGCGAAGAATGCGAGAAGAGTTTCCAAGAGCTTAAGTGGAGACTTATTTTGTTACTAACAATACCATCTGGTTCGGATGGATTTGTTATCTACGATGATGCTTTAGGCAAAGGGTTAGGATGTGTTCTCATGCAACGTGAAAAGTCATAGCCTTTATGCCTCATGACAACTTAAAGAGTATGAGAGAATTATCCTACTCATGATCTAGAGTTAGCGTGATCGTTTTCGCTTAAAGATATGGAGGCACTATCTATATGGGGAGAAAGTGGGGATATATTCGACCATAAAAGCCTTAAATATTTCTTCACTAAAAAGAACTCAACATGCTGGCGGCGTGACGCTGGCTCGAGCTATTGAAAGACTACGACCACCACACTATTCAATACCATCCCGGTAAAGCGAGCGTGGTAGGCGGCGCATTGAGTAAAAAAGATCATATCTTGGGGAATAAGTGCGATGATGTCAAGTATACGACAGAGCCAACTTTAATAGAAAAAGTTAAGGTTGTTCAAGCCACCGAATCCGGAGTTAATGATGCGTATGAAGAAAAAAAATACAAGAAGGAGCTATTAGGGCGAGAATTGATGAAGAAGGAATACTTGAGTCCACTCCAGACTTTGTGTCCCTAATGACTCTGATTTGAAGTACAAGATTATGATGGAGGCACACAATACACCATTTGCAATCCATCCTGGAAGTACTAAAATGTATCGTGATCTTCGACATACATTTTGGTAGAACAATGTGAAGAGAGAGATTGCAAATTTTATCTCGATGTGTTTAACTTGCCAACGTGTAAAGGCGGAGCATCTAGTACCTAAGGGTCCGTTGCAACCACTTGAGATTCCGAAATGGAAGTGGGAACACATTACCATGGATTTCGTTATGGGTCTTCCTACGGTTTCTCAAGGCATCAATGCTATTTGGGTTATTGTTGATAGATTAACCAAGTCTGCTCATTTCTTGCCGACACGGAGACTTATTCCTTGAACGTCTTGCTAGTATGTACGTGAATGAGATTGTGAGGTTGCATGACATGCCCGTATCCATAGTTTGGATCGTGACCCAAGATTCACTTCAAGATTTTGGGTTAGCTTGCAAAAAGCTATGGGAGCGGTTTACGATTGATTTAAGCATACCATCCTCAAGCAGACGGACAATCGAAAAGGACTATTCAAACTCTTGAAGATTTATTAAGACTACATGTCCTGACTTCAAGGGTAGTTGGGATAAGTATTTACCATTGGTGGAATTCTCCTACAACAACAGATTATCGAGCAAGTATAGGTGTGGCTCCATTTGAGGCATTATATGGACGAAAAAGTGTCGCTCTCCAAAGATGTTGGGGACGAGGTGGGTGAAGCAACATTGTTGGGACCCGAGTTAGTACGTATGACTACGGAAAAGATCCAAATGATTCGACAACGTATACAAACGTCACAAGATCGACAAAAGAGTTATGCGGATCTTCATCGAAAGGACGTGGAATTTAGTGTAGGGGATCATGTATTGTTGCGAGTTGCTCCATGGAAGGGAGTTACAAGATTTGGGAAGAGAGGAAAGCTCAATCCATGATTTATTGGTCCATTTCAAATTCTTGACCGAGTAGGAAATGTAGCCTATAGACTCGCGTTACCTCCGAGTATGTCTCGTGTTCATAATGTGTTTCACATATCTGTACTTCGTAAATATGTGAAAGACCCAAACCACGTTATTGAGATAGAACCGGACGAGATAGCCGAAGACTTAACGTATGAGGAGGTACCTGTCAAGAATTTGGATAGGAAGGAGCATGTCCTACGCGCAAAGGTCATACCACAAGTAAAAGTTTTGTGGAGGAATCATGCTATAGAGGAAATGACATGGGAATTGGAAATGGAAATGAAAGCGAGGTATCCTCACCTTTTCGAAACACTAGGTACGTACGTCAATTTTGAGGACGAAATTTCATAAGGAGGGGACGTTGTAAGACCCCAACTTATTATTAATGAAATTTAATTTTCTCTATTTATTATTTTGAAATTGTAAGGGTTGATTTGATTAATGTGGATAGTTAGGGGTAAAATACGTAAATATTTCAAAATAAGCAAGTGGTTATAAAATATTCATTGTTGTTTGGGAATATTCGTTTGGTGGTGGAATATTCGTCGCTTTGTCGGGGATATTAAATGCAGCCAAGGTAGCGACCATGTGTGGGCCCCATAACTTGAGCGATTGGATGAAGAAAACGATAAATATGAGTTGTTTAAAAATATGGCGTAGTTATTCACAGATTATCTTGTTAAAATACTAAATTGGTTAAAACACGGTAGCACTTGCGGTATTGCACCAATTATTGATTCTTACGTAAAAGGCACTACTCAATAATGGTTACGATAATTCTTTATTCAATTTTTTATTTTATTGATTCAATAATTCTTTGCGTTGATATTTTATATTCTTTGTTGTTTAATAATTGTCATTACACGGTATTTTTCATTATCGAATCAATAATTCATATTATCCTGAATAATATTATTAGATAACATTATTGGCAATGTCTAGAAAATTACGCTCTAAGGAGAAGTTTGGTCACCTAATTGCGCCGATGGAAGAGAAATCTTTATTGAAAGCCCCTCTTTCTTGAGAACTGCGCCTGGTTGTCACATATTGTGATTCTGTAATATTATTTGTGAATAATTAATTATTGATTCATATGATGAAAAAAATATTGATTTTATGTGGATATAGATGGAGAAAATTTTAATGTAACAATTGTTGAAAATTGAAATTTTATCTTTTTCGATAAGATAATTCATTTAAATGTATTATTATATTTTAAATATATAATAATGGTGATATTTTTACAACGAATGTGGGATATATGAGTATCTGAGGAGGAAGAGTATTTTGTTGCAATAAATGTTTAAAACATGTTAAACATGTAAATTGGACCCCATTTATTGAATGAAATTTGATTATAAATTTAAAAAATCCCCCATTTGTGGATTTTGGTCAATTTCTGTTTTGGAATTTGGAAAAACTTTCTTCTGCAAAGTTGTAGAGAATTGAATTTCCTATAAAAAGTCATGAGATTCGAATTTTTCGGATAAAAGGGCTATTTATTGTGAATTATTGAAGTTCCAAAGTCAAAATAATTGATTTTAGAAGTTTTAATTATTTAAATTAAGAAAAACGTTTTTAATGTTTTGTCACATGGTAGCTGATGTCTTGGACCAAATTAGTGGGCATAGGTAATTTGAAAAAATAATATTATTAATTTATTAAATTTTCTACTTTGGTGTTCTAAGCATTTTTCTATAAATAGGGTGCTTAGGTTAGAATTGAAAATTACACCAGAAATCCAAGTTTTCTCTCTATATTATCGAGTATTCTTGTGAGTATTTTGAGTATACTTTGAGTATTGCTATCTGACGGCAAGTCCAAGTCATAGCTTATATCCCAAATGTTTTAATTTAGAAATCTTGATCCTTCGAGGTAAGGGATATTATTTTTTAAAATGATATTATTTCTTTCAATATCATTATCTTAAGTATTGATCTAAACTTTTAATCAAATTTGGAACTTTTTGTTTGAGTTACTATTCACGTATACGACATTTTATTCACGTATACTGATGATCTTTATTCACTTTCTAATACTGACTATTCACGTAAAAAATTAAATTTTTTCTTTTCGTCCAAAATATCTATTATGAATACTAGCTTTGATTGTATCCATGTTTTGATCATTCTTGAATTCTACACCACTGTGATTATTTTTGAGGTATTTTTGGACGTGGATAAAACAAAGTACGAATCCTTAATCCTTAATCCTTGTCATTTTGTTTCACTTTGGATTCGTTTTCTTTAAAAATATTTTTCATCATCTTCATCTTAAATGATGATATTATGGAATATCTTTGGCAATGGTGCAAAGATGAATGATTTCTGAAGAATATCTTTGGCTCAGAGTGCAAAGATGAGCAGTGTTTAGATGAACATGACCAACTAATGAATATCTTTGGCACGTAGAAGTGCAAGATGAATATTTGATTCCGATATATATTGATTGATGTTACGAGGATAAAAGATGAGCGATGAACTTTTAAATTCATACATAGAAGATAGTAGTTTGCATTCTCTATTTAACTCTTCTAATGAATTATTATTTCAATGCGAATATTGATTTAAAATTTGTTGTCTATTGTATTCTATTAGATTTTTCCCTGTTGAAGACTAACGATAATTTGTTGTATATTATCTTAGTCATAATATTCTTTACTGGGCTAGTTGAGCTCACCCTTTTCCTTTTTATTCCATTTTTCTTCTCAGGAGGCGAGAATATAGCGAGTACGAGTCGGGGTATGGAATGAAAGTTTTAGAGAGAGTTGTTTAGTAGTCCTCACCATTTTTGTAAAATAATGTATCAATAAATGTGATGAGGATTTATTGGAGTTTAGATATTGACTAGAAGATAATATTTGTATTCAAACTCATAGTTTTACTGTTGTAATAATAAAGTTGTAGTTGTTTCTGTACCATGTATTGACAACTCAGAATGGGTGATGTATACCTATTTTGGGGGTGTCACAACTTACTTATTTCAATTGTTGCAATAAATTTTGCCTCTGTTGTAGAAAGTGCAACACATTTTTGCAGTTTAGACTTTCATGACACAACCCCACCAACAAATGAAATCATATAACATGAAAGTAGATTTTTGGGTATTGAAATCTCCAGTCATATTTGCATCTGTGTAACTAACTAACTCTATTTTTCCATTTTTCGAAACAAAGTCTCAAATCGGAAGTATCCCGAAAATATTGCAGAATTCACTTAACTACATTCCAATGTTCTTTTTCCGAATTTGACAAATAACAGCTGACAATACCAACTGTAAATGTCAAGTCTGGTCGTACACACCATGATATACAGTAAACTTCTTACAACTAAGGCATATGTAACTTTTTTTGATAGAGTCTGTATGTTTAATTCGACGATGATAAAATTAAAGTATAATTGTACAAGTAGCTTTTATAAAATCCTTAATGAGATCGTAATGTACAAGGACTTGGAGTAAAAAAGATCAAATGTGCTAGGTTGATCCTATAAAACTAAAATGATGTATAGTTGATACGTTTAAAGTGATCATTGTGTATTGTTAAACGATCGTAAGGCTTATATGCTTATTCTTAGAATGGTTATGTAATCACAGCGTAAGTTGCACCTTCGTAGAGCATCAAGTGTTCGAGTCGAAGGGCTAAGTCAAGATCGTTTAGTAAAGATGTCATCGTAGAGTTCACTCATGGTCGTATAGTGAATATCGGATCGCAGAGTGAAGTCAAGATCGTATAATAAAGAAGTTAACAGAGTCTGCTTAAGTATCGTAGAGATCAAAGTTGTAGAGCAGATCGTAGATAGCACAATCGTAAAGTGTCTCTCTACTCGTATAGATAAAGTCGTAGAGCAAAACGTACAGCTCAATTCGTAGAGCAAAGTCAAGCACTGACTCTTCATTTCTCATCAGATTCTATGATTAACTCATTTCGTAGAGCAAGTCAGAACTAACAGAAGACTGACTGTAAGACCCCAACTTTTATAAATAAAGATGAATTTTTCTATAAATATTATTTTTGAATATTATGGAATAAATTTGATATAATGTTATAGTTGTGGGTAATATTTATAAATTTTGCAAAGTATGCAAGTTGTTATAAAATATTCGTTTGGTCTGGAATATTCTTTTTGTTAGGAATATTAAATATAATGGCTCAATCATTGGTGGACCCCACAATGTAATTATTGTCGGATTGAGAAAACGACAAAAATATTTTATAAAAATAACTACGGAGGTGTTACCGTTAAAACTGTTGAACTACCCGTGTAAAAATGCGATGAATACGCGTGGTTGCATAGTAGTAGACACGGTATTGATTATTGATGCTTACGTGAGAAGTCACTCACCGGTATGCTCAATTATTATTCTACAAATAATTGCTACATCATATCTCTTATATTATTGATTCAATTATTGTCACAATTATCATCTCAGATAATATGTTATAGTATTAAATCAATAATTGAGACGACAAGTTATAAATGATTAATAATTGTTGAAAGATTAAATATGTGTTGATGAAAAAAAAAATGATTTGTGGTAAGTTTGATTATTTTATGGGGGCTCATATGTCATCATCTAAGAAGTCTCTTCACAATAGTAATTACCCTTGTGAATAGTAATTACCTTCGTCGAATAGTAATTACCCTTGTGAATAGTATTTACCTTCGTCAATAGTAATTACCTTCGCCAATCGATAGTAATTACCCTTGTGAATAGTATTTACCTTCGTCGATAGTATTTACCTTCGTTAATAGTAATTACCTTTACCAGACGTCGAACCACTTATCGTTTCACATTACAAAAGCGCCAAACCACTTTTCTTTTCACATCATTAGTCGTCAAGCCACTTGCCTTTTCACACTAAGGCGGTCTTAAGCTAGAAATCTTCTATAAATAGAGGCCTGGGGGCTTCATTATTTTTCACTTAATTCATTCAAGCTATAGAAAGAGAAAGTATAGAGAGAATAAGAGAGAAAGAAGAAGAGTATTTTGTTACTTACTACTTTGCGTCATTCATTCTCTCCTACCAAATGTAAGGGGTGTTATTCTTTCTTATTCATGAAGAGAACTGTTGTTATTCCATTGCTTATTATTCTCATTGGAATAACTCAGATATCGTGGTTTACCCTATACTTGGTGACATTCTTCTATTATTACATTGGAACATCCTCGTGCGTGTGTTTTACACCGGACTGGTTCCGCCTCTTTATTATTTTGTTGGAACATCCATGCATGTGTTTTACACCGGACCGGTTCCGCTCTTTATTATTCTGTTGGAATCCTCACATCATGTGTTTTTACACCCACTGGTTCCGCTTCTTTATCATTCTGTTGGAATATCCTATCATGTGTTTTACACCGGATCCGGTTCCATCTTTATTATTCTGTTTGGAACATCCTGTTTGGTGTGAATTTCACCGACTTTGTTCCGTTATTTATTATTCTGCTGGAATAACTTTTCGCCTGCATGCGATCATCGCATGCATGGTGATTTCTTTTGTTATTCCATTCTTTATTATACCCAAATTGGTTAAAACTTTGACTTCTATACTCCATGAAATTAGTAGAATATCCTTGATATTTGCGTTTCATCCAAAGATCTCTTTCATGAAAATATTCTTCCGATCATTCTTGAATTTTACTCTACAAAACAAAGATTATCATGTTGACAATTTGACGTTAATAATTCCCGGATAAAATAATTCTTGAACTTGTTTTATTGAATTCTTATATCATTGTCATCATCCTCATGTTTATATATTTTAAAAGTCATCGTGTTCAGTAGTGCATAGATGGACTTGGTATGATTATGACCGAGACTATTCTGTAATCATGGTAGTAATGTTACAAATGATGTGGTAAAAATCCTCAAAGGTCAGTAGTAGTGCATTGATGGACGATTGTTGGCATGATCATGACCATTAATGAATACACAAATATTCTTGGCCCGTAGTGCATGAATAATTGTGGTCGTGATACTAAAGAATATCCTCGGCAGTAGTGCGGGGGTGATTCGATGATGTGGAATATTTATTAAAGTGAGTCTCAAATTATAACGATGATGAAAAACCTTTTAAAACCTAAAAGATAGTAGACTTTATTTTCTACTTGACTCTTTTAATGGATTGCATATTTCATTGCAGCTTAAACCGGTTGTCTATTGTATTTTATCGCTTTAACATTGTTGAAGACTACTGATAATTTATTCTCGCATTATCATAGTCATAATATTTCTTCTTGGGCTAGTTGAGCTCACCCTTTCTTTCACCGTTCTCTTGAGAAATGAGAATATAAATTTGGGACTAGCCTGGGAAACGAGTGATGGTCCCGAAGATAGCATTAGTAGTCCTCACTATTCGTGAAATAGTGTGATAATAATTGTAATGAGGACTCCTTTTGAGTTTGTATAATATCTAGTAGACGATATTTGTATTTAAACTCACAGTTTATGTCGTATTGTACACGACAATTATGTTAGTAAGTTGTATTTAAATTCTGTACCATGTAAGTGGCGACCCAAGATGGGTGATGTATACCTAATTTTGGGGGCGTCACACTGACAATAAGAAGCGTTGCAGATTGAATAACCCAATGCAAGTTCAAATATCTTTAGTTGAAATCGAAGATCAGAAGATGGTTGTTTCTAAACAGCTAGTTCGATGAAGTGACAACTTACCCATGTGGTTGGTAGAACTGCAGAGTGATGTGACAAGTCAAAGAAGTCGAAAGCAAACTGACACAATAACCCTTGAAAGTCAACATCAAGGATCCTCGAGTAGTATCAGAGCCTTAAATGTTTGACGGGAACTTTGCAACGAGAATAACTCAACTAAGTCTATAAAAGGCAAGGAATTTTAAATCATCATGTACGAATCACTATCTAACAAGCTAAAACTCCACCAAACTATTAAGAGTTTCACTCTATGATATTGAACTAACTGTTTAAGCTGTTAAGTACTGAAGAAGTCAAGCTTATTGCAAACTTAGCAACATCTCAAACAACATTCAATTATATGTGATTATATTATCTTAGTGACAATCATTCCAAGTTTTTGTGACTTGAAGAGATCTGAGTGATTTGAAATAAGTGTCTTCATTCCGTGACTCAAATGAACCTTAGTGGTTCAACTGTAACTGATCTTTGTAATATATCATTAGTGGATTTTCTACTCGTAGAATAGAAGAGTGGACTAGGAGTTATTCAATCTCTGAACCACCTAAAATATTATGTGTCTTTTACATTCTGTCTTTATACTCTGTTATATTATCTGTTGTGGTTAACCTTCATATAACTAAATTCATAACTGATATTTCATTATAATATTTAAGGGAATTTCAAACTAATATTCCGATGTAATTAATTAACATTGATTAATTAATTATCTAGTAATACATTATTTAATAAGTGAATTTTTTTAAAGGATCTATTCAACCCCCCGTTTTAGATCTCTTTGTACATCTAGGAAACAACATTTTCGATATCTTTCTTATCTTCATCAGTTGAAGAACATTGTGTTGTACTCAACTTAAAATGGGAAGCAAGAGGAGTGATAACCACTCTAGCCTTATCCATATGAAATTTTTGAAGTACATTCTCGATGTACTTCTCTTGTGACAAAAATAATTTCTTAGAATCTCTATCCCGCGTGATTCTTATGCCAAGTATTTGTTTTGTTGGACCTAAGTCTTTCATCGCAAAAGACTTGTTCAACTATTTTTTTAACGACTCAATCCGTGAAGAATTCTTGCCAACAATTAAAATGTCATTAACATAAAGCATAAGGATAATAAAATCAATATCATAAAATTTTTGCACAAATACAAAATTATCCAAATAATTTTTCTTGTAGCCATGCTCCCCCACAATTGACATAAACTTTTTGTACCACTGCCTCGGTGCTTGCTTTAAGCCATAAAATTTTTTCTTCAATTTACAGACATAATCTTCTTTTCCTTTCACTTTGAAGCCCTCCGACTGCTCCATATAAATCTATTCCTCTAAATTACCATGTAGGAAGGCGGTCTTCACATTCATCTGCTCAATCTTTAAATCAAATGTAGCGCCTAAACCAAGTATCACTCAAACGGATGTCATTTTCACAACTTAAGCAAAAATCTCATCGAAGTCAACACCCTTTTTTTACGTAAATCCTTTCACAACCAATCTAGCCTTGTACTGCGGACACGCGATGTGTTCTTCTTGCTTTACCCTATAAACCCACCGATTCTTCAAGGCCCAAACCTTTAAGCAATTTCATCAACTCAAATATGTGATTCTGATGCAATGAATGCATCTTATTTTGTATGACATTAACCCACTCCTTTTATGTTCATCTTTCATATCTTCCTCATAAATGTTTGGTTATCCTGTATCCGTCAACAATACATAATCATTAGAAGAATGGTGTGTAGAAACTTTTCAGTATCTAGTAGACCTTCTAACATTAATATGTGGGTTTTCAAACAAGTGTGGCAACCGGGGAACATCATCATGTATTTCTTTCTGTATAAAAACATCTGCTTCATTTTAATCCACGTTCTCATCACGAATTTCTTCTGCAGGCTCTGAAAATTCAGATGTCAAAGGAACTAGATTTAAGTCAACTAGATCATCAATGTTGTTCAGCACCATCTTCTCGAACATGTCAATATCTTCTATAGTCTGGTTTTCAATGAAAATAAATCTCGACTTCGAATTATTCTCTTCTGAATCAGATCATACAATTTGCAACCAAATTTATCTTGACCATACCTAATAAATACACACTGTCGAGTCTTCGTACTAACCTTTGATCTCACATATTTAGGATTATGCACAAATGTCTTACATTCAAAAAGACACACAAAAAATCATAAAAATAACTTTACTTGTCCAAACTCTGTTCTGTACATCAAACTCCAACGGTACACATGGTGTCAAATTTAATAAGCACGCAGTTGTACTTAACGCTTCACCGCAAAAAGAACTCAGTACTTTTGCTTATGAAAACAAACTTCTTGCCATTTCAGCTAAGGTCCTGTTCATTCTCTCTGCCAAACCGTTCAACTGAGGAGTCTTAGGAGGTATCTTTTGATGTCGAATACCCTGTGTTGGAAGAATGCATATTTTGATTTGATGTTTAAAGTAAATGCTCATGATTATATGTAAAGTCCTTTAAGAAATATATGTACAAGGACTTAGTGATAGATCAAAATTGTTAGGTTGATCTTAGCTTTTAATGTTCATCATTCTATAAACGAATGTATAGATAAAGAGATCAAAGATGTTAGGTTGATCTATGACTTGAAAGAAATAGATAGGCCTTGAAAAGAATCGTAGTCTATCAAGTCGATCAATGATTAGCAGAAGCTAAAGCGGAGATCGTAGAGCTTAGAAGATCGCAGTGTATCTGCCTTGAAGGGCCTCTTCAAAAATCATAGAGAGGTCCAGACGTTTGTCGAAACTAACTCAGAGATCGTAGTGTGTTTTCGGAAACGTAGAGTCTGCAAGACGAGCAAGCGAAGATCGTAGTGTGCAAATCCTTGAGAGAAATCGTAGTGTTCTCTTAAGACCAAGTATCAATGTGACAAGACACCACGATATGGATCGTAGAGTATCATCTGCCTTAATGTCAGAAGCATCGAGCCCTACTTTTATTTAAAGACAAATTCTAACAAAAGTGCAATGGGTTTAAAACGTTGGAGTCCTCTCCAGTCCCAAAGGTACAAAAGATATCCTTAGTATTCAACAAAAGGAACGTATTCATGAAGCTAAAGAAAGGACCATAGGACAGAGAAAAAACACCTTTTCTAGGTGTTAGGTGAGAAAGCAGTCTGCTGTGTCAGTGGGCCAGAATGCAATTCAGAAGGTGTGAAGAAAAGTCTCCATCAAAGTTCAGAAATGTCAAACGCATTTAATGCTTCAATAAATGGTTTCAACGGATAGATTTCAAGGATCACATGTGACGCCCCCAAAATAGGTATACAACACCTATTCTGAGTCGCCAAATACATGGTACAGAAAACGAACTACAACTTCAATAATCCAATTGTCGTGCAAAATACGACAACACATACTGTGAGTTTAAATACAAATATTATCTTCTAGACAATATCCACACTCAAATAAGTTCTCATTACAATTATTCATACACTATTTTATAGAAATAGTGAGGACTGCTAAAACATCTTTCTAGAACCATCACTCCATACCCCGACTTGATCTTGTTATGTTCTCACCTCCTAAGAAGAAAAATGGAACAAAAAGGAAAAGGGTGAGCTCAACTAGCCCAGTAAAGAATATTATGACTAAGATAATATACAACAAATTATCATTAGTCTTCAACAGGGAAAAATCTGATAGAATATAATAGACAACAAATTTTAGATCAATATTCTGCAGCGGAAACAACAATCCATTAGAAGAGTCAAGTAGAGAATGAGTTCTACTATCTTCTAAGATTTAAAAGTCCATCATCAATATTTTATCCATGTAACAATAATCAACATATATCTTTAATCAAATATTCATCTTTGCACTACAGGCCAAAGATATTCATTTGTATCACCAGTTGGTCATGTTCATCTCAACACCTGTTCATCTTTGCACTATTGGCCAAAGATATTCATCAATTAATCATTCATCTTTGCACTACAGGCCAAAGATATTCAGTAATATCATCATTTAAGACTGAGGATGATAAAAATATTTTAAAGAAAAAACGAATCCAAAGGAGATGTAAGGCCAAATATTAGGGATTGAATAACGGTTTATCCAGATCAATAATACTTCATAATAACCGATTGTGAAGCAAAATTCAAAAATAACGATCAAAACATGGATACAATTAAAGATAGTAGCCAAAATAGACATCTTGGACAAAAAGGAAAATTTTTATTTTTCGGTGAATAGTAGCCAAAATTTTTATTTTTATTTAATAAAAATTATTTTATTTTTCGAAACTTCAATAATTCATAGAAAATAGTCCGTTTATCAGAAAAATACGAATTTTATGTCCATTTCGCATGAAATTGAATTCTCTACAACTTTGTAGCTTTGAGTTTTTCCAAATTTCAAACAAAAAATATCCGAAATCCACAAACGGGTGATTTTTAATACCTCCACTCTGACAAAATACTGATAAAATACCTCAGCATTAATTCCTTCATTAATAACCACATAAAATAAATAAATCTATCATTTATATCCACATCAAATAAATATTTTCTTATCATATAAATTAATAATTAATTATTCACAAATAATATTACAGAATCACAATTATGACAACCAGCCGCTCCTGGAAGAGGGGCTTTCAATAAGGATTTCTCATCTTGGCCGCAATTAGGTGACCAAACCTCTCCTTGATGTAACTTTCTAGACATTGCCAATAATGCTATCTAATAATATTATTCAAATAATATAAATTATTGATCCGATAATAGAAATCTTTGTGCGTTGAGTGACAATTATTGAAGCAACAATAATATAAAATATCAACGCAAAGAATTATTGAATCAATAAAATAAAATATTGAACGAAGAACTCATCGTAACAATTATTGAGTAGTGTCTTCTTACGTGCATTTAATCAATGATTCAACAATACTGCAATCTGTCGTAAAGCTACTCGCAAAAACCACGCCATTCATCGTATTTTAACCACCGTGTATTTCAACGATGTTAATCGTAATAACTACGCCATTATTTATAAAACTCATACTTTGTCGCTTTCTTCATCCGACGGTTATTCCGTTATGAGCCCCAATGAATGGTCATACCGCCGTCGCATTTAATATTTCCGAAAAAAGAATATTCCACGACCAAAAGAATATTCCCCGACAAAAATGAATATTTTATAACCACTTGCTTATCTTGTAAAATTTGCACATTTCACCCATAACCAAAGTATTATATCAAATTAACATCTTATTAATTTAGAATAATGAATAGAGAAAATTTAATTTTATTTATAATAAGTTGGGGTCTTACACTAAAGGCTTGATTAAGTAGTCCTAATACCAGTCTACCACATAAAAACAACAACACGGCCAAACAAGCAAACAACAACAAGATTCATGGCCTTAAAAATTACTGTCAGGCGTTTCTGGGTTTCTGGGTTACCCAGAAACCAGAATTCGTGGTTTGTCAACTCAGTTTGACTGTGTATAACATGAAATATAAACATGATATAACCTTGATTCAAGTTCCAGATGAAAGCCTACATGGCATAGAACAAATCCATAACATAAAACACCACAAACAACTAACATGTAAAGATCTATGGGCCCTGACATATGGCTGTCAGGCCACTTTTCCAACTTTTCCCAGATTTCTAAAAACTCCTATTTCAAGCATCTAGATGTTATGGATCTGGGATTTAACAACCCAGATCACTAATATATACTACATACTACACATTTAAACATAAAATCACAACATCTAACATCAGATCTAAGGATTTCTAGAATTAGGGTTTATACCTCATAAATGCTAAATTTTGAATCGATCCTTGATGTTTGATCCCGCAAAGTGACACACATCTTCTTGGCTTAGCTTATTACTCACTCTAACTCTACAATTTCGGATGGGAGAGAGAGAAAGAGTTAGCTAGGTTGAGAAATAAAGTGTGTAACTTTTACATGCTTGAATGCCTTTAATCCATGTCAGAATGTATTTAACCTAGCAAGTTGGTGATATTTGATGATTAAAGTAACTTTCTAGACCACATGGCTAGCCTAAGGTTGTTCACCAACCACAAGTAGGGTTAGATTTACACTCCACCTCATTAAAATATAAAGAAGGGTAGTTTGGTCTTTAGACTCATAAAGTGCATGACAACTTGGTAACTTCCCATAATTATTAGGTTTTAACCCTTAGGGTTGGACCCTTAGGGTTTAACCTTAAGATTACACAAATTCATATTTTAGAATTTTCTAATTAGGTTCTAAAAATAAAAAATTATAATTAGGACTTTCTAATTAATCAATTAGGGTTATCCCTAATTATACTTGCTATTAATAACATAGAAACTCTATACTTATCTTCAAGCTTCCCAATTAGGGTTTTATTATTCTGAATTAGGGTTACGTATTCCTAACCCGAAATTAGGGTTTTATATAAATGGTAATAGGGTTTCTTATCGATCGTTAGGGTTTCTAACCCAACGCCGAGGCTCTTAGTATATTATTAGGGGTTTGTGACCGATATAATTTATCCCAATAACCTTGACCCTTAACCACATCTTCGTATATATATATAACCATATACACAGATACTCTTAACACTGTTGACCTTCACCAAAAGTTTTTAAATTCACAAAACTCATTCCTAAAAATGTTAAATACATATACTTATTTTCTGTCTAGGTCTATTATTTAACCTCTATTCAATCTTTTAAGATTTTATAAAATTATCTAAATTCTCGAGTTATCACAACTAACATTGTACCGTTGTTAGTCTCCAAACACACATCCCCAATGCCCATAACTTTCAACACTCCATCATTACTCATCTTTACAATCCCATAGTCACCAGCTCCATAAGATGTAAATAAGACATTCTGCGACGTAGCATGAATTGATGCACCACTATATATCAATGACCCAACTCATCTCATGAGTAGCAAAATTAAGAACATCTTCATCATACATGTTGGGTCATGATATTTTATCTCTTTGGGCCGGGTGTATTGGGCTTATTCTTTTAATTATCCTATTGGGCCTTTATTATTTGAACTATGAAAGTCATTAAGCCCAGACCTTATATTATTTTCATTTCAACCTGTAAGACCGGGTCGGGTCAGTGGATCAATCCTTTGGATATTTTAATATCTACATCTTTGACTTGTAATGATGAAAAAGTATGACGGTTGACTAAGGGACCTGCCATGCATTAATGTGGATGGGATCATAACCGGTCGGCGGTAGTAACAGTGACCAAAGGCAGTGGATAAACTACATGCAGTCGGCAGGACCCATGAGAAAAAGGGGTATGTGTCAGGTAGTAGTGGGTGGCACAGTAATTCAGGCAAAGAGAGTATAACTTAGCAAGGAAGTCTTCACCAAGAGGTACGTTCTCATACACTTCTTCATTCAGAATTACATACACCCAGAGAATTATTATTATCTCTTGATCTCAATATACTAGGTGATATAGCCTCCGTTTTCGATAAATCTTGTGAACTCATATACTGACTCTCACGCCTGAGCTATCCCCCGACGGAACCGCCGTCAAGCTTGTGGTGTTTATTGTGTTTACGTTGCAGGATCAGGACGTTTTAAGTGATTGGGACGTGACAAAAGATCTTGGCGTTAACATTGGCGCTAGAAGGAGGGGTTTTTTCAATCACAATCGTTTAAATTTGCTTCGAAAGATGATGAGGAGTAGAGATGGTACACCGGAAGAAGCGATGGTACATTTAGTTCATCAACGCCTCGTATTTTTGATAAAAGGATCGCTGGGTCCTTCTAAAAGTGCTCGTGTGAGCACGGCGGCTAAAAGCACATTCGAAGAACTTCGTCCAGAAGATCCATGGTGGAGCAGACGAAAGTTGGTTTTCAACGCCGATAAAGGCGTGATCTTGATCGAGAACGGGTAGAAGGTTCGTGACCGGGACTCATCGCCAAAGTGTTCAAGAAGACAGAGCCACCAAGTTGGCAAGGATGGCGGACGAAGCGGATAAGGCTTTGGAAGTTTTGTTAAAACAAAGGGAAGATATAAGCCGAAACGGATGCTTGGTGAAATGAGTTTGAGGACGAAGCATCTAGCCATATTCATTCCGAAAGGCGGAGTAGGCATAAGGATGTACCCGTCGGAAGGTAAGGAGCCGGAACATTCTATCGTGTGTCCGGGATCATTCTCATGATGGGAGGAGGATCGAGGCGCGAACGCCTTTGACCTCGAAGAAAACGGCGGCGGTTATTAGATCAATTCATCACGACGATGAAAGACGAAAAAGCAGGTCGAGAGAAATTATGCCAGAAACCCGAAGGGTGGAGTACCGACATAACCGTTCTTATCACGAGGATGAGATTGTACGCCCTAGTAAATTAAGAAGTCCCTTAAGGGCAATAGGATCGGCAGAGAAAGGTCGATCCATTCCAAGGCCTAGTGTCGCCCAGGAGAAGGAGATCTCATCACAACCCGAAGGTGTTGATTTTCTAGTAAGAGAGTTGAAAGAACTCCGAAAACAATTGACTGAGGTCCAACAGGCGAAGGATACTTCTGGAAAGAAGGCGTCCCCTTTTTCCTCTGATATTCTCAAGGAGAAAGCAGATGTTACCAAAAAGTTGCCTCGTATGGAAAGCTATGATGGGTCCGGAGATCCTTGACCATGACCGTAGTCGAGGCGTTTGGCAATTAATGGATTACTATGACTTCTTGATCTTTGCTAAGTGTCACACTTTTGTCACTACTTTGAGAAAAGACGCCAGACAGTGGATGGGGACTTTACCATCGGATTCTATCTCCTCGTGGACTGAACTTTGTGACAAGTTCCATGCACGTTTTGGAAGCAACCGAAGAAGGGTAAGCTTCTGAGCTCTTTAAAGCCAGTCCCGCGATTCACCAATGAATCTTTAGGCCAATATATGTAAAGAGGTTTAGGGAAGCGGTGGACAGGTGTCCGATCTTAATGATCTCCAAGCTGTTGGATTATTCCAGAATGGGCTGGATCTGGTTAAATCGGAGAAATTGGTAAAGAAATTGATGTTTCACCATCCAAAAAAGCCTAGCGAAGCCTTGACAAAGAAGAGGGCTATATTGTTGTAGAAGAGGCTATGAATAGTCTGAAAAATCCTTCTTTGAGCCAATTAAAGGAGGTAGAGGTTCCCAAGGCGATGTTGATCATAGAAGAGTGGGAGGGTACAACCAAGGCGGTAAGGTAGTTCGAAGAAGTCACGATAACTTCGTGGCGACAAAGGCGTGATCGTACACTGTTTACTTAGAAGGTTAATAAGGTTTACACCCAGTTGAATACGAAAGGTCGATAATTTTGGATCGAATCCAAACCGACCTTTCTTTGAACCACCTCGTGATAATTACAAAAGCGGGACATGGTAACCCTCATGAAATATTGTGGTTATCATCAAAATTGCTGGTCGTGACACTAATGAGTGTTGTAATTTAAAGGATTTTGTAGAGAGCAAGATTAAAAGCGAACTGCGATTCAATATGTGGTGAGAAAAGGATAAAATCGAGTCATTAAGTCATTAATCATCTTTATTCAAACGGTTCAATACCGCTTTGTTCAAAATGCTCCACCACCGCCAAGGCAAGTCGTTGATGTAATAAGCGGTGGGTCTGCATTGGGAAATTAGTAGGGAAGAAGAGGAGGTCTTATCTTGATTCGATTATGTCGATGTGAGATCTTTGCTCTCGAAGATTGTGAGCCTTTTCGAGGAAGCTGTTATTTCGTTTACTGGATCACGGATTATCCTTGAGCCCGTTGAACCACGTGAAGGGCATTGGTGATCACAGGTATGAAGTGGGCTCGATGGATGTGAAACGCGTGATGATAGATAACGGATCTTGGTGGACATTCTTTATGCCCATGCTTATCAAAGAATGCATCTCGATGAGCACAAAAATGGAGGTCGGACGAGGCTCCTCTATATGGTTTGTGACGACCGATCGAAGTGGCGAGCACTATTGAACTCCTGTTTATCTTCGTACGGCCCCTCGGCAAGTGGAGATAACTTGTAAATTTTATGTTGTGCATGTGGATTGACCTCTGGCGCCATTTTGGGAAGACCTACTTTGTGACTCTTGTTGTAACTTCCATCCCACATTTCAAAATCAAATTCCCCACAAAGACATGGAGTAGGAGAGGTGATGGGTGATTTAGACCTGGCTCGGAGATGTTATCGTAACTCCGTCATTTCATCCGGAATGGGGTTGATAAACAAAGAAAAAGCGATGGCAATTGAAATTGAACCCTTCAAGAGTTGTTCAGAAACCCATGGTAATCCCATTGAGGGACGGAGAGAGATTGAGTTGGTGGTTGGAAAGCCGGACAAGCGGTGAGAATTGGTTCAGTCTGCGAGAACCCTTCTTGAGACGAATCTTATGGAACTCTTACGATCTTATGTCGATATTTTGCATGGGAACCACAAGACATGCACAGAGTTAGTCGGAAGGTTCTTTGAGCATAAATGGAGATAGATCCTTGAAGAAGCCGGTTAAATCGGAAGAAAGCGGATATTTGCTCGAGGCGTCGAAAGATCATCGATGAAGAGGTTGCAAAATTGTTTGGCTCTTGACTTCATCTCTGAGATTGATTACCCGGAGTGGATAGCAAATGTAGTATTGGTGCGTGAAGCATAATGGAAAGTGGCGGGTTTGCATCGACTACACCAACCTCAACAAAGCTTTGTCAGAAGGACTTTATCCTCTGCCCATATCGATCGACTCATCGATGCCACTTGGGGTATGCATTACTAAGTTTTATGGATGCTTTTTCGGGTTATCATCAAATATCCATGTGCAAAGAAGACATTCCAAAAGCAGTTTATTACACACCGTTCGGTGTATGCATACAAAAAATGACTTTTGGCCTCATTAATGCTGGAGCTACCTACCAAAGGATGATGAACTTTATATTCGATAGGCAGTTGGGGAAGAACATGGAGGTTTATGTAGATGACATGATCGTAAAGAGTATGCAAATTCAGAAGCATTTGGACGACCTGGAAGAATGTTTTCAAACTATTCGTTATCGTCGATTAAGACTTAACTTGACCAAATGTACTTTCGGCCTTGGTCTTTGAAAGTTTACGGGTTATCTGGTCGATCGAAGGGGCATCGAAGCCAATCCGGAGAAGATCCAAGCTATCCTTGACATAAAGACTCCTCGATCGTTCAAGGACGTTGTCGTCATTTGGTAGGATTAACGGCTTTAAGGAGGTTAAATCGCCAAATCTGCGAGAGATGTCTTCCTTTCTTTGACACATTGAAGGGACCGAGAATGCGAAGACGTTCCGATGAACTTCCGAGTGTGAAGACGCTTTCCAAGGTATAAAGGCGTATCTCATCTTGGCTCCTTTATTGGTAAAACCTGTCCCAACAGAAACTTTATATTTGTACCTTGCGGCAAGTTCCTTAGCGATTGGAAGCGATTTTGGTTCGGGAGATCAGTGGGAAGCAGCATCCGGTCTATTACGTCAGCCACGTCCTACGAGATCTTTGAAACCGGTATCCAAACATTGAGAAATTTGCCTTTGCTTTAATAATTGCCGATGAAAGCTTGGCGATATTTTCAAGTCGACTCTGAGTCATCTACACGGATCGACCATTGAAGAAGGTGATGGGCAAGCCGGAGGTCTCGAGGCGGACTAGCGGCATGGACTATGGAGTTGTCGATTTTTTTATCGAGTATCATCCCGAATCGCCATCAAAGGCCAAGCCTGGTGACTTTATGGTAGAATGCTTTCGTTCACCGAAGCGGAATCTGGAGTTCTGGGAAGCGAATCTTCCGATCGAAAGCGATGCCGTTCTTGGCGAGGTCGGGAAGGCGTGGGCGTTGTATCTGAGATGGATCCTCTACGATGGTGTTAGTGGGCGCAGGATTATTTTAATAAGTCGAAAGGATTTAAAGTCCAATGAGCCATCGATTCGGGTTTAAAGCAACGAAAATGAAAAATTTGAAATCTGGCGGTGTTAGCGGTGTCCATTAGGCGAAGAGTCTCGAAGTCCAACGATTGATTATCTATAGTGATTCTCGGTTGGTTGTTAAATAATTTGTCGGGAGATTATGAAGCTCGTGGAACTTGAATGATCAAATATCTGGCGGAATTAAGAGACCAACTTCAATTTTTCGCTTCGTACGAGTTTCAGGGTATAGAGCGCGATGACAATTCTCTGCCGATGCATTGTCGAAACTAGCCACTCTGATGCGAGATGTCTTTCATGGATCGGTGTATTTGGAAATTTTGACGGTAGACCGAGTGTTCAAAGACGCGAGAAGATGATGTGTCGACCAAACAATGTTGGATGACCCCTACATTGAGTATTTGGCGGATGGCGTCCTTCCTTCGGATCAAATGCTAGCAAAGAAAGATCATCATCTACAAGAGTACTAATTTTAGTCTTATTGATGGGGATCTCTATCGATTGGCATTTTCCTCACCATTATTGAAATGTTTGGCTCGTCCAAAATAGAGTATGCTCTTCGGGAAGTTAATGAAGAAGGATTTGCGGTGATCGTATGGTACATTAAGTCTTTGGCGCATAAAGTGCTTCGACAAGGTTACTATTGGTGAAATAATTTTCAAAGAAGCTACTGATCGTCAAGAAATCACGAAAATGCCATTTCGATAGTCCGGTCCCACATCGACCACCGGAAGAGTTATACTCGATTCTATCTCTATACCCCATTTGTCATGCAGGGGTGGATATATTGGGATGAGTTACCTAAAGCTAAAAGGTCGGTTAGCTTAAATGTCATAGTTCTTTATTGATTATATGACTAAGTGGGTGAAACCAAAACCACTTGATTAAATATGAGCAGGAGTGCTTAAAGTTTATAAAAGGAGTGCATGGTGTTTAAGCCGGGATCCCTAAGGTATTGATATCGAGACAATGGGCGCTTGATTCGTGGGTTCAAAATTTGAAGAATTTTGAGCGATTTGAGGATCCAACCTGAAAGACTTCATGGCTCATCCACGGTCGAATGGGCAAGTTGAGGTAACCAACGGAGACTGACTTTGAATCGGAATCAGCGTGGATTGGATGAAGCTAAGGGAGATGGCGGAAAGAATTGCTTGAAGCGTCTTTGTGGGCATCTGCCAAACCACACCAAGGACTACTACGGAGATTAAGCCCTTCGATTGGCCTATGAATGCGATGCCTTAGTTCGATCAAATCGGATCTCAAGTCTTGGTGAAAGTCGATTCAAAGAAATCTACAATGATGAAGGATGAAAAGCTACTTGGACTGCTTAGACGAAGTCGAGAGAGAAGCTTTAATCAAATTGGTACTTATCAACGAAGGGTGGCCAAACATTATAACAAGGCGTCGAACTTACGTAGATTCGAAGTGGGAGACTTCGTTCTTAGAAAGCCAAGCCTACGCCTCAAAACAGGGAAAGCTAATCTTAGAATTGGGAAGGACCATATGAAGTGATCGAAGTACCAAAGCCGTACTTATCGATTAAAGGCACTTTCGATGGTTCCGAGATCGAGAATACTTGGCATCTTTGGCGGGCTTGAAGTATTTTCAATAAAGATTAAATCGGGTTCATCGAAGTCATACACAATTGTTGGATATTAATAAAGATCACTTTTCCATAATTTATCACTTTGGTCTATTTGTCCGATGGTCACTATGGTGTAAGGAGGTATGGTAGGACTTCATTGCCGTTCGATGGTAGCCCCAGTCCTTTCGGTCTATATTGATCTTATCGGGGTGGTAAGTCGATGGTCATTTAGTCTATTGTCCGATGGTCACTATGGTGTAAGGAGGTATGGTAGGACTCGGCCCGCCATTCGATGGTAGCCCAGTCCTTTCGGTCTATATTGATCTTATCGGGGTGGTAAGTCGATGGTCATTTAGTCTGTTGTCCAGATGGTCACTATGGTGTAAGGAGGTATGGTAGGACTCATTGGCCATTCGATGGTAGCCCAGTCCTTTTGGTCTATATTGATCTTATCGGGTGGTAAGTCGATGGTCATTGGGTCTATTGTCCAGATGGTCACTATGGTGTAAGGAGGTATGGTAGGACTCATTGGCCATTCGATGGTAGCCTCGAGGTCCTTTTGGTCTATATTGATCTTATCGGGGTGGTAAGTCGATGGTCACTATTAATCCTTATGTCTTGGTTCTTATCTCATTTGTCGTCCAAATTTACTTCACGTATGGTGATCTCACTCTTGATGCAGATGAGTATAAGTTATTTATTTTGTTTAAGTGTTGAGTTCGGTTTATTTAGTTCATTAACTTGAATCTGTCCAGTAAAATTCAATTCACTTCATTGCATAAGTTAAGCATTATATGCTATGTCTAATTCATAGTTCATCTTATTGATACTAAATTATTGACAAGCTGATCGAGAATGAAGTCATAATCAAGACGATTAAAGATTTATCAATATACATAAAATGCTCATTTCATTTAAATCGATTATAAATTAATTACATAAACATAAAAAGTTTAAAGTAGTTAAATATTTACATAAAACCAAAAACATGATATATATTTCGAGAACACCGCCTTCATCATCGAATTGAGCGATCTTAGGAGTCGATTGAAGCGTAGATAGCTTCTCTTTTCCTCGTTCAAAGCGGTCCTCGTACCCTCTCGAATAAACCTTCATGATCTCTACATTAAGTTCATCCGAGTCCCTATATTACTGCTGAATCGCTTAGGAGTTCTTGATCGAAGCAGGGCCTCGTCCTCAAGTCCTTTATTTTATGGCGGAGCTTGTGGCGCTTGGCCTTATGCCTTGGGCTTCATCTTGAATCTTCGTCTCGCTTTCACCAAGTTGTAGGACTAAGCTTGATTGGTGAAGAAAACTCCTCATTTTTCCCTTGAGAGTAAGTTCTCTTGACCAAACCGGCGTTCGGGTTGGTTAGAGTTTGTTGGTGCGGCCGACGGACGCACCAACCCATCCTAATGGCCCTTAGTTCGTCATCGGATGTCTTGAAATCCATCTTGGCCCGATCCAATTCTATCGAAGACCGTTGATGGTATGAAAAGCATCTTCACGACCGGCTCTTTCTCGGTCGAAGGTCGATTTGACATATTTATCTCTTGTCGCATGAAATCTTCCTCGGCCTCTCCATTTATGTGTCTCGGGACCTTGATCGTCCAGAAAACGACGATTATTAACTACATTTTTTTTAAATATTCAAGTCAAACGTCTAAAATGCTCAAAGGAAAATAGAGATGTAGAGGAAGAAGTGATTGTTATTTACCTTGGCGAATAACTCATTCCTCGTCGAGAAGATTTCCGTCAAGTATGATCCTTTGAGCAGGTGGTCGTCGATGTCTTTAGAAACAAAGCTCAAAGAAGAGGTCAAAAGGAAAGTTGGCATTGAACTTGGGCCATAGGGTCGGAGATCCCATGACCTCGGCATGATAACCTTGACACGAAGGAATAGGGCCGTTCGGGAGAGGGTCTCGACCTTTCGGGGAGAGAGGATGGGGTACATTAAGGAGGTATAGAGTCTGCGTGAATAGTTTCGATTCTGGGATTTGTTTTTGGAGTGGGTTCTTTGGGTGTTGAAACGAGGCGGAACTTGGATGGCTATCGAGTGCGTTTCCTCTTCTGGATAACGTCGGAATCCTTCGTCACAGTCACCATCCTCTTGATCTGTATTTCTACGAGAGGCACGAAGGGTGGAATAATGAAAGGCGAGGAACCACGAGCTCTTGGCGATTAAGGGGTTATTTTGTTTTGTTTTTAATTTTTTGATCCTAAGTATATTTCTTGATCGGGGACGATCAAATGTAAACCGCTTTGATCGAGGAATGGTTTTGGAGGTTGGTTACATTTACAGTGCGGGTTGGGAGGAGTTCTGAAAGGGGCGACACAGGTTTTCTGGTAGCTCTCCTCTTACATCGAGGTGAAGGGTCTCTTACGGTATGAGAACCTCTTGACCTCTGTTTCTTCTGTTTGAAATTCATCAGTATGAATTTACGGTGTTGAATTTACTTGAGGTAGCTTGGTTGGTGTAGCCTCGATTGCTTAGAAGACTTCCCGGATAAAAAAATCTTGAACTCCTTTATTTCTAAGGAGCTCGATGCGATCAAAGATCTTGCCTGAAATCAAAACAATTCTATGTTAAAATTATATATTATAGAATACTTTCAAAAAATATATATATATGAAATAAAATTTGGTACTTACACTTATGGTCATATAACCATACTTTGCTGAGAAGTCCATATTTCCACTCTTTCTTGGGAAGTTGTCAAATAACTCCATCATTTCCACTTCCGTTCTTGAAACATCTCAAAAGTCGGCAGATATTTTTTCATCGATTGCCCGATTCGGTAAAGAAGAGATCTCGTGGGGCCTTTGACGAAAAACCATTTCTCGTGCCATCCCCTATTGCTCGAAGGGTGTTCACCAAATGACGTCGTATCAAATTTTTCTCCGGACTTGGAGAATGTTTCTTTGAGGGCTTTGAACCCTTCTCCTGGATTGTCTTATCTTGTATCGGTGAAGAAGAAGTCCGAGGAGGGCTCGGCGCCCAATTCATGACGAGAAATGCCACGAAGGCGAATGTGGATGTAGGAGTTTGGCACCGGTTGTGAAAATCCCACACCCAAGAACCCCAGTAGGGTCACTATAAAGGCGTGAAGGGGGAAGCGAACCCCTTCTCCGATAAAGTCACCGGACGGTAGTCCCATCCTTGAGTAGTTGATACATCTTCTCACCGAGCAGGGTACCACGACCGCATGGGTATCCGAAATGTGGGCAGAGTTCGAACCCTCTTTAGTTGACCTCGGTTATGATAGAAGGAGTGTTGGCATGCGAGAATCGCTCCGTCTCTCTGTAGTATTATTGAGGGGGTTTTGGGTTCTCTGTTTGGGATTCGAACTTGAAGTCCCTACGTGAAGATTAGGGTTTGGAGGAACCACGGTGATGGGTGTTACAAGTATGGGGAACTCTGTTCGAGGGGTTGTGGGAAGCCATTTGTGACGATTTGCGAGAGAGAGATCGAGAAAGTTTAGAAAGCGCTCGAATTTCAAATGAGCAGTAAAGCTGTCAAATTTGGTAAAGTTATCCTTTTATCTTGTGATTTACGGTGTTGAAGGCGGGTGCATTAAATGCTAGTAATAATTTGGAATTTGAATGGGAAGCGTCCCGGTTTGAGTCCCGGGTATTTAATGGATAGAGCCTTTCCGATTTGGGCCCTTAAATTCCTTTCATTTCATTTTGTGAGCGATAAATGGAGTGCGTTTTTAGTTACATCTTGTTATTTATTGATTCTCGGTAAAATATCATGGATTGTTTATAGTTTTTATTAAACATTACATTCAACAAAAAACTAGGGGCAATGTTGGGTCATGATATTTTTATCTCTTTAGTAGGGTGTATTGGGCTTATTCTTTTAATTATTCTATTGGGCCTTTATTATTTGAACTATGAAAGTCATTAAGCCCGGACCTTATATTATTTTCATTTCAACTTGTAAGAGGCCAAGATTGGTCGATGGATCAATCCTTTGGATATTTTAATATCTACATCTTTGACTTGTAATGATGAAAAAAGTATGACGGTTGACTAAAGGGACTGCCGTGCATTAATGTGGATGGGATCATATTAAATTCGGCGGTAATAACGGTGACCAAAGGCAGTGGATAAACTACATGCAGTCGGCAGGACCCATGAGAAAAAGGGGTATGTGTCAGGTAGTAGTGGGTGGCACAGTAATTCAGGCAAAGAGAGTATAACTCAGCAAGGAAGTCTTCACCAAGAGGTACGTTCTCATATACTTCTTCATTCAGAATTACATACACCCAGAGAATTATTATTATCTCTTGATCTCAATATACTAGGTGATATAGCCTCCGTTTTCGATAAATCTTGTGAACTCATATCTTGACTCTCACGCTTTGAAATTATCCCGTGGAACCGTAAAATCGAGCTTGTGGTGTTTATTGTGTTTACGTTGCAGGATCAGGACGTTTTAAGTGATTGGGACGTGACAAAAGATCTTGGCGTTAACAATACACAATGAGAAAATCATTGGAAACCATAGTAATTTGATTATCATCTCCATTATCATCATTTTTCATATTGTTCACTCTCTTGAACTGGCGATAAATTTTTTTAATATACCCATTTTCATAGCAATAAAAACATTCTACATTTGTAAATTTGACTTATTTTTGCTTTTGTCTTTGTTCATCGGATGTCTTTTGCTCTTCTCCTTTCTCTCGATAACTAGAATATTTGACTGTAAAGAGGTGCCTTGTGATTTTCTTCGAAACTCTTCATTGAGAACACTACCTTAGCCAAATCTATAGTAAATTTTCCATCATGAGCGGAGTTAGGAAACAACGTTCAAAAAATCTCCCACGAATCCAGTAATGTACCAAGCAACCATAATCACTATATCTCATCGTCAAACTTAATACTCATTGCAACTAATTTATTAATAATTCCTTGAAGGAAATTTAAATGAGCAGTAAAAGGTTTTCTGTTATGATACTTCAATACTATCATCTACTTAATCATAAATAATTTATTATTCCCCATCTTTCGAGTATATAACTGTTCGAGCTTACTCCACAAATTGTGTGCATGAGTCTCTTCACTAATATGATTCAAAACATTATCATTAACTCATTGCCTAATGTAATCACACACACATGACTATGCATAATTTTTTACTCATAATTTGTCTTTTTCTCAAGTTTCACATCAAAAAACACAGGCAAATAATAATACTTCAAATAAAGGAGGTCCTCTATTTCTTCTTTCCAAATATGATAATTTGAACCATTCAAAGTGATCACCATCCTACCCATATTAGTTATCATCGTTTAACACAAGGCAACTAATTCAATAATAACCACAACTCTGTTGCCACTTGTTGGGAGAAAAAATAAACCAAACAATACTAACAACACATCGAAACAATATAATTCTCCCATATTGTATAAACTCAATAGGAAAAATAATCCAAGCAGTTTATAATTAAGAACAAGCACAATCAAGAACACAAACAAATTTTTACGTGAAAAATTCTTTTGATGTGAGGAGTAAAAACTATGGGACCGTAGTCCACCAAATATTCCTAGTACAATGTTGTCTCTGACAAAAACTAGAGACATAAACCAACAATAATTATCAAGAATAATATATTCTTGATATTTGAACAAGAAGAATAAAAAGAGAAAATTTAAAATTCTACTAATTCTCGTAAAAAAATATATATTACAAAACAAAAACTGATGTTAGTTGACTCTGAAGTTCAATCTCACGGTTCAAATTGAAAACTAATAAGTTACGACGTCATCAATCAAAAATGAAATGATGAACCCATATATACCATATGTGCTGCTATGTGGAGGGAATAACCCGACACTGTCTTGCTTTTCGAATACAAGATTTCTGGGAGAGGATTCATTAATTCCAATAGTCACACCCTATCTGCTCTTCCGGTTGATAATGGTCAGGCGGGAAGCGGATATCGCTTATTCGCATCAGAAGTGAGTTATTTTTCATCTTTATTCCGTTGTGAAATTTCTCCCCATTTTCTTTAATTCACCTAAAGTGCTTGCTAAAAATTTCTTATCGCAATTGTTGCACCTGATCTAAATCATGAGCCAGAGCTCACTAAGATTTTCACTTCAAAGAGCTGATTTAGTTACGTAATTATAAATCTTGATACACCCGCTTGTAAATTCATTCTTGATGGCGGCATTTTTACAGTCACTTGGTGTTCATAAACTGCATGCATGTGGAGTTGTCTTGAATGAAGCTGAATCTGAATCTGAATGAAAAAAGCTGTTTGATAATTGATATGTCTAAAATATCTAAATGACAAAAATTTATTATTTTATCCTTCTGAAAAAATTCAAAATTGTTGTAAATTTATTTAATATTACTTAATATAATAGTTAATATTTTTTTTAATTTTTTATATTTTTTTTACTTCATTCAGCTGCTCATTCAACCATTCAACTCAAAAAATCTGACTTAGTCATTCAGCTCGTCCATCTTACCGATTCAGCCATTCAGACCAAAACAAACATACTGACCGATTCAGCCATTCAGATTCAGCTCCATTCAGCTTTAAACAAACGGCCCCTTAATCTATCTGGGTAACTTTTGAATATGCTTAAGCTTGAGGTCCTGATTTCAATCCCCAAAATTTACCTTTTTAAAAAAGTAAATATACTTAAAAGCATTATATTTTCATTGTTGGCGCAATGTATTGGATAGTGTGAAATCTTTCTCAAAACAGCAGCAGCAGCGAAAAAGGCTGAAAACAGATTTACATGTTAAAAGAAAAAGAATTTCCTTAAACTGAATAAGATAATTTAAAACACAAAATTCAAAGTATAACACAAGGCCTGGAATCAAAACTTTCTATGTTCTCCGGAAGATGTGTGTAAATGAGAATGCTACCTTAAACTATGGATTTGTATAGATGATATTTCTAAAACATAACTAATCTTAACCGTCATTTGGCAACCCATCGTTCCAGATTATAATCTCATTTCTGGAAGTAACTTCGAATTGCTTTCCTCACCCTATTCTTTATTTATTTGCTATCTGACCTTAATTCTCAAAATCTTCTCAGTTCCCTTTCCACGTTAACTTCTTCTAATGGATGAAACCAAAATTTTGATGCGAGTTTTACTTTTATACATGCGTCTTTAATCCTCTTGATTATCACAAGCTCCTTCTGTACAATCAGGCTACTCCTTTAACATACTTGCAGCAAATGCACTGAGCCTGTTCTCTGATGAGACTCCAGTGCATCATAGCACATTTTTTCATGGTGATGAGCTTTCTTCATCTGAACTTCTGTCTTGACGCACATTGAATCTGTTTAGGACTGGTAGTGATGCTGTTACAGGTATCCTGAATGATCTTGCAGAACCCACCATTATTTTGTCCTGCATCCTCCCCACTTCCTTGCACACATTATCCAATATACTGAGAAAATCCCTGACGATCATGAAGATTCTGAAAGGATGGGCTTCTTCTTTCGCAGTGTCACCATGAAAATACGCTGTAACTTCTTTCACTAGGGATAAGACCTTTCTTTCATCTGACTTAATTCTAATAATTTCCTCTCCCGCCTCTCTAAGAAACATTTTCAAAGACTCCAGGAACTTTCCCTGCATGTTTGGTTTTTCATATTGCAAAACCAATCTGACTTTCTCAAGCCCCATTTCAAGCTTCGAAACGTAACTGCTCAAGACATCTGCGTCCATTCCTGCTGCTTTCTTGACATTGCCCAGTTCTCTACCCAATCCTGCAACAACCTGTAATCCTTGCTTCTTGAAATCCTCTTCCTTTACCCTGAAAGTCATTTTATTCGGAAGAATTTCAGTAGTAGGGTCAGAATCTATGCCTTCGGACCTGATGATCTCTTGGACCACAAAGTGGAGCAAGGTGGTCTTCCCATCCGTTCCCTTTATATCTACTAATTTCAACAATGTATCAAGTTTAAAAGCTCTAGCATCGCCACGATTGGTGCCAACATTCATGCGGTTTCCTGTCCTCAGAACAGCTTCAAGCAGTTTGAGGAACAGCCGACTGTTCTTCAATTCTTCATTTGCTGCCTGATCAATGTTTTTTGTAATGAGCAAGCTTGCAAATATGAGTGTCAATAAAATGAAGAGATTTTGACATTTAAGGATCATATATTTGAATTAGCTCAGATACTAATTAACAACTATTTGATAACATACAAATTCTTCTGAGGCATTATGATATCAAGTTATAGCGACGCACAAATTAATTCATATGCATGAAACATTTCATCAAAATGGAGTTAAGAGGCTATAGGATACCTCTAGGGTTTGGAAGGAATTCCTCAAGTATTTTACTTCTGTATCAAAGTTTGCTCTGTATAGCATGACTTCCACTCTTTTAAAGGCAAATGGTACATCAAGAATTGCCTTGAGAAAACGCTCTGCAGACCCTAGTTTTGGCGTGTCACCTCTGTAGTCTCTAAGTTTTATCTCTTCCTCCTTCGTAGGAGCCATCTTTATCAAAGTTTCCAAAAGATCGGCACCTAACCCTTCCGGATTTCCTGTCGCACCAAAACAAACTTCATCTGATGAGGCAGTAAAAAAACGTTGTTTCATGTACATGTTTCTCTGTTCTATTAGTTGTTTAATATTCATAACATAATAACATTGTGTTATAAAGACAACCCCACACACCTCCACCACCCCCACCCCCAAAATAAAAAAATAAAATAAAAAATAAAAATAAAAACCTCACACATATAAGGTTTGAACTGATGATGTGTTTTGGCTATTGAACTCACGTTACTATGTCTTGTCAGTTCACCAGTAGACTTGTACTATGCTACTGCTCTTGACAAAAAGGATAAGGAGCTAAGAATGATCATATGCATTACAGCTAACATAAATAAAGCTTCCACCCTTATATGTCATGTACATTCTTTATCTTTAGTTTCTTTTGAAATGATTCTTTAAGGCATCAGATAGGATAAGCATGCTAGTGGATTAATATAAGAAAGTGCGGTATTGGAGGTAAAAAAAATGCTAAAACCAAAGATAAAACAATGATGCTTGTGTAAATTGCAGGAAACATAGTTTAGTGATAGTTTGTCTGTCAGAAACTATCCTGTTATGTGCACCTTGACTTAGTAACTCGTTTCTCTATTCTTTTCATTGCTGGAGGATTTCACTCTCTCTAAAAATATCTAACTATTTGCGTATTATCCACCTAATGGCGTACTGTGTGAACTGAGCTATATTGAGTTTCTCACCTATTTACTTATACGTATGTGAGCTGCAGCATCTAGGGTCTGCTACTTTTTCATTGGGTTACAAAAACACTCGATACTTTGTTTTGATTCAGTAGTTTAGTAAATTTAGTGCTTAAAAAAGTCAGGATCAGTTTTGAATAATTTTGTAAATTTATTATTGAGGATATGTACAAATTTTTGCAGGCTATACATGGAACCTTGCTCTAGAGGCATTTTGGTTCTAGGGGCAACACTATGTCATGGGCTCACAACCAAATTGAGGAAAGAATTGGCCATGAGGTATTCTGTTGGTATAATCACTAGAAAGGTGAATAAAAGATCATGTCTTTAACTAATGATAACTGTGCCAACAAGGAGAATGAAACTTGGCAGTAGAAGATCTTCTCTAACAGTATCAAATTATCAATGCATAATGCCATATACTAAAATGGCGACGATAATTTTTCTACCCTAATCTCCATACATTTTTTATGCAGAAACTATTAAATCATTTTTACTTAGACACGAGAGAGAGAGAGTGAATAACATACCATCTAGAAGTGCCTCAGTAACCTCTTCCCGTGTCACATTCAATGCTCTTAACAGAATGGCAATGTTCTGTGACTTCTTTGGGTCTAAAACTCTGTTCTCCTGTTCAACTGGAGGTAGTACAGATTTTCTCGTTGCTTCTTTTGGAGCCGAATTTGAACTTGCAGAATTACATCCAAAAAGTGATTCCATCATGTCCTCATTCAATCTACAAACAAGAAAGGGGTATTAGATCAGAGATTGTACATCAGGCTATCAGAGCTAAGAACCATGAAGTATCTGTTGCTCTACTTACTGAAAGGAGCTTGATTTTAACTGGTCCCACACTGTGGCTCTGTCTGAGGTTGCTCTTACTTTGTCCCAGTGCAGAGGCTTCAGTTTCGGTTTTGATGCATCTATATCATCAGCATCGTTCCTCTCTGCAGAACTGGCACCATTATTTTCTTCTTCAGCAGGCTTTATTTTCACGATTTCCGACTCTGCTCTGGGGGTAGGACTCCTTGATTGCATGTTTGTCAACTTTTGCAAAGCCATTGTGGGGACACTTAATTCTGATGACCATAATTTCTGTGGTCTTGATAGTGGCGGGGGAGGGGGAGGTGGAGGAATTGGATTTTTAGATGTCTGTTGTGATTGGTTGTCTACTGAATGAAGATGTGCCAGGTCTGGCGGTGGAGGTGGTGATGAAAATTTTTCCCTTCTGGGAGTATGCGCTAATGTTGGTTGACTATTTTGAACTTGAGGCTGCTGCTGAATTGGCCTTGAAGGAGCTATTGGTGGTGGCGGCGGTAGCGGTGGTGGTGATGGGGGCTGACGGGGAGGAGCTGGAGGCTGCTTAATTGATCGTATGATTGCATATTTTGTGTCGGGGGATGAAGCAGCAAGGCCTGATTTTGGTGAAGTTCTCTTGGAATGAGGTACAGGGCTAGTAACATGAGGTTCACTTATGGATTGGGTTATCAAGCTTGTACTATTGCTCAAATGGCTCCTACGCGAACTAGTTGAGTATCTTTCTTCATTGCTCAGCGAGGAACCCTGTGGTGTATAGAATGCAGAATCACGACTCTCTTCATCCGATGATGTCATCGCCGGAGGTGAATTCATGCTTGGTGGGGGTTGAGGGTTACTCAGTGGTTGCAGTGGCTGAAGATCAGGACTTGGCCTATATCGATCTGATGTTTTCAATGAACAAAGTTTATGATAAGATGACCCATTTACTCCATTTGTCTCCATAACCGTTCTCTGGCTGGAAGGTTCAACAGTACCAATGTCGAGGAAAGTAGATGGTGGCATTCTTGATTCATCATCGACACTTTGTGAATTGCCCCCAACAAGTTTTTGGGATTCACCGGGATGGTTTGCTCGACGCTTGTATAGGTAAAATGCTAATCCAGACAACATCCCCAGTGTGACAATTCCAACCGATATTGCAATTGCCACTTTTTTGGTTGTCTTGACTGGCTGTGGGGCAATTGGGTTTGGTACTGTGGTGCCATTGGATGGTGCTGGTGGTTGCCGGGCCTGATCTGGTGTAGGTCCAGTGGGGACTTCAGGGAAGAATGGTTGGTCTGGGTTTGGAAAACCTGAAGTTGCTGGCGGGGGAGGAGCTGGTGGGGATGGTGAAGAGCTTACCGGAAACAGTGGTTGGTGCAAAATTCTTCTATTTTTTACTTCACCAATCAAATCTTGAATCTTGGGCAGTTTGCCATTTGTGGGCTGGACAATGAAAGATGTAACCAACGGTACAATTAAAAATATGATCATACGGTGAGGCCTCATTGTGTTGTTTTCTGGACTCGTCTAATATTCTTTCCTTTCACCCAATTCATTCTCAGGTTATGGTTCGGAATTCTGTGTGTCTAAGCTGGTGGAGTTAGAGAAAAACAATACAACACTCTGATGAGAAGCTTGTCTCTGCTGCAAGATCTGGGGTGTATGACTTTGTTTCTTTTTTGTTATTGGTTTGTTTATACTACAATACTACTTGTTCTATTTTACTTTTATTCTTGGAGTTTGTGCGGAGATAATTAAAGGTAGGAATGACACATGGCGATGAGAATCTGCTTTGCTGCCTCCTCTTGCTTTTCAAGTAGTAAATATTAAATGGAAAATGATGATGACCGAATGTCCATGGATAGGTGAAATTAAAAGCACACCATGTTCATTGCCTTTGAATTCATATACATATACATATACATATACATACATACTTATTAATCATCTTCCATGTTAGTATTTAACAACTTGCAAAAGTATTTACTCTTCTTTATTTTATTTTATTCTTGATGGGGGAGTAATACTTTTGAATTTTGATAGGATGTGATTCGTTGTCCCGGTTAACATTGTCCACCCCTACTTTCTTTTTGATTTGATCGGCCGACCATGTTTTCCAAGGTTTATTGTGGGACAACTACTCGTCCAATTGCAACTCCTTGTTGGAACGTCACGATCCACCTTGTGTTAGTAAAATTTACTCCATTCATAAAAGAGGAAAACAAAAATTCCGGATTCAATTCACCCCCAAGATTTTACACTTTTATTTCATGCGAGACGCCTTTGAATTCAAATTTTTTTTACTGGGCTGCTGTATTATGTATTCACTTATTCTCACAAATGAAAGTTCTCTTTTATCATTATACTAATACTCCATCCATTTCAATAAAAGAGTATATTTCAAGAACATTGTCATTATTTAGGGGAAATGATAACATGTCGGTAAGAAAATGAATACCACAATACTGTCAATTATTGTCAAGTAGGCCTTACAAACGAACCGAACCGTTTGTAAACAGCTGGTTTGAATTCGATTGGATTGTCTTGTCGAGTCGAGTTCGCACATGTTATCACGTTCGATTGCTCGATCGAATATGTTTGCAAACTATGTGGTTCGGTTAGAATGTGTACGCGAACAGTTCAGGTTCCGATTCAGAACGATTCGAGTGGTTAGCAAGTAGAGATGCTCCAGTATTTACAAAATTTGGCTTAATTTTTGTTTCAGTGTGTTGATGATGTTTGCGAACTCGAGTATGTTCGCGAACAATTAACGATTCGAATTCACATATGTATGTTGGTTCAATCGTATTATTTGAATATGTTCAAGTTTGATTTTAATTCGAATTTTGTTTGATTTTAATTCGATAAAGTTCGAATAGTTTGCAATCCTATTGCCAAGAGTACAAATATCTCTTCTAAAAGTTGCAAAGTCCATTCAATAAGTAGTATTTATTGTCTTTAGTATTATTATTTTCTTCTTTTTGTCGGAGTACAAAGTATTCTCATAATCACTATTAGAATATCATAATCAAGTCTCATAAAAGTGGAAATAGTTTTGGAGTCTGTCGGTAATTGATCTGCTGTTGGGTTTGATTGATTAAACAATTATATTCGTCGGTGTTAAACAGTTAATTCATTGGATAAAATACTAACACAAACAGTAATTTAAACACTTTAATTACTTTGTATATAATGATTTGTAAGTCAATATCCGAGAAAATGTCCGGATACAAACAAAACAGTAGCTTTCCTTGCCAGCTGTAGTTCCATATTTTCTTCCAAATTAACTTCATTTGGAATAAGAACAAATTTTGCAGGTAGTCAGAGTATTATTTGATTATTTTAATGCATATCAATTTCTTAAACAAATTATGTTTTATTGTATCTTGAATTAACCGGTATACCTAAAAACGAATCGGAAGAAAAACAAATGGAATGGGAATATAGATATATCTTTTTCAATTTGATAATAATTAAAAAGTTAAATCGTTGGTCCATATATCAATTAAGTTTTCATGTATACCACTAAGGTGATGTTTGTTTGTGTTCCTCTTAATTCACTTGTCTCTGATTCAGTTAGAGACAAATCTTATTTGATAATTTTTTTTTACCTCTTGATTGCTAAGATAGAAATTTAAATTTTAAAATCATTCAAATAAAAATTTTAATATGGCCATATTTGAATCGTAGAATTGTAGAATATAAGTTGATTGATTAGTCCCATTTAATGCTTTTTATTTCACAAAAAAAATAAATTTTATTTAAATTAAATATAAAATAAAATAATATTCTCAACTTTATTATCTCAATTTTATAATTATGTCATTACTACCAAATCAATGCTCACTAGTTTTACGGATAATTATGATTTTTTTTTTTTTAGAATTTAAGAACGAATAATATTACAATCATACATATATTATATGAACGACGGACAAGTGAGAACAGACGATATATCCTGTTTCAGCAATTTAGCATACCTCACACCCTCTACAATAATCCACACACGAAATAATATTTTTTTATATAGTAACTAAAAAAACCCTACATGCTATAACACGAGCTCAAACATATGAGACACAATACACTAGTAATAAATCCTTCGACTACCCTATCATAGTGACCATTAGTCAAACACGCGGAAGTATGAGCCAATTCCAACATATTTTTTTTATTGTTTATAAAAAATTCAAATAAGACACTTTTAAAAAATAAAAATAAAGATATATATATATATATTATAGCATTATGTTTTGACTAAAAGACAATTTGCACCCTAAATTATACCCCATTGTTGACTTTTGCACCCCAAACTAAAAAATTAATACAAGACACCCCAAACTTCATTATATCGTAACAAGCAACGCACTTTCTTCATGTGTGAATCCCGAAAAAGTGATCAAATTAATAACAGAATAACAAGTTTGGGGTGCAAATTGTCTTTTAGTCTTAAAAATTGGCAAAAATAATTAATTTTAAATAAAATAAAATAATTTTAAAATAATTAATTTTAAATAAAATAATTAGTTTTAAAAATAAAAATAAAATAATTAATTTAAAATAAAATAAAATAATTAAAATAATAAAATTAAAATA
Organism: Panax quinquefolius; assembly: GCA_020205615.1. Taxonomy (NCBI): domain Eukaryota; kingdom Viridiplantae; phylum Streptophyta; class Magnoliopsida; order Apiales; family Araliaceae; genus Panax; species Panax quinquefolius. The sequence continues at coordinate 20,168,639 of CM035156.1, forward strand.
AATATTTGAAATTAATGATTAATAATTAATCATTAACTTGTAACATGATTATTTTATTTTTATTTTTAAATTAATTATTAATCATTCCTATTAAAAAAAATCATTAACTTGTAAAAAAATCATTTTGCCACAAAAAATTACATTTTGTTTTTAAAACAAAATTTTTAAAATAGAATTTTTCAAAATAGAATTTTGTAAAAAAGATTTTTTTTAAAAACAAAATTTTATTTTGTTTTAAAAAATTCTGTTTTTACAAAATTTTGTTTTTAAAAATTTTGTTTTTAAAAAATCTGCTTTTTGAAAATTCTATTTTTAAAAATTTTGTTACTGTAATAATTTCTAATTTTATTTCTCATATTAAAGTCATCAACTTAATTAATATAGTTTAGCTTTACTTTATTTTTATCTTTATTTCTCGTTTAGCGGTTTTTTTTGAGTTGATAGACTTTACACATAATTGTTTTTATTTTAAAATAATTAATTATAAGTTTTAGTCTTGATATTTAATTTTAAGAAAAAAATGTCATTATCATTCACAAATAATAACATGAAAAAAATAAAAATTCTTAATACATATATAAATAAATATATGTGAATAGTAAATACATTATGCATACCTGAAATATTTGAGAATTAAAATAATTCACTCTACTGATTTTATTTTATCATTTTTCACGTTAATTGTAATTTAAATTTCTCATTATATTAATTTGTGGACAAATAAACAAAATTTTGTTTTTATTTTTTTAAAACAGAATCTTTCAAAAACAAATTTTTGTTTTTAACTTGTAAAAAAAATCTGTTTTTAATATTTTCAGATGTGTTTTTGATATTTTCACATTTTTATCTCACATGAGAAGAAAGTAAGTTCCACCGACATGTGAGAGTGGATTATGTAAAAATATTAAAAACTCATGTACAAATAATGTTCCCCTAACAAAATAACATCAAATGACAAGTTTTATATTTGAAATATGTTATTCATGAATGTTTCCAGGTGCGAAGAAGCCGCCTTTAGGGTAAAAGCGAGCAAAAAATGGATAAAATTGAATTATGGAACACAATCGAATTATTTCAATTTTTTTCTAATTTCAATTATATTCAAATTTTTGATCGGTATTCAGTTTTAGATTCGATTTTAAAAAATAAGTTATTCGGAATACCCGAAAAATTGAAATTATTAATTAAAAAATAAAAATTTTATAATTATATCTGAATGATAGTACAAGTCTATCTGTCTAATGAGTCTATCACTATTCCAGTATTCGCATCCCAATTCCTTCATGGTGTTGCCTCTAGTATTGCCTCTCTCCGTCTCTCGTCTCTCGTCTCTCGTCTCGTCCTCTTCGCCCCTAATTTCAGTTAATTTCTCAGATCTCAAATCCCAATTCCTCTAGTCTTGCGTCTCTCCATCTCTTGTATTGTCCTCTCCGCATCTCTCCGTCTCAATCTCTGGCCTCCGCCTCTCACGGTCTCACATCGACGACTCTGTTCTTCAATCTCGATGGCCCGACCTCTCTTCCGAGTTTCGACTTCAGGTAAACATATATGGCATACTACAAATGTTCAATCCCTTCCTCACACTTATGGATCTGGAAACAAGACATGTAAATTTGAAAACATGACGTGTTTCCTTGGATCAAGTTGGTGATTTTTGAAATTGGGTCTTGATTATTTCTTGCAATTTTGGTGCATATCTGGTTGCCCGGTTCAGAAAATTGAAGAAATCGACGTACTTGTGACTTTCTGTTGTTGATTGTAATTTGTAATGTTGTAATCTATTTAGTGTTAAGTGTTAGGGTAACGGTTAAGTATGGAAGTCTTTTATTTAGGTTATTTATCGAATAACCGAATTATAAATTCGATTATTCGATAATTTGGTTATTAGCTAATTCGGTTAACAGTTTGGATACTAAAAATGCGTTAATTTTGATTTTCGGTTATAACCGAATAACTTATTCGGTTCGATTATAATTGAATGCTCACTCCTACTTTAGACTTTAGGGCGCACTGAAAAAAATTTATTTTATAATATATGATAAATTTAGAAGAAATTTTAGGCTAATGAATAAATTAAATTTCAATCAAAATTTTTATAAATTTTTTTTTAATATACGAATTGATTGATTTTTTATAATTTTCTCAATTTTATGCCTTATGTATGCATCTTTCTCTAATATTTTTAGAAGAGATAATAATCTAATTTATATTATTTTTATAACATAACAAATTTAAATATTTATTAACAAATTTGTGATTCGAAAGACGTATTAGGAATTAATAAGGGGTGTGTTTGTGTGTGTGTGTGTGTGTATATATATATATAATGTTATTACTTTTTATATTAATAATATTGTAATCAAATACATGTTTTATTTATTACTTATGCAATCGGCCAAAGCACAAAGTTATCTAAAAAAAATTTGGCTCGGGGGCGCTGCCACCGAACCCCCAACAAATTATTTATAACATCACAAAAATTTGAACAGTGAATAAAATTCCTGGCTTCGCCACTGAATGTTTCAACATTGCTCAAACCATTTTAATTTAATTAGAAATATTTCTAGTTACGAACAAAAAGTTTAAATGTGCATAACATAATTAAAATTGTCTATTATATTTTTAAGAATTTTATATATATATATATATATATATATATCTGTGTGTGTGTGTGTGTGTGACGCCCCCAAAATTAGGTATATCGTCCATCTCTTACGCCACTTACTACTACATAAATTCAAATACAACTTATTAACCTAATCTTAGCACAATAATACTTGTATAAATCTGACGTAAAATAATTTGAATCTGAATATTATACTTAGATATTATACTGAAACTTAAAAGTGTCGCTCATTACAACTATTATCACATTATTTCACGTAATAGTGAGCGACTACTAATCTTATCCTCCTGGGCCATTACTCCGCTTCCGACTCGTCCCAAATTATGTTACCGTTTCAAGAAGAACGATTGAAAAAAAAATGAAATTTCAATGGCGGTTAAATATTATGATTAAGATAATCGCAGAATAAATTATCATTAAATTCAATAATGATGTTAAACCGATAAAATCTGATAAACAATGGTTTAAGCTGCGTGAATATCGCAATCCATTAAAAGAAATAAGAGAGAATAAAATCTACTATCTTTTGGTTTTAAAGGTTTCAATTTTTTTTATCATTTGGTATTAGAACAATAAATAAATCACCACATCTAATCATCCCCGCATCTGGCGGTCAGATTTTCATCAAATTATCAATTGGTTACGACTATATCTTAGAATCACCCCAGTCGTAATCATCATACAAAAACTATCCATCATCGCATTCATGCGCCAATTTTAACTTTTATCACATCATTTATAATGTTTCACGATTATCTGAAGATGATCGCCTCATTATAATCATACTAAAGTTCATCTACGATCGTAAAGTAATAAAGATAACATAATATATCGTGAAGATGATGATGATAGCATAATAATTCAATAAAACAAGTTTAAGAATTATTTTATCCAGGGAATTAAGAACGTCCAAATTGTCAACAATCTTTCGTTTGTAGAAAGTAAAATTCAAGAATGATCGGAAGAATATTTCCAATGAAAAGATCTTTGGATGAAAACGAAATATCGAGGATATTCTACTAATTTACGTGAAGATAGAAGTCAAAGTTTTAACCAACCCAGTATAACAAAGAATGGAATAACAAAAAGAAATCACCACGATGCGATCTTGGATGTATGCAGTTATTCCAATGTAAATAATAATAATCGAACAAGGCCAAATGAAATTACAACGACGGATGATGATCCAAATGTAATAATAAATCTTTGAATAATAAACAATGGAATCCGCGTCCAGGTGTAAAGCACACGCGATGCGAGATATTAAACGATGAATAATAAATGCGAATAATAAACAATGGAACTCAGAATTAGGTGTAAACACATGATGCGGGATATTCCAATGTAATAATAAAGAATGGAATAACGTAAGAAGATCACCAAGTATAGTGATTCACAGATACTGAGTTATTCCAATGAATAAATAAGAATGGAATAACATAAGGATTTACCAAGTATAGGGTATCTGGCGTATATACAAGTATGTATAGGGTATCTACCACTTTTACGAGTTATTATTAAATGTAATAATAATGAATGGAATAATGAAGTTATCTCTAATGTGAATAAGAAAGAATAACACTTTACTTACAGAACAACAATAATAATCACTTCTACCGTAAAAAGGCACCTGGATATCAAAGTAGTGAAGCATGCATCAATCTTTCTTCTTCTTTCTCTATGTAGATTTTCTATATAAACTCTATATAATTTACTCTACAGCTTTAATTGAATTAAGTAAAGAAAATAATGAAGGAATGAAACTTCATTTATAGGAAAATAGAATCGTAGTAATTAATCCATTTAATCATTCCAGTTGATTGATTTACTTTTAATCTGACCATTCATATTTAAAAGCAAAATAAATAAAATATAATATATTTTATTTATATAAAAAATATTTTACTATCTGCAAAACACTATACAACACTATCAAAACACTATTTAAAACACTATGCAACACTATGCGTAATAAAATATAATATATTCTATTTATAGAATAACTTTAATAAAAGATTACATTTTATATAAAAAGATGTTTCGTTTTATTACGTTAATAATACTGAATAAAATAAAACGTCATTATCGCTTATAATAATTCATATTATTAATCGACAATAATGGAATCAAACCGAAAGAAACCTCACATAAAGATTGATAATCAATACCACCGCTAATACTTTCTTGCAACCAACCACATGACATCGTCTTTTTACTACTAGTCGGTAGTTCAACAATGATCAATGAAGAAAACTTCATCGTAGTTATTTCAATAAAATATTTTTATGTTTTCTCATTCGATAATTACATTTGTGGAGGCCCACCAACGATTGGTAGTTATCAGAATATTATTCCCCGCTAAACCTAATATTCTTAAACCAATCGAATATAATATAACCACTGCATCTTTCTGCAAAAATTTATAAATCTACCCACAACTATAATATTATCTCAAATTTACACCATAATATTAAAAATTATTTCAATAAAATTTTAAATCTTTATTGATAAAATTTGAGATTCTCATAATATATATATATATATATATATATATATATATATAGGAATGATCAAGATCACTCTCTTATCTAGTATTTCTCATTAAATAATATTTTTTTTATTAAAACTATGTCATTTTGAAAATTCTTAAAAGAGAGTGCTCCCACTTGTTTTTTTTTTATTTTATAAAAATATCACCCGCGACCTCATTTTTTTTTAAAAAAAATTCTAAAACGACGTAGTTTTAATAAAAAATATTATTTAAAGAGGAGTGCTGGATAAATGGTGCTCTTGATATATATATATATATATATATATTTATATATATATATATAATATAAGAGTAGCGTGGTGCAGTTTGAGAAGTTCAAGAGCCTCTCTAAAATTATCACATACGCGAAATTGTTGGTGCGATTCAATTAATACGATTTGATTGATTTTTTGATGTAGTTTCCAGACTAATTTCGATTTTGAATAATAGTGCCCAACGCTGTAGAGAGAGATGTGGATTATGGAACAACTTAATATATTAATTCATGTAAGATTTTGGGTGGGGAAAAAGGAGAGTGGATATTTTATCGGGTTTCAGGAGTGTTGATTCTAAAGAGATATAAGGATTATATGGAGACTGAAGTGTCATTTTGTGAAAACATAATGTTCCTCTAGTGGCTAGTTGTTAGTCCATTAGTGGGTTGACACGGACTTGACATGCTGGACGCTCAGATAGCATGTCAAATTTTGGTACTCGTTTATGGGACAAGGCGTGTTTGTACGGTAGTGTGCGGCAGTCAAGGGCGTTGTGTAAGACCCCAACTTATTATGAATAAAATTAAATTTTCTCTATTTATTATCTTGAAATAATAAGGAGTTAATTTGATATAATACTTTGGTTATGGGTGAAATGTATAAATTTTACAAAATAAGCAAGTGGTTATAAAATATTAATTTTTTTGTTTATAATATTAGTTTGGTAGTGGAATATTCTTGTTGTCGAGAATATTAAATGACGATGGCGCAGCCCATTCATGAAGCCTCATAATGTAATAACCGTCGGATGAAAGCGACAATTTTGAATTTTTATAAATAATTGGCAGTAGTTGTTATTCACAATTAACTTTTTGTTATCTTACGGTTTAAAATCTGATGTCTGCGTGGTTGTCAAAGAAGACACTCAGATTACACAAAGTATTTTGAATTATCGATTCTTACGTGAAGACATTACTAAATAATTATTCTTCGTAATTACTTTTCAATATTTTATTTTATTGATTCAATAATTCTTTGCGTTGATATTTTATATTATTGTTGTTTCAATAATTGTCAACGCACACAATATTTTACATTATCGATAAATAATTCATATTATTTGAATAATATTATTAGATAAAGCATTATTAGCGATGTCTGAAAGTTACATCTACAGGAGAGGTTTGGTCACTTAATTGCTTGTAGCCAAGTAGAGAAATCCTTATCTAAAGCCCTCTTTTTACTGGGAACGACTTCTTGTTGTCATAATTGTGATTCTCGTAATATTATTTGTGAATAATTAATTATTGATTATATGATAAAAAAATATTTATTTTATGTGGATATAATTGATGGATATATTTATGCGGTTATAATTGAAGGAATTAATGTTGAGGTATTTTTGTCGGAATGGAGGTATTAAAAATTAAATCACTGTTCTTGGGATATATTGCGTGAGTTATAATTTTTAATCTGATCGTTGGATCGTTGTGATTTTTGGATATGTTATACATATATAAGTTGAGTATATGTCCATAATTTTTGAACCGTTAAAAATGAACGAATGATTTGTTATGAATTTTAAGAGGTGTCTGATTCGAAAATTAGGGTTATAATTGATTTTGGTGGAAAATTCTAGAATTGAGTGGGCCCCACTTGTGGTTGGTTAAAAAATGTCTTGAATTTTATTTCAAATGTGGTGGAGTAGCAATAGTAGCGAGTAAAAGCCATCGTGTAATGAGGTCGAGTCTGTTTTGGTAATTAACATTTTCTTAAATAGAATTTAAGTTAGAATTGAAAATCACACCGTAAACATAAGCTTTCTCTCTATATATTATTGAGCGTATTTTGTGAGTATTTAGATACTTTGAGAGTTGTTGTTCAATCTGAGTTTCATTCAAAGATCACTCCAACCTTTCATTCAAGAAATCGATTCTTTTTGGTAAGGGATATTATTTTCTTCTTAAATGATATTATTTTCTTGAATATCATTATCTTTGAGATATTGGTATGAATTTTTATTGTGGAATTTTTATTTTTTTTGTCGGGTTCTTATTCACTTATACTTAAGACTATTCAATCGAAAAATGAAATTTTCTCTTTTCATCCCAGATGTCTTTTATGGTTCTTATCTTTGATTGTATCCATGCTTTGATCTTTATTCTACTTCACACTTGGTTATTATGGAGTATTATTGAATTTGGATAAACCAAAATCTGAATCCCTAATATTTGCCCTTCATTTCAATCGGATTCGTTTCTCTAAATTATTTTCATCATCCTCATTCTTAATGGTGATACTTAATAAATATCTTTGGCACCTGTGTGTGTAAAGATGTATGATTACGATGAATATCTTTGGCCGTAGTCAGTGCAGATGAGCAGTGTTGAGATGAACATGACCAATTGGTGATACTGAAATGAATATCTTTTGGCAGTAGTCAAAAGAAGAATATTTGATGCAAGATGTATATTGATTGATGTTACGGGATAAAATATTGTTGATGGACTTTTAAATTCATAGATGATAGTAGATTTGATTCTCTACTTAACTTTTCTAATGAATTGTTGTTTCATTGCAGCTTGTTGATCAAAAACTTGTTGTCTATTGTATTATATCGATTTTTCCTGTTGAAGACTAAGGATAATTTGTTGTATATTATCTTAGTCATAATATTCTTTATTGGGCTATTGAGCTCACCCTTTTCCTTTTTGTTCCATTTTTCTTCTCGAGGCGAGAACATAAGCGAGAACCAAATCGGGTATAAAGTGATGGTCCTAGTCAGTTGTTTTAGCAGTCCTCACTATTTTTGTAAAATAGTACATCAATAATTATAAGGAGGACTTTATTTGGGTGTGGATATTGTCTAGAAGACAATATTTGTATTTAAACTCATAGTATGTGTTGTCGTATTTTGCACGACAATTGTAATAATAAAGTTGTAGTTATTTTTCTGTACCATGTATTTGGCGACTCAGAATGGGTGTTGTATATCTATTTTGGGGGTGTCACACGTTGTGTGCACAAGGTCGACAAACGAGCTTGACACTTAGTCATTTGAGCAGCAATGAGCAGTGTTGTGCAGCAGTGAGCGACACTAGGCAGTAAGTTGAGTAATTGTGCAACAAATGGGCTATGTCAAAAATCTAGAAAATCTAGAGGGTTTGCATTATGCTTCCTCAAACAGGTCTGATGTCTAGTGCTGGCAGTTTGGAAATTTTCATAAGTGCTACTATAGGGGGGGGGTGCTCCGTGAATGTCACCCAGGACCATGGGCAGGTGCCATGAACGATGAGTGCTGGACGTTGGGACATTGTTGGGCTCCCCTACAACAATGTCTAACATCGGATTGGGAGGCTTGAAAAACTTGTTGCCTAATTTCTAATAGCACTTTACCACGCAAGTATACGCGTTCAATTATAATATTCAGCAAGCAAGGATATCGTTCCCACGAGGAAATAGACTAATATTTATCAATTACTAATTCTAATGCAATTAATCCTATTTTAAACTACGGAATTTTGTTTTTGATTCAAATTTAAACTTAACAAAACTAATGATTAAGAATCAAAATTTCTCAAGAATAACTGCAGATTTAATAGATTAAGATTACAACTTCCCTTGGTATTTCATTTAAATCATTTCACTTCCCATTTAAAGCAATTAATTAATATGAATCATTATCCAAGAATGATTTATAAAATTCACACACTTTTTCCAAAACACGTGAACAAATCCTCCTAACTCCGATCCTTAAGACACAAAATTACAAGGAACACCCTTCTAAATTAATTCACTATATTCCTATGTGAATCAAGTTAATTAGGGTTTACGCATAAATTCTTTCAAAGGATACAAAAGACACATAGGTATATTCCTATCCTACATGCTAATCATATTAACCTATTCAGATTATATGAGCAGATGTTATCATATCCGGATCTTAATCTATACTCCATCTTCCAATTTTATATAGATTATCACAATAATTGTTGGCCAAACAATTAATCAATAAGCAAAAGATATAATAAACAATTCAATAAAACCAACTTCATTCAATGGGAAGGTTCAATTTAAACTACATACCAAGTTCCGCTGCAATCTTAATGAAAATTTAGTTCATAATAATAATAAAGAAAAACATCATCCAGTTAATAATCCAAACATCCCGATAATTACAAAAGATAAAACTAGAGAAGAAGAAGAAACTCAATTTTCTCCAATACTCTCTCTTTGATCTTGACCCTTGCAATTTTCCTTCGTGTTTTTTTCTTCGTAGTTCTCTCTGTGAAACCCTTGAAAAATTGAGTGATACGTCTTTTCTAAAGTCTCCTCCTATTTGTATTAGTCTCCCTCTTATTCGTATTTTTTTTGCTTCAACCACCCACTGGAAGTAGAAAATCCTCCTTTTTGCATACATGAGCGCTAGCGCTCAACATGAAACTATTTCAAGCGCTAGGCGCTTGACCAGACCACGTAATTACAAAATGCCACTCACTCTAATTTTAATGATTTTTGACCTTTTTCTTCTCCAAATGACCTATTTGTCCCTCCACTCAACCTACACAAAATAAACACAAAAATAGATAAAAAAGATACTAAAAAACAATTAAAGATAGCAATAATTAAGTTTAATAATATCGGATTCATAGGTATAAAACCTACTCATCACTTGGATCGAATCAAAGACTTGTTCATGGGCTGGGCATGAACGAGCAAGAACGTTGCTAAGCGTGGCATTGGTTAGGCATGACATAGAAGTGTACCTAGCATGTCAAGGCATGGCATGGGCGATGCCTAACATGCAAAAAGGCTATAGCATGTGGACAGACGTACGGGCTGGATGTGCACCGCAAACTTGGACAACACCTTGGGCAAGTGTTGGGCTAGTTGGAAATTCGTGGGCCAAATGGATAGCATCTTGTGGCAACATGATTGGGCAACATGATTGGCCAACTTCGTGGGCTGAGACAACAACAATGTGGGCTGACACTAGTGGGTGAAGGACATCAAAAAGGTGGGCTGACACTATGGACAGTTTGGATTGGACGACTGGAGCATGACCCCAACTGATTGACAGTTATGGGCAGTTGCTGGCAGTAACCTACATGCACATGACTAACATGTCTCAAGCCAGTTACACATCATGGGGCGCCTAACACCTGCTGGTGGGCAGTTGATGGACAATTGCACATCATGGGGTGCACACATCTACTAGTGGGCAGAGAAGCAGTTGATGGAGCAGTTGGACATCATGGGGCGCACACATCTGTTAGTGGGCAGTTGATAGGCAGTTGCTGATTCAAAATGCTAGTTTAGTATTGGTTCTGAATGACCTAGCAGTTGGGGGTGTCAACTGCAGCCTAATGTATATTTATATGCACAGTAAGGGCTTGGCAAGGCATGTGAGATCACTGAGCAAGGGTAGCTTGCGAGCCCTTAGTCATATATTGTATTCCTTGTTATTGAGTGAGCAATAAAAGGTTAGGACGTTGTCCTGTAAACACTGTTGTCTTGTGTGTGTGTGTCTTTTTTATATGGACTATACTTGTGTGACTGACAGGTTGGGCGAACCAGTGCATCACAAGGAGAGGACATAGACGCAAAAAAATTAGTGTTAGATTGTGCACCCTGTGACACTAGTAAAGATTAGAGACAACTCATCTTTATGATGGGTGTTTCTTTTCTGTTATGATTTATTTAATATGTGACACAATGAAAGATGGAATAGAAAATAAAATAATTATAGGAATTGAATTTATGTAACTTAACAATCACAAGAATTTATAAAGTTGGATAAATTGATAATAAGTAGTCACAATATTTATAAAATTTGAATAATAAGAATTTTTCATAACAATAATCCTAAAAGACTATTTATACTACCTAAACCCTATAAATAAATAAAATCCAATAAACTTAAAAAGTAAATCAAAAACATAAACGAACCCGGATAATTAAAGCTACTTGACTACTAATTAATAAATAAAAATACATCAAATATTTAAATTTTTCATAAATACCAAAACATAAATTATATCAAATTTTGATAGAAAACTCTTCCTGTGTCATTCCCCTTTTCTTGGAGAAAATTCGACCTCGAATTTTAAATTGAAGTAATATCAAGCTCCAACCTCTAGACATTCGCAATTTTCATTGTACCATATTATCACAATGGTGCTTCAAAAAGAAAATTTTTGAAAATAATTTTGAAGTACTCAACACATTCGTATTAACCTACACTTGTAACAAATGATTAGGAAGGATGAAATCAAAATTTTCCAAGTTATCGAACGTACAATTTTGAACAATCTCATCATTAATTTCAATTTCTACAACATCCATATCCTTGTGTCACGATAACTCTAAATCACGATCCTTCTCAACCACTATGCTTGGTTTGTCTCTTCAACTACCTCCTTTGTGTATTTCACACTTTATAATAAAAAGAACAAATCACATGTCTGAAAAATAAGATTGATGACACTATAGGTTTCTTGAAGATTTTTCGTGCAGACTACCAAATTCTTGCAACACCTCTTAACTTCATTAATCAGAAAAGAAATCTTCCTTTGACGTTCTTCGCTAGCCTTTTTTTTAAAAATTTTAAACCGATGTTTCAACTTGTCAAGTTTATGATATGCTTTCTTTAATTCCTCCAAAAAATCATCATATTTGAGTAATAAATTTTTATAATGACAAACATAAATTTCATACTCCAACAAATCACATCTATCTTTAAGGTAATAAATTTTATGCTTAATATATGAAAATTTTATTTTTCTAATTCGGGACATTTTTTTTCCCACCAAAGATGAAAGGATTAAACTTGTTATACAAAACTCCGAGATACATTTTATAGTTAAACTAATGTCCAGTAGCTAAATATCAAAGTTATCCTCTTCAAGTCAAAATTTCAATAGCCACATATAAACACTTGTATGCAATATTATCAGGTATGAGAGGCAGATCCGAAAAAATAAACAACAAAATAGTAATTTGTGTTATAAAAGATAACTAATATTATGAATAAAGATGACAAGAACAAGGATGATTAGAGAAAATAGAGAGTTTGCATAATCTTCTTGTATTTCACATTCACTTTACAAATGATATTCTTTATATATGTACTAACATCAATACTAGGAGGTTATAAAACTCAAATGTCATGAGTTTTATAACTCATAAACATGGGAGTTACAAGATAAGAATGAATCTAGACATCCTATGAATCTAGACATCCACTATAATTTTATAACACTCCCCCTTGGATGTCTATTGTATAGCCATACGCATTGAAAGTTGCCTCATAAAAAACCTTACCAGGAAAAACCCAATGGGAAAAAACATTGGTCAAGGAAAAAAGAGTGCAGCGCGTATTAGCTCCCCCTCATGAATGTATCCTTAAGTTCTTCAGCTGTCGCATTCCAATATTGCGACGTAATCTTTTAAACGTTGTAGTTGGTAATGTTATGCTGAACAAATCTGCTAGATTATCTTTTGATCGAATTTGTTGAACATCAATGTCACCACACTTATCAAGGTTATGTGTGAAAAAGAATTTCAGTGAGATATGCTTTGTTCTATCTCCTTTGATGTATCCTCCTTTTAATTGAGCTATACATGCAGCATTGTCTTCATACATAATGGATGGAGTTCTTTTTTAGCAATTTTCTAAGAATATGCCTCGGTAAAAACTTTACCAAAGAAAAACCCTATGGGAAAAATTTTTGGCTAAGGAAAAGAGTACAATATTCTTGAATAACTTCTAGTGTCTTGGGATTGCCTCATTAAAACCTTGCAAAGAAAAACCCAGTGGGAAAAAACCTTAGCGAAGGAAAGAGAGTACAATCAACATATATCCTTTTTACTCCCCTTCATAAGTACATAGAATTTCCATTGTTCATGGTAAAAATATCATTAAGTCGAAGTATGCCAATATTGTGCACCATCTTCTTCAAAATCATAGTTGGTAATGACTTAATGAATATATCAACCAAATTATCACATGATCAATATTGCCATTCTTCTGGGGCTCATGTGTATAAAATAATTTTGGTGCAATATGCTTGGTTCTATCACCATTTGGATTAAATAATCCCAAATCAATAGTCTCACGGAGATAACGTAAAATATTTTTAATTTCATTACAATATCTTCGAGTTGGTGCATAACTATACATTGCTAGTAAGTTAACTGCAAATGTTATATCAGGTCTTATCAAATTTGCAAGATACATCAAAGTACCAATTACATTAAGATATAGTACTTCAGGACCAAAACACCAATTTCACAAAGATATGGTACTTCAAGACCAAAAGTTTATTAATCATTTTCTTATAGTCAAAACGGATATTTCTTGATATCAAGTGACTAACCCATCATTGGAGTACTTAAAGGATTAACATTATCCATGTAAAGTTACTTGAGGACTTTTTCTGTGTATGTTTATTGATGAACAAGAATTTCATAGTTGAATTTGTAGGACAAGACAAAAATTTGGCTTACCAATATCTTTCATTTTAAATTAGTTATTTTTGTCGACTCTTCTGGAGCAAGATCTTTCATCAATAAATACAATAATAATAACAAATTCAGATTATGATCTTTTGATAAAAATGCATGTACAAATTGTATTATTCTCAAATCCTTCTTTCAAAAGATATCCACTTAGGCGATTATACCACAATATACATCTGGATTGCTTTAACCTATATAATGATCTTTGTAGCTTAATAGAATACATATTTCGAGATGTAGAATTATATGCTTCAGGCATTTTATATCCTTCAGGGATTTTCATGTATATATAATTATATAATGATCCATACAGATATGATGTAACAACATCTATTAATTTCTTTTTCTACCAAGTTAATTAAAAATTTGAATGTAACTGTTTCCATTACAGGAGCATATATTTCTTCATAATTAATACCATGTCTCTGCGAAGAAACCTTGTGCTACAAGTTGCGCTTTGTACCACATAATTTTATTTTTATTATTTCGTACAAATACCCATTTGTACTCAACAAGCATTACACCTTTAGGTGTTCGGACTACAGGTCCAAAGACTTCACATTTACTTAGTGAATTTAATTTTGCTTGAATCGCCTCTTTCCACTTTGGCCAAATATTTCTACATTCATCAACGATTTGTGGTTCATATATATGATCATTACTTCTGGTAATATCCATAGCAAATTTCTATAAAAATATGTTGTCGATAACGATTTTATTTATATCCAATATATACGTCTCCTGTATATACATAATGTATCGAGATCTCGTTATTTTCAAGTACCTGATCCTCTTCAGGGGATAACTCATCCTCTTCAGGGAATAACTCTTTAAGAGTTTTATTTACAGGAGATTTTTGTTCATAAGTTTTGGATAGATTGATAAATTTTGTAGCCTATTTCATGGGTATAGCCTCTTTATAGGTTGCAACTTGTTTTTCTTGTACTTTCTTCTTCTGGGAAATTCTATGTTTCAGGTGTGACTTTGATTCAATTTTCTGCTGTATTAACTGATTGCCCTACAAGGACTTCAATCTCTGCTAGAGTATTAGCAGCTAGAATGTGAGATATCACTATTTTCTTATTATCGGTGAATAATTCTGGTAATTAATTTGCAATTCATTGTAATTGAATTATTCTTTGAACTTCTAGTTCATATTGATTTGTATAAGGATCAAGATTAAATAACGTTGAAACATTCCAATTAATCTCCCGTCATGCTTCAGGCCATGATCTCACGTCGTGCTTCAGGCAAAGACTTTTCTCCCCCTAATGGTGGGTAGACTATTAAAATAACAATCCTCAAAATATACCTTAAAAATATCACTCTAAATTCTTTCTTAGAAGATGAACACCAAATAACAATAATTAAATGTGATAATTTGGTAATTAATTTACTTTGATATAATCAACAGGTAAATGAATCTTCTGGTTCTTTAAAAGATGTTCATGGGAGTTTTCAATAATTCAATGCATCATTATTGATCCTAGATAATCATGCCAAATCATAAAAACATTTGGATCCAAACACTTCTGGTGTATTACACACTTCTGGTGTATTACAACATTTGTTTCAACTATTCTCATTTTAGTATAATATAACCCAGAAGAGAAAATATATAATTTTTCTAATATGAGCTTCTGGCCCGATACTATTGAAGTAATATAAAGAAATTCTTCATTGCCTTCGTTGTTGATTTCAATATAATAACTATTATAACGTATATCCTTAAAGCTGAGCAAATATTTGCTTGTCTCAGAAGAATATAAAGAATCATCAATACAAAGTTTTGTGCCCTTTGAAAATATTATAATCGCTCTTCTAGAGACCTTAATTAAATTTGATGAATAATCACTCTTCAAGAGTCTTCAATTATGTTTGATGAATAATCGCTCTTCTAGAGCATTTAAAGTTTGATGAGCTTCTGACCCATACAACTTCATATATTCAAAATATAAATTTAACTTTATTACTTGAAACATAAATAAAACATATAATAAAAATACATATTATAATGTCATAATATAATGAAATAAAAATAATTAATTGGTATGAACATTTCTATCAACATATCATCAAGGAAACCATAGATATCAAAATTAGTTATATCCACTCCATTTGAAAAGTCAAAATAATTCATGGGATCTTGAGGATCATTCCATTTCTTTTTTCTTTTACTTGAGTCTTGGTACAAATCTACCAAATGTTTAAGAAATACGATGGTACATTCCCTTTTATATATTGATTATTCTTTTCAAGTCCACTACCACAACCACAACCACAACCATAATTTCCTCTATGATTATCAAATGAGGTTCCATTCACTTCAGGGAATGTAATAGAATCGGTCGAGTGAGATTGTTGGATTTTCAGTAAAAGATCATTATTTTGTACAGCCACTAGAAGAAATGATATCACTTTTAGGAATATAATTTCTTTTATCGCTTCAAGGAATATATTATGAATATACACTCACAATATTGCTACTATAGGAGCATATTCGAGGCATGAAATATAGTAAATATTTTTTCTAACATGTACCTTTATCAATATTTTTTTTCATGGAGATGATAGCGAATAAAAATAATTAATTTTGCATGATCCTACAGGGATGCATGATTGCCAACTTTAATTGTATCTCCAAGGTTCTTTGCCTTTATATGAATCTCAGCATCAAGATTCCATTACAAATAATTCTTGCTCGATATAAATCAAGTGCAACAAATTCAAATTTATAAAATTTGAATATTAAATAACTAAACATATTCCCCATCAAATTAAATAATTATATATGTTTAGATTTAATTATAATGAAACAATTTATAGATATGCAAAGAAAAAAGCTTAAACTAAAATTTTCCACTAAAATTAAATAATAAACAAACACTACTAAGTATATTTGTTATTGTAACTTCATACAAAAATATAAAAATTATTAGAAATTTAGTTTATTATAATATAACAACGCTACGTTACTATCACCATTCAAAGACTGAAAATTTGCATGAGGTATATAAAAATATAAAGAATAAATGATAATAGTTCATGCCTCTTATCATAATGAATACCTTTTAAATGATGCATTCGTTTACATAGAATTTGTGGTTTCTACAACCATTTGAAGTTACAAAAGTTCTCATTTATTTTAGATTGTACATTATTATGCCTTGTAATAGAATATTATTCAGTTAAAAAAATTCATGAAACTGTGTCGATTAATTCTAGAAAACTATTTTTTTTATAGTACTAAACAGTACCATAGAGGATGGTAATATTACTTAAGTATATACTTGTGCTCCAACAAATATTCATAGCCCAATATGCTTTCCTATATATTCTTGAGATAACACTTCTCAAATATACTTATACATATGTATAGGCATATAATACCACCAAATATAGTAACAGATATAGAGGATGTGTTTGTTGAGGTGTTCTTTTATGGTGTCACCATTCAAATATTTGATTGCTATTTACTCTTTTAGCAGACTGATATATTTTCCCCGCTTTACCTCAATGCTTACCATTCTTCCATAAAGTTATGTAGATCTAGATAATAGTATGCAGTAATAATATAAAAAAGAATGAATATTTAAAACTTTGTTTGGCATACAGTACTAATGACAACTATCAGATATTTTTTTTAGCAAATTCCAGATAATAATTATCAAACAAGCTATTGATTTTTTCAGTATAATTGAATTATTTGTGATCACATGCATAAAATAATTATCAAAAAGAAAAAAAAAAGTACAGGCATGCATGATGACCATGCAATACTCAAACACACATATATATAGAGAGTTATACCTTCTTCTATTTCAAACCAAAAATGATCATCTTCAAGATGAAGGTGAGGAGCAACTCGTGCTGCTAACGTGTTATAAAAGATAACTAATATTATGAATAAAGATGACAAAAACAAGGATGATTAAAGAAAAGAGAGAGTTTGCATAATCTTCTAACATCAATACTAGGAGGTTATAAAACTCAAAGGTCATGAGTTTTATAACTCATAAACATGAGAGTTACAAGATAAGAATGAATCTAGACATCCTATGAATTTAAACATCCACTATAATTTTATAACAATTTGCAAATTATGTTACCGCACTGTGAATTGTAACAAACTCTTAAGAGAGAAAAGATGAAACGATGGGGGTGGCAATAAATAGGCCAATAATCCGCGAAAAGCAATTTTTTTTTCTTCATCTTGGAGCTGACGTTGGGACGTTCTAATGTGGAAATAACTTTTTTTTAAACAAAAAATTAAAGATAAATTCGACTAATTTTACTTGATCTGAATAATAAGATTTCTTCCATAATAATAACCATAAAAGATTATTTATATTACCTAAATCCTATAAATAAATAAAATCTAATAAACTTAAAAAGTACCCAGATAATTAAACCTATGTGACTACTAATTAATAAATAAAAATATATTAAATATTTAAATTGTCTATAAATACAAAAACATTAATTATATGAAATTTTGAGAGATAGTTTCCCGCGTCAATATGGGGTAATTTCTGGTGGTTTCTTCTTTGTTTTGTCTCTCTACATTTAACTACTGCTACTTACTACTTGATCCGACACTCATTCAGTGTTCATTCTTCTTCTGTTTTAAGCACCTCTGCGAATAGTATTGATTCTTTAACATTAACACATGTGGAGGGCCGGTGATCAATAAGGTTGGAGCTTCTATCTCTTATATAATTTCTAATCTATTATTTGGTTTCTTTCATTTGATTAATTCAAATGGATGCATATATTTAAAAATCTGGGTTTATTTAGATTGGACACAACTTCAATTGATAGTAAACCATGTTTTTGCTTTTTGTTTTTTTTCCCGCCCCCCCATGCATTTATTGTGAGATGACATGGGGAGGTATTTGGGGCAACCAGTGGCTTTCCAGCTAAACATTAGCCATTGTAGCGTGGTGGGTGTGTGGTGTTTTGTTTGCTCTGTTCTGGGTTTAGCTTCTGTCATGTGTTGTACTCCTATTTTAATGCTTTGCTTGAACAATTTTCTTTGAGTTTTTGCACTGCCACTTAGGAACAACTTTGTTGGTACTGCTGCTGTTACTTGCTCATACTATTTGTTTTCTTTATCTTAAAAAAAAAATAGTTGATTTGGGGATATCTTTAACTGAGGTCAAGATGATTTTTGCTGTGGCAGGTCCAAATTCTATCTACCGGCGGGAGAATATTTGTGGATTATAGGGTTTTGGTTATGAAAGAAGAAGTTGTGGGAATAATATATACACATGAGAAAGATAAACAAATGAAGAATTAAGGGATGGTGAAGGTGTTAGAGGTGAACACGTGGGTGTGTCTCTGGATTTTGAACTATATTTAGGGTTTGAAAGAGTGAGTCATTATTTAGCAAAAAAAAAGAAAAAAGAAAGAGTGAGTCATTAGTTGTGTCTCCTTGCATTGACCCTTTGTGCCTTAAGTCCTTGGGTTGTGTTTGCCAAGCAAGAAGCAAACTCTTCTCTGTAAGTACTAACAAATTAGTACTTACACTTGACCTCTCTTCCTCACTCTCTCATTTGTCTAGGGTTGAGGAAAAATTTGGTCATACTAGGAGATTTATTACTTCCTTACCGTTAAGCCCAGAAAATTGGTAGCACTGAGGAACTATTACCTCATCTGGGTTCTACTTTTCTTTCGGAAATTTACTTGTATAACTTCTTTCTAGCATATTTAGTGCATTTCCCTAATTAATTGAAGTTGGGAATAGAGATGATCTTCAAGTTTCCAAGATGAAGTTTATGAAACTAGGATCAAAACCTGATTCATTTCAGACTGATAAGGATAATATTAGGTCAGTATCAGATCCCCTTCTTTTGTTGTTGTGGTTTTCCTTCTTAAAATTTTATTTTGGCTGTGTGTTGCACTTGTGTGAATGTTTACTAATCTTCATCGATCATCATAAGTCTGGTTTTTCTTTCAGTTTATTAGATTCCCCTCTTCTATTATTTTGGATTCAATACATTTATGACAGGCGTTTCTGATAATGTTTTTTCTACAACAGATTCCCAAAGCTAATTGATGGGAAATGGGTAAAGTTTTATACAGAGATAAATAGATCCTTTGATATGGTTGAAAAGTGGGATTGTTCTATTTAATTTCATAGCTGTTAATTCAAAAATTGTTTTCTTAGTTTGGAATTTGAATGAGATTAATATACTAGTAATAATATGGTGAAGATTATAGAAAAAAAGGTTCTTTTAGTGTTTTCATATATATATATATGGTGAAGATTATTTTGTGGGGAACTCCATTCTTCTATTTGAGTAAGTTCTATTCATCTGGAAATGGTTTCTGTTATTTGTTTATGTAATTAATAGGGATGGAAGAATCGACATCCAACTGAATAATATGTTTAGAGTCATCTTGGAATGTTGAGTATGTGTTTTGTCAGGGGACTAGTAAATGGCATTAAAAAGGTGTCGCTAGAAGGAGGGCTTGAACCTCCGACCTTGTGGTTAACAGCCACACGCTCTAACCAACTGAGCTATTCCAGCAAGTTGTTTGATGGTTTGTTTAACTAACACCTTTTTACATTGATTTTCATGTATGCAAATGATTGGTGGTGATATATGTTGCTCTATTCTTTTGAAGAGCTTCCTTCAGGTTGCTCTTCTAGTCTCAATTTAGCAAACTTCATGTCGGATCTCCTTTTTGCTTTAACTTTGTCTGTCTATACAAACTACTGATCATGTTAATATTGTATTAGCAAAAGGCTTTCTTTTTACCTTTCAGAAAATGCCTGTTTTATACCATTTCAAATTTGACAACTTTAGTCTATTGAAGTGTTTTGTTACTCCAGTCGTCATTCATTATTAACTCATTGAAAGAGAATATAATGTGAGAATACGTACAAGTAATTTATAATTAATTAAGTAGATTTTTTTTGCAACAGATAGATCTTTTGGGTCATCTATTCTTGGCACAATGTGCTAACATTTATCATTGTGACCCAACTCCTACAAACATTTAGGTCATTTCAAGCCACATTCCAGGTTACCTTTAGTTTGCAATTGCAATGATATAAACTCTACAATTTCAATTAGGAGAGAACAATCAAACTTATTTCTGAATTTCATTTACCCGACTTACTTCCTACATTGCTGATATTAATTTCACGTTGTCCTTGAGTTGCTCTGACTTAACCAGTAAACCGGAGATGCCATCAAGTCTTGTCCCATTATTTTTATTTAAGAAATTTTATTATAATTATGAACGGTGAAACATCTTTATTTTTCAGGTATGTAGCAAGTGAATTAGCGATTGACAAAGTCATCAATGTTGGGGACGTAAAATTTTATCTGCACAAGGTACCACATTTGTTTGTAGCAATCAACAATGAATATTTTATATTTGTGGCCTTGTTAAACTAATTGGTCAGACTGCCGTATGACCACACCTTTGCATAGCAAAGGTTGTGGATTCAAATCTCCCTCCCCTGATGTTGTAATGAAATTAATGGTAAAAAACGATTTTCTTAAATGTATAATCATTTATATCAATGTCACCTACCTTTAAATCATTGTTTGTTAGGTGGAGATATAGATGTTAAATAGACTTGCATATAGAACCAACTGGGTCTTTCTGAAAGCTTTTTGTCATTTACATAGGGTTTACAGAGCTATCATATATAGATCCAAATTTGTGATGCCCCGTTGAACTATTCTATTCTCTTAAAATGGTGATCTAAGTTCCATGAATAGTGAAATATGGCTGATCATTTTTTAGCAATTTATATCCAACTGCATGTTGTATGTCCTTAATTATGTTTTCCTATCTGTTGGAGCAATTTTTTATTTCTTAGTTGTTAATACCATAACTCATTTCTGTAGTTCCCCCTATTATCCAAGAGTGCCCAATTGCAGCAACTGGTACTTTCCATGACAAACGAGGAAAACAATGATGAAATCGTTATCCATGATATGCCTGGTGGACCTGCTGCCTTAATTTGAAGTATGTGCTAAGTTTTGTTATGGTATCACTGTCACTCTCAATGCATACAACAATGTAGTTGCTGCACATTGTGCAGCAGAGTATTTGGAAATGTACGAAACCGTTGAGAAAGGAAACCTAATTTACAAGATTGAGGCCTCTTCTTCCATGGTTCGAGGAGCTGAAGCTAGTCAGCCACTGCCTAGACTCTATAGCTTCCAAAGCATCCATTGATATTTCTGAAGTGGATTGGTCATACACCTTTAATTGGAAAAAGCTACCATCTGAGAATGGAAATGATCCACAGTGGAATGGTGTGAGAAAACCTCAAATGGTCCCAAGGGATTGGTGGGTAGAGGACCTGCGTGCGCTTCAAATTGATTTATACAAGCGGGTCATGTCAGCAATAAAAACAAAGGGAAGAACTTCTGCGGATATAATTTGAGAATCCTTAAAAGCATATGTGATGAGAAGGTTTCCGGGGCTGGGCAAGGGTATATATAATACATGGAGGGGATGGCATAAAAAGTCGGTCAATAATTGATACCATAATGTGTCTTCTTCCAGCAAACGAGATCAGTGGCCCTTGCAGTTTCTTACTCAAATTATTTCAGGCATCTATTTTGTTGGATTGTGGAGAGAGAGAAAGAAGGGAGTTGATGAGAAACATTGGTCGGCAGCTGGAAGAGGCAACAGTTGCTGATCTTCTTATTCGAGCTCCAGCAGGAGAAACAACAATTTACAATGTAGATGTAGTACGAGACGTAGTTGAGGAGTTTGTGAATCAAGAGCAGAATGCACTGCCTGATTCTCCAGAAGAAAGTGAATTTCAGGAGATCAAAGGCACCGGGTCTATATCCAATGTATCCAAGATGAAGGTGGCTAAGCTCATTGATGGATACCTTGATGAAGTTGGTAGAGATCCAAATCTACCTCTGTCAAAATTTGTTGATCTTGCAGATATTGTGTCAAGCTTCTCAAGACCAACCCATGACGGAATTTAACGTGCCATTGACATGTATATTAAGGTAAGTTCCTGACCATTGACCTTAAAAACACATTTATGATTTGTTCATAAACTGAAGACAAATAGACTCGGAGAGTTCATAACAAGTTTAACTGAAGACTAGTTTCTGATAAATTTGTTGAATACGTAGAACTCTTAGAACTTTACGCTTCTACCTCTTAGCTCATAGCTCTTCTAACTATTCTAAGTTCCGGACTCTAATATCGTAGATAACCACTGAACCTAATTAGGGCACGCCAGCTGAGACAAAGGCCAGGATGTTAGTTGCCGGGGAATAATCGCGTTCAGCGGTTCTACCTGTGTAGAGATTCTCTAAGACAAGACGGGGTGTTCTTTCAGTGCGGACGCCGGAACAAGAAGGTAAGACCTTCTCTTGCATACTCAAACTTAAGGATGGCTCCATATGGCATAGCTTTGGATTCTGACACCTTGAAGTTACTCCTTTCGGGGTTTATTTCAAAGTTTAGTAATCCAATGCCGGAGGTGAATTTGCATAGGAGAGTAGCCCTCGTTTAAGCTAGTGTTCAGTGAGCTCCGGGACTACTAAACATCCCCTAATTCCATTCATTTAATATCTCCTTGGTGTCATTGACATAATAGATGTCTTTTCTATATATGGAAAGTTCAAAAATCATCATATAATAATCCAGAAATTGCAATAGAAAAGAAAAAGGGAGGTTTGTGATGATTTTGAAATCTTTTATATTAGGTAATCTAGTATCAATTCGGTCGTTGTGGTCGGATTTCTGACCACATTCTCTATAGGGCCCTCTTATCTCTTTGAAGACTAGTTTCTGATGAATTTGTTGAACTAATTAAATTTTGGACAGGAACACCCGGGAATCGGCAAGAGTGAGCGAAAAAGAATTTTCAAGCTGATGGAGTGCAAGAAGCTATCAGCATATGCTTGCGTGCATGCAGTGCAGAATGTGCGACTCCCATTGCGTGTTGTTGTACAGGTCCTCTTCTTGGAGCAGATCAGGGCCACATCATCTGGTTCTGGTGGTGGCAGTTCAAGGTCCACAACAACCAACACAGAAGATTACTGGGATGCTATGCCCACAGTTGAGGAGCTCAAGGCTATGAAAGGGGAGCTTGTTACTCTACGGTCAAGGGATGAAGGGAATGTGAACGATGGTACCAAAACGAATGGTGAGAAAATTGCTTATAGTAAAGTGAAACGTGTGCTCATATCCGAACAGATATTTTCGAAGCTTTGGTCAAACAAGATCTTTCGTCGCGTTCCAATCACCTAAAAGCGTCACGATCATAGCGTAAACATAATAAACACCACGAAACGGCGGCGGTTCCGTCGAGGGGATAGCTTCGAGCGTGAGAATCGATATGTGAATTCACAAGGTTTATCGAAAAACGGAGGCTATATCGCTTTAGTGTATTGATATCGAGAGAATAATAATTCTACTGTGAATATCGATTCTAAATGAAGAAGTATATGAAAACATCTCCTCTTGGTGGAGACTTCTTGCCAGTTATATCCTCCTGGCACAGAATTATCGTGCCACCCTCTTCTACGACACATTCCCCTTTACCCGATGGGTTTCTTGAAATTGCGTGTAGTTTGTTCATTTTGCTTTTGATCATTTTTTCTCATCGTAAATAGATTACAATCCCATCCACATTAATGCATGGCGATTCTTTAGTCAATGAACATGCTTTTTCATCATTCTGGTCGAAGATTATAGATATTTAAAATGTCTAAATGATTGATCCATTGACCAAGGCCGGTCTTATAAGTTTGAAATGAAAATGATATGATAATTGGGCTTAATGATTTTTATAATTCAATAATAAAGGCCCGATAGAATAAAAATAATAAGCCCGATATATTTGGCCCAAAGGGATAAAATATCGCGACCCAACATTGCCCCTAGTTTTTTGTTGAGCAGAATGTTTAATAGAAAACTATAAACAATCCATGATATTTTCTTGAGAATCGATAAATGACAAGATGTAATTAAAAAGCGTACCCATTTATTGTCCATGAAATGAAATGAAAGGAAGTTAAGGGCCCAATTCGGAAAGATTTTAACCATTAGGTACCGGGATCCAAAGCGGACGCTTCCCATTCAAATTCCAAATTATTCTTGTCATTTAATGCTTTGTCTTGAACAACGTATGGCAAATCGATATAAAGGATAACTTTACCAATTTTGTGATTTTACTGTTCATTTGAAATTGAGCGCCTTAAAATTTACGATCTCTTTCTCTCTGCAAATCTTCACAAATGGCTTCTCGAAACCACGAGCGAGTTCTCCCGTACTTGTAACACCCATCACTGGTTCCCCAAACCCTAATCTTCGTGAGGGGACTTGATCTGAATCCCAAGCGAAAACCCGAAAACCCCTCGACTATTATAGGAGTATGGGCGATTCTCGCGTACCAACACCCGTCTATCATAACCGAAATTTGAATGAAGAGAGTTGAACTTCGGTTCCACATTCAGAACACCCGTCTTTGTCGAGGTACCCAGATCTGGGAGAAAAAATGTATCAACTGGCACTTTGAAGGATGGGCCGTAGTACCGGTGACTTTCTTGGAGAAGGGGTTCGATTCCTCTTCGTATCTTCATAGTGACCCTCTCTGGGGTTTTTGGGTGTAGGATTTTCATGGTGGTGCCGAACTCCTACATTCACATTCAGCCTTCGTGGCCTTACATCATGAAGCGGGTGTCGAGCCTCCTGGACTTCTTCTTTCTTGTCTACAAGATAGTGCGATCCGGGGAGAAGGGTTCAAGGCCCTCGTGAAACATTCTCCGAAATGCAGAGAGAAATTTGTGAGGCGTTATTTGGTGAACACCCCCTTGAGCAATAGGGGATGGCACGAAAAATGGTTCTTTGTCAAAGGCCACGAAATCTCCTCTCTTAGAGGCCGGGCAAGCGATGAAAAAATATCTGCGACTTTGGAGATGTTTAGAAGAGCGAAAGTGGAGATGATGGAGCTATTGACAACTTCCGAAAGGAGGAGTGGAAATCTGGACTCCTCTCGAAGCAAGCATGGTTGTATGACCGTAAGCGTAAGTCCCACTTATTTCAAATATATATATTTTTGAAAATATTCCATAAAATATAATTATAACATGGAATTGTTTGATTTGTGCGATTATCTTTGATCGGTAGAGCTCTGCGAAGAAGTAAAGGAACTCGAAGATTTCTTATGCAGGAAGTCTTGAGCAATTGAAAGCTACACCCACCGAAAAGCTACCCAAGTATATCGACACGAAATTCATACGGATGAATTTCAACGAGAAAAAGCAGAGGCGAAGAGGTTCTCGTACGGAAGAGACCCTTCACCCTCGACAAAAGAGGAGGCTACCCGAGAAACCAAGGTCGATCCCTCTAGTAAATCCTCCGAACCTATACGAAAGCAGAACCAACCCCAAAACCATTCCTCGATCGGTGACTTACTTGATCGTCTGATCGAAGGAGTATACTTAGGACTAAAAACTAAAACAAAAATAACTCCATTAAGCTGCTAGAAGAACTCGGGGTTCCTCGGTCTTGGTCGTTCCTCCTTCGTGCCCCCCAGTAGAAATCTGGATCGAAGAGGATGGTGACCGGGACGAAGGATTCCAACGTTATCGAGAAAAGAAAGCGTACCCACGAGAGCCATCCAAGTTCCGGTCCGCTTGACACCCAAAGAACCTAATTCAAACAAATCTCCCATAATCGAAACCGTTCATGCTTTGAACCTACACCCCAAACCAGACTCTACTCTTTCCCACGAAAGGCCGAGACCTTCTCTGAGCGGCCGGTCCTTGGTCAAGGTTATCATCTCGGAAGCCGTGGGATCTCCGACCCTATGGCCCGGTTCAACCTTGACTTTCCTTTCGACCTCTTGGGGCTTTAGATTCGACCTGCTTGGCGATCAGGGTTCGGTGATCACACAGACGGAAATCTTCTCGACGAAGGAATGAGTTATCGGCCAAGGTAAACAATAATGACTTCTTCCTTTATATCTCTATTTTCCTTGAGCATTTTAGAATTTGACTTGAGTACTTTGAAAATGTGCGGGCTAATCTTTGTCTTGGACGATGCGTCAAGAGACACATAAATGGAGAAAGTAGGAAGATTTCATGCGCTAAGAAATAAACATCTTTGAAATCGACCTTGGAGCGAGAAAAGATCTGGTAGTGAAGATGCTTTTCATACCATCAATGGTCTTGAAAGAGAATTGGATCGGGCCAAGATGGATTTGAAGACATCGATGATGATGAATCGAGAGCTCTGAGAGATGAGTTGGGCTGCGTCGTCCGAAGCCGACCACAAACCTTAACCAATCTGAATCTTTGGTTTGGTTGAAGAGAACTTACTCCTTAAGGTGAAAAATGAGGAGTTCTTGACACCCAATAAAGCTTTAATCCTACAAATTGGTGAAGTGAGGCGAAGATCCGGGATGAAGCTTCGAAGGCGTAAGACCAAGCGTCATAAGCTCATACGTAAGATAAAAGACCTTGAGGGGCGAGGCCACATTACGGTGAAGAGCTTGAAAAGCAGATTGAGGCGAGTATAGGGACTCGGATGAACTCAATGTAGAGATCATGAAGGTCTATTCGGAGGGATATGAGGGTTTGTCGGGAGCGAGGAAAGAAGCTATCTATCTTTTGCTCGATTGGACCCGGCATTGCTCGATTCAGATGATGATGAAAAGCGGTGCTGAATATATATATCATGCTTTTGATTACATGTAAATATTTAACTTTTTATGTTCATGTAATTTAATCGATTTAAATGAAATGAACATTTTATGCTTATTGATAAATCTTTAAGCTGTCTTGATTATAACTTACATCTCGATCGGTTTCTTGTCGATAATTTAGTATCGATAAAATGAACTATTGAATTAGATATGGCATATAACGATTAACTTTCATACAATGAAGTGAGTTGAATTTTACGGACGAGATTGAAGTTAAGCGAACTAATGAACCCGAACTCAACACTTAAGCAGAATAAATAACTTATACTCGCCGATGCAGAAGAGTGAGATCAATTATACGTGAAGTAAATTTGGACGACAAACAGATAAGAACCAAGACATAAAGATTAATAATGACCATTGACTTACCACCCAGATAAGATCAATATAGGACCAAAAGGACTTGGGGCTACCATCGAATGGCCAGCGAGTCCTACCATACCTCCTTACACCATCGGACCAATAGTGACCATTGACTTACCACCCTGATAAGATCAATATAGGACCAAAAGGACTTGGGGCTACCATCGAATGGCCATGAGTCCTACCATACCTCCTTACACCATCGGACCAATAGTGACCATTGACTTACCACCCTGATAAGATCAATATAGGACCAAAAGGACTTGGGGCTACCATCGAATGGCCAGCGAGTCCTACCATACCTCCTTACACCATCGGACCAATAGTGACCATTGACTTACCACCCTGATAAGATCAATATAGGACCAAAAGGACTTGGGGCTACCATCGAATGGCCAGCGAGTCCTACCATACCTCCTTACACCATCGGACCCAATAGTGACCATTGACTTACCACCACGATAAGATCGATATAGGACCAAAAGGACTTGGGGCTACCATCGAATGGCCAATGAGTCCTACCATACCTCCTTACACCATCGGACCAATAGTGACCATTGACTTACCACCTGATAAGATCGATATAGGACCAAAAGGACTTGGGGCTACCATCGAATGGCCCGTGAGTTCTACCATACCTCCTTACACCATCGGACCAATAGTGACCATTGACTTACCACCACGATAAGATCGATATAGGACCAAAAGGACTTGGGGCTACCATCGAATGGCCAAATGAGTCCTACCATACCTCCTTACACCATCGGACCAATAAGACCCGGTGATAATTTGTAGAAAAGTGATCTTTTATTGATATCAAACAGGTTGTGTATGCGGACTTAGATAAACCCGACTTGAACTTTATTGAAAATACTTAGAAATGCGCCTTGACGTACCATGTATTCTTGATCTCGGAACCATCAAGTGCCTTTAATCGATAAATCTGGGGCTTTGGTACTTGATCACTTCATATAGCCCTTCCCATTCGGCGTTAGCTTTCCGTGATTACGAGGTGTAGGCGCTTGGCTTCTCACGAACGAAGTCTCTACTTGAATCTCTGTTTGACACCACTTGTTATAATGTTTGGCCACCCTTCCGTTGATAAGCGACCAATTTGATTAAAGCTTCTCTCGACTTACGTCTAGCGGTCCAAGTTAGCCTTGATCCTTCATCATTGTAGATTTCTTTGAATTGACTTACAGAAGACTTGGAGATCCGATCTCGGCCGGGACTAAGGCATCGATTACCATAGGCCAATCGGGCGAATCCCACAGTAGTAGTCCTCGGCGTGATTCGGTATGCCCACAAAGACGCTTCAATGATTCTTACGGCCATCTCCCCAGCTTCATCCAATCTTCGCTTTATTAGTTCGGCGACGTCACATTGGTTACTTCAACTTGCCCATTCATTGTGGATGAGCCACGAAGTCTTCTTGTCTTTGAATCCCCAAATCGTTCAAAATTCTTCAAATTTTGAACCCACGGTAGCGTCCGTTGTCCGATATCAATATCTTAGGGATTAGAAGCGAAACACCACAGACTCCTTTATAAACTTTAAGCACTCATTTACATTATCGGCCAAAGCGGTTTACGCCTCTACCCACTTGGTCATATAATCAATAGCAACTATAATGGTATGAAGCTAACGACCTTTAGCTTTAGGTAACGGTCCCAATATATCCACCCCAGACGGTGAAGGGTATAGGAGATAAAATCGAGTATAACTCTTCCGGTGGTGATATGGAACCGACTATTAATGGTGGCATTTTCACATTTCTTGGCGTGATTCTGTAGCTTTTTGAAAATTGTCGACGATAGTAACCTTGTCGAAAGTACTTTGTAAGCGAAAGACTTGGCGACCGTATGATCACCAAAAATCCTTCATGAACTTCCCGAAGAAGCATACTCGGCTTGGACGGAACCAAACATTTCAATAATGGTGAGGAAAATGCCAATCGATAAAGATCCCCATCAATAAAATTGAAATTAGTACTCTTGTACTTGATCTTCTTTACTGACATCTCGATCCAGAAGGAAGGACGCCATCGCGAAATACTCGATGTGAGGGTCATCCAACGGTTTGTTAAACTTCGATGCACATCAACTTTTTTTCATGTTGAACACTTTCAATTTCTTTGCAAAATTTCCAAATACTGCCGATCCATGAAAGACATACGCATCTGTGGTAGCCAATTTAAACAAAGCATCGGCAGTGATGGGGTTGTCGTTCGCTCGATACCACAAACTTCGTCTGAAGTAAAAAATTGAAGTTGGTTTCTTAACTCACGGATATTTGATCATTCGGGTCCCCGAGCTTCATAATCTCCCGACAATTTGTTTTATAACCAAGCGAGAATCACTATAGATAATTAAGCTGTTGGACTTGAGACTCTTTCTTTAATCGGACACACCTCTTACAACGCTTCGTATTATTGACCTCATTATTTGTTGCTTTAAATCCGAATCGATGGCTTCTTGAACCTTAAATCCTCCGGACTTATTAGAATAATTCTGCTCCACTAACGATCGTCGTAGAGATCCATCTGCATCTGACGTCCACGCCTTGACCTGTTGAATAACGACCCTTTGCTCGATCGGAAGATTGACTTCCGATAATTTAAATATCTGCTTGGTGAGCGAACATTCTACCATAAAATCGACCAAGCTTGGCCTTTGATGGCGATTCGGGGATGATACTCGATAAAAAAGCGGGACAATTCCATAGTCCATCTTTAATCTACCCGAGACCTCGGCTTTCCCATCACCTTCTTGACGGTGATCCGTGTAGGCGACCGAGTCGACCTTGAAAATCTTGAAGCTTTCTCTTGGCAATTATTAAAGCAAAGGCAAATTTCTCAATGTTAGGATACTGGTTTGACATCTCGTGGGGCGTGGGCGGCGTAATAGGCCGGATCTTTGCTTCCAGCGATCTCCGAATCAAAAGCGCTCCAAGCTGCTTTGAAGGCGGCGCGAGTACAAATATAAAGTCTCTGCTTTGGGACGAGCTTGACCAATAAAGGAGCCAAGAAATGCGAGATCGTCTTTATACTTTGGAAAGCATCTTCACACTTGGAAGTCCACTTTGGAATGTCTTCGCATTCTTGGTCCCTTGATGTATCGAAGAAAGGAAGACATCTTTACTGCGATTTGGCGACGAACCTCCTTAAAGCGCGATCCTACCCGATTCGAACAACGAGCGTCTTTGAATGGTGAGGAGTCTTCATGTCGAGGATGGCTGGATCTTCTCGGATTGGCTTCGATGCCTTTGGTGACGGATAACCCGAAAATTTTCCGGCACCAAGTAAAAGTACATTTGGTTGGATTAAGTCGCGATTGTCGATGACGAATAGTTTGAAAACATTCCTCTAGATCGTCCAAATGTTTCTGAATTTGCATACTCTTCACGATCATGTCATCTACATAAACCTCCATGTTCCTTCCCAGCTGTCTATTGAATATAAAGTTCATCATCCTCTGATAGGTAGCTCCGGCATTAATGAGGCCAAAAGTCATTTTTTTGTGCTGCGTACCGAGAGGTGTGTAATGAATCTTGTTTTTTGGAATGTCTTCTTTGCACATGGATATTTGATGATAACTGAAAAAAGCATCCATAAAACTTAATAATCGTACCGAAGTGGCATCGATGAAATTTGATCGATATGGGCGGAGGATAAAAGTCCTTCAGACGAGCTTTGTTGAGGTCGGTGTAGTCGATGCAAACCCGCCACTTTCCATTATGCTTACGCACCAATACTACATTTGCTTTATCCACTCGGTAATCAATCTAAGTAGATGAAGTCGGCTGACCCGACAATTTTGCAACCTCTTCGCCGATGATCTTTTGGCGTTCTGGAGCAAATATCCGCTTCTTACGTGACGGCTTTTTGAAGGATCTATCTCCGGTTTATGCTCAAGACCTTAGGGTGACTCGGGCATATCTTGTGGCTCCCGTGCAAAAATATCGACATAGCATCGTAAAAGTTCCATAAGATTAAATCAGAAGAGGTTACAGTAAGCCCGAACCAATCTTCACTTGTCTTGTCAAACTTTCAGATGACCAACTCAATTTCTCCGCGTCCCTCGGTAGGATTACCAGCGATTACAATCGCTCTCGGTGAAGGGTTCGATTTCAATTGCCATCGTCTTTCTTTGTTTCTGACCCCATTCCGGATGAAATGGCGAAATTAGATAACATCTTGGGCGGATCCAAGTCACCCATCACCTCTCTACTCCATGTCTTTGTGGGGAACTTGATTTTGAAATGTGGGATGGAAATTCTGACTGAAGAAATTGTCAGCGTAGGTCTTCCCAAAATGGCGTTGTATCTAGAATCCACATACACACATAAAATTTACAAGTTATCTCCACTTCTTTGAGGGGCCGTCTTAGAAGATGACGAGGAGTTCAATAGTCTTTACCACTTTGGCGGGATCGTTTAAAACCATATAGAGGCCTCCTCTGTCCGACCTCCATTTTGTGCTCATCGAGATGCATTCTTTGATAAGCATGGGCATAAAGAATGTCCACCGAAGATCCGTTATCTATCATCATGCGTTTCACATCCACTGAGCCCACTTGTGCTGTGATCACCAATGCTCCTTCATGCGGTTCAATGGGCTCCGAAGGATAATCCGCATCTGTAAATGAAATAACAGTTCCTGGGGAAGGCCTGTCATCCTTCAGAGTAGCATCGGTTATTGACATAACTGAATCAAGATAAGACCTCCTCTTCTTCCCTACTAATTTCCCAACAGATCCACCAGTTATTACATCAACGACTTGCCTTGGCGGTGGTGGAACATTTTGAACAGGTGGTACTTGAACTGTTTGAACGGTACGATTAATAACTTTCTTTGATTTTGGCGGTCTTTCTCGACCACATATTGAATCAATGAAGCCACTTTTAATCTTGTTTTCCACAAAATCCTTTAAATTACAACATTCATTAGTGTAAATGACCGGTGACTTGATGATAACCACAATATTCTGAGGGTTGCCATGTCCCGCTTTGTAATTATCACGAGGTGGTTCAAAGAAAGGTGGTTTGGATCGATCCAAAATTATCGACCTCTCGTATTCAACTGGTATAAACCTTATTAACCTTGGGTAGGAGCAGTGCCTGGCTAACGCCTTGTCGCCACGAGTTATTATACTTCTTGAACTACCTTACGCCTTTGGTTGTAACCTCCCCTCTTCTACGATCAACATCGGTCTTGGGAACCTCTACTTCCTTTGATTGGCTCAAAGAAGGATTCTTGAGACTATTCATAGCCTCTTCCACAACAATATAGCCTTACGCCTTGTCGAAAAAGCTTCTGCTTAAACTCTTCGGATGGTGAAACATCGGTTTCTTTACCAATTTCTCCGATTTAACGAGATCCGGCCCATTACGGAATAATCCAATGACTTGGAGATCATTAAGATCGGACACACTGTCCGTAAACTTCCTAAACCTCTTTACATATTGGCTTTAAAGATTCATTGGTGAAGCTACTTGACTTGTCTTAAAAGAACACAGTAGGCTTCCCCTTCTTGGTTTGCTTCCAAAGCGAGCATGGAACTTATCACAAAGTTCAGTCCACGAGGAGATAGAATCCGATGGTAAAGTCCCCATCCAACATCTGGCGTCTTTTCTCAAAGTAGTGACAAAAGTGTGACATTTAGCGACATCGATAAAAGTCGTAGTAATCCATTAATCGATTGAAACGCTTTGACTATGGTCATAAGGATCTCTGACCCATCATAGCTTTCCATGCGAGGTAATTTTTGGTAGCATCTGCTTTCTCCGGAGAATATCGAGAGGAAAAAGGGGATGCCTTCTTACGAAAACATCTTTCACTGTTGGACCTCGGCCCGATTGTTTTGAAGTTCTTTCAACTCTCAACGGAAAATCAACACCTTGGGTTGTGATGAGATCTCCTTTTCTGGGCGACACTAGGTTTTGGAATGGATCGACCCTTCCCTGCCGATCTCGGCGCCTTGCGGGACTTCTTGATTTACTAAGTCGTAAAATCTCATCCTCGTGATGAGAACGATTGTGACATATTCTCCTCTTGGGTTTTGACATAATTTCTCTCGACACCTTCTTACGTCTTTCATCGTTGTGATGAATTGATCTAACGATTGTCGATTACTTTCTTGGTAGAAGGCGTTCTGCTCCTCGATCTCCTACTACTACGAGAATGATCCACAGGACACATCGTAGAATGTTAGGCTCCTTACCCTTCCGACGGGGTACTTCCTTATACTACTTTGTCCTTGAATGAATATGGCTAGATGCTTCGTCTCTCGACTCATTCACCGAAGCATTTGTTGGCTATATCTTCCTTTGTCTTATGAGAACCTCAAAGCCTTATCCGCTTCGTCCGCCGTCCTCTCGCCAACTTGGTAGTTCGGTCCTCTTGACCACTTCGGCGATGAGTTCGGGCTGGCGAACCGCCTACCCGTTCCGGATTGGGATCACGCCCCTTATCAGCGTTAAAGACTAACTTCCGTCTGGCTCCACCATGGATCTTCGGACGAAGTTCTTCTGAATTGTTCTTAGAAGCCGTGCTCTCACGACCACTTTTAGAAGGACCCAACCGATCCTTTCTTTGAGATCTGAGCGTTGATGAACTAACGACCATCGCTTTGCCCTTAGGTGTTCCATCTCTACTCCTCATCATCTTTGAAGCAAATTTAAACAATTGTGATTGAAAAGAGCCCTCCTCCTTAGCGCCATATGTTAACGCAAAGATCTTTCGTCACGTTCCGATCACCTAAAAGCGTCCACGATCCTGCAGCGTAAACCTGATAAACACCACAAAGCTTGGCGGCGGTTCCGTCGGGGATAGCTTCGGCGTGAGAATCGATATGTGAATTCACAAGGTTTATCGAAAGCGGAGGCTATATCGCTGGTGTATTGATATCGAGAGATAATAATAATTCTCTGTGAATATCGATTCTAAATGAAGAAGAGTATGAAAACATACCTCTTGGTGGAGACTTCCTTGCCAAGTTATATCCTCTGGCTTTGAATTATCGTGCCACCCACTACTACGACACATTCCCTTTACTAGATGGGTTTCTTAGGTGCATGTAGTTTGTTCATTTTTTTTGATCATTTGTTTATCGTGAAATAGATTACAATCCCATCCACATTAATGCATGGCGGGATTCTTTAGTCAACCGAACGCTTTTTTCATCATTCTTTTATAGATATTTAAAATGTCTAAATGATTGATCAATCGAATTAATTATAGATATTTAAAATGTCAATAATAAAGCCTAATAGATTGATCAATATATTTGGCCAAAGGGATAAAATATCACGGCCCAACAAGACTCTATATAAGTTTGAAATGAAAATGATATGATGTAATTGTACAACCCATTTCATTAGGATGTTAGAAACCCGACTTTTAACTGATAATTGAACAAGGGATTTCTGATAAAGAAGTATATATATGGTTCAAGAATTAGAATAAAAGTTTTAGTTGGAATTAAGTTTCCATGTCAGTTTTTTGCCCCGAAGAGCTAGATATTTGGGTGTTGGTTTTGATTAGGACTGTACCACAGTCCAAAAAATATATCATATGAAAAGTGTTCTTTGTAGATGTCTAGCGACAGTGAAAACCGTCGCTATAGAATCTATAGCGACACTTTTGTTGTGGAAATAACATTTTCTGTTGTGGATTTAACAATTTTCTAACGAAAATCTTCCTGGGATACAAGTTTTTTCCTCTCTGGATTGAGCGATAAATAATTAATTTTGTTATATATGACGATAATTTTATGTTGATATCAAATATCAATGTGGTTACGTGGGATAGAAAAAAATTATACATTATTATTCTATCTTATCGTTTAGAGTTTCACGTGAGTGAGTAGTGATCTAACTTTGTCATCATATTTATCATTTTGCATAAATAATTACTTGTGATTTTCTAATGTTGACCCTAAAAAACTACTTGCATGTTTAACGAGACTATGATGAAGGAATAAAAGTGTCAAGGATTCTAAAATGAAGAATAGAATAAAATAAGTTGTAATGAAAATATTTTAGAGAGGTAAGTTGGTACTTGGTAGTGTGTTTTCTTCGCTAAAAAAGAGAGGTTACTTGGGTCCATTTGGGGTGTTAGAATATTGGACCATGTTCTTCAAATCCAATCTAACTTGACCTCATTATATTCCCATAAGCACATCTTAATCTTAATTTAAATCTAAATCTAAATCTAAATCTAAATCAAATCCCGACATGACAATTCGATAATGTCAATTTTTATGTGTTTCATCTTTTAATAGAAAAGTGTAGGTAGTTCCAAATATTCCAAGCTTTATTCAAATTCTAAATATATATAAAACCATACAATACATTTTATCAAGTGCACTACCTCAAAAAGTTGTCATCCTTACACTTCTTAGAAATTATCCAACTACTCACATAACATTACCTAAATTCTATATATATATATATATATATATATATATATATATATATATATATATATAAGGTAGATTTATAGCAAATAATTATTATGTATATTATTTCAACAAATAAATCTTATTATGTTAATTCGAGATCCAACGATCCAAAGATGAAATATTTTATTTATTAACCGCTACTCTTAGTAGCTGTTAGGGAATTTTTTTTATTGGCCACTATTAAGAGTAGAGATCATAAAAATATTTTAAAATACCCCCGTCTTAGTTAGATTTAAATAGTTTCAATGTATAAAATATTTATAAGGTAATTTTAAGTTGTATTACAATATAGGGTTTAAATTTTCAATAATCAAATTGTCACAATAATTGACAATGTTAAATTATATTACATAAGAAATTGTTTATACAAATATTTATAAAAATAAATACATTAAATATAGTTGACAATGTTAAATTTTATTACCCGAGAAATTATTCATGCAAATAAATACATTGAATATAGTTGACAATTTTAAATTTTATTACTTAAGAAATTATTTATAAAAATAAATATATTATATATAGTTGACAATGTTAAATTTTATTACTTAAAAATTATTTATAAAAATAAATATATTATATATAGTTGACAATGTTAAATTTTATTACTTAAAAAATTATTTATACAAATATTTGATACATTGAAACTATTTAAATTTAACTAAGATTGGGGTATTTAATTTAGACATTTCTCCTGGCCGCTACACTTAGTAGAGGTCAACAAAAAAAGAAAAGAAATTAAAATCCATTAATAGAAAATGTTATTTTCATTAACAAAAAGTGTTCTTTATAGATCTATAATGACGGTTTTCACCGAATTCTTATACATCTACAAATGACACTTTTTTAATTGTGAAAATAACAAAAAGTGTTATAGATTTAACATTTCCCAAAATTAAATTCTAGTAGCTACTATGATTTGCGGTCAGTTTCTCTTTAGGCCGTTGGATTTCTGGATTAATGGTGTATTCATCCATAGCAAATGTTTGCTATGGACACTGTTCAACAACCAAGTTGATTACCGTTGATTTGGACAATGGAAGGCTGAGATTGGTGTGAGACCCCGAATTTTATGAAATAAAAGTATTCAATTTTTCTATTTTGGTGAATAGTTAAATTGATAAAAGTTTAAAGTTAAGGGTGACATTTAAAAAATTTTCAAAGTAAGTGATGATGAAGTTTTGTTTTATTAGTATTATTAATGTAATAAAAGCAAAAAAGCTTTTATATAAAAAATGAATACTTTTATAAAGTTATTCGTTTTATTAGTGCTAATAAGTAATTTTTTTATATAAAATGAATATACTTTATAAAGTTATCATTTTATTAGACAATAAT
Organism: Panax quinquefolius; assembly: GCA_020205615.1. Lineage (NCBI taxonomy): Eukaryota > Viridiplantae > Streptophyta > Magnoliopsida > Apiales > Araliaceae > Panax > Panax quinquefolius. Next base: position 20,206,404 of record CM035156.1, read on the forward strand.
TAGAATATATTATATTTTATTATACATAGTGTTTTGCATAAATACTCTGATATAGTATTTGCGTAGTAAAATCTTTTTATATAAAACATAATACTTTTATAAAGTTATTCGTTTTATTAGATTATAAATAGAATATATTATATTTTATTGTAAATTAATCTGGACCGTCCGTTTAAAAGTAAATCAATTTGGACCGTTCATGAATTAGTTACTATGCAGTCCATTCTCCTATAAATAGAAGCTCATTCCTTCATTATTTCTTACGAATTCACTTAAACTCTAGAGAGAGAAACTATAGAGAGAGTTCTTCTTCTATAATCTTGAGCGTATTTCTTTAGAGTTTAAGAAAGCTTTGAGCATAGTGCAAGTTTTCTTCAAGTATATCCTCGCCCTACCAGTCGGAGTACTCTTCTTTCAAAGGTAAAGGATATTATTTATTGTACTAGTAAGTGATATTATTTCTTTTATATTCATGAAGAGAACTTCTGTTATTCCATTCTTTATTATTCTGTTAGAATAACCTCTATACGTGGACTACCCTATACTTGGTGAAATTCTTATGTTATTCCATTCTTTATTATTATGTTGGAATAACTCAGATATGCTAAGTACCGCATACATGGTGAAATTCTTCTATTATTCCATTTTTTATTATTACATTGGAACATCCTCAGCTTGGCATGAATTTCGCTTCGACTCGGTTTCGTTTCTTTATTATTCGTCGTTTAATATCCTCATGCGTGCGTTCGCGCACACGGTTCCATTATTTATTATTCACGTTTTAATATCCTCACATGCATGCGCTTATCTTGGGACTGGTTTCATTATTTATTATTCGCTTTAATATCCTGGACTGGTTCCATTATTTATTATTCGCGTTAATATTCTCGTCGTGCGTGCGTTCTGTGGGACACAGGTTCCATTATTTATTATTTTGTTGGGAATAACACATGCATGCGGTCTATCGCACGCATGGTGAATCCTTCTGTTATTCCATTCTTTATTATTTTGTTGGAATAATCTGTCTATGTGGATTACCACATGCATGGTGAATGATCCTTTATATTCATTCCTTATTAAATTATGAAAATAATCTGGTTACGTTGATTATGATGAGAGTCATAATGAAAGTATTGGACTGATGAAAATAATGGGTATATGAAGTATTAGTAAGTGTTATGATGAGTTATGTTGGTTATTATATGAAAACATGAAAGTTTCTTAGAAATCACAAAGGGTTGAAAAATCAGATTTTGGTGAAAATAGAACATGAAATTCAATTGACCATATCTCCTATTATATTTCAAATTTTTGAGTGTGGTCAAGTTCTAGAGTTAGATCTATGAGTTTCCTAACTTATCCAAGTGAAAACACTGAAAAAGGTGTTGTAAATTTTCGTGTGGACCGATTTTAGCAAAGCACGAAAAAGTGAAAAATGGGAAAATAGCTACTGCCAGAAATTTTAAAAGGGCATTTTTGGCCACTTAATCTGTGAGAAAAATTTTGGCCTTTTGGGACATGAAAGTATATGGTATAAAGTACCTCCTGTCCAAAAATGAGCTCATTCCGACTTAAAATGAGCAAATTATGACCATTTCAATATTTAGGTTTTTTTTGACGAAAAATGCTATAACCGAAGTTCTATAACTCCGATGACCATGAAATTTAAACTGGAAGCTCACGTTAACATGTGTAAGATCCTGCCAAGATTTGGGAATTTCTGGAGTTAAACTTGAGTTAGCTAATTTCTTAAGGAATTAATTAGAAATTGATTTTGGAAAAATAGTAAATGAATTTTAAAAATTCCGAGAAAAATATATGTTCATTATTGGACTATATTCTGCTAAATCCCAGAAAAGAAATATTTTTGGGACTAATTTGGTATTTTTTATGAAAATGGTTTAGTTATGAACATATGAGTTAAATATGTTATGTGAAGTAACAAAGTTGGAAAATAGAATTTTATGGCTTGGAAATTCTATATAAGGTAAATGCAGATTTTTGATGAGGAATTTAATCATTGGTGATAAAATCTTATGAGTATGACATTTTTGAATGATTAAATACATTATTTGGTAAAGCGTAAACAAATGAAATAAATTGTTTATAAGTTTAAGAAGTGATTAAAATATTGTTATGATATTAATAATATTAGATTATGAGTGGTTGATAATATTTGGATAAATTTAAAGTCTTTAATATTTATCCTTATTTTCGCTTTGATTAATACTTATATCATTGTCATCATCCTCATGTATATATTATGTTGAAAGTCAATATGTGGCTTCAGAATTGCATAAATGGACTTGGTATGATTATGACCATGGGATTATTCGGTATAATCATGGTAGTAATGTTACAAATGATGTGGAAAAAAAGTCCTCATTGGTAGTAGTGCATTGATGGGCGCTTTTGAGTATGATTATGGCTATGGATTCTCTTGACCAAGTGCAAAGATGAATTGTTTTATGGCAATGATCGGGACCATTGATGAAAACACGATTATCTTTGGCTCAGTAGTGCATGGATAATTCGTGGTTACGTGATACTAAAAGAATATCCTTGGCCTATAGTGCGGGGATGAATTGATGTTGTGGATTAATTATTGAAATGAGTCTCAAAGAATGAAATATTAATTCATGGATGTGATAATAATGAATATCCTTGGTAGTAGTGCATGGATAATTCATGGATGTGATATTAATGAATATCCTTGGCCGTAGTGCAGGGGTGATTCAATGATGTGGATTATTTATTAAGCTGAGTCTCAGCGATAAAAGATTGATAATAAACTTTTAAATTTGTAGAAGATAGTAGATATCATACTCTACTTGACTCTTCTAAAATACAGTTGTATGTCTTTGGCCTGTAGTACAAAGATGAATTGTTAATGAATATCTTTGTCCGTAGTGCAAAGATGAATTTATTAATATGATTATGAGCATGAATTGTGATTTGGTATAACCATAATTTTTGATGTTTCAGGTGAAGATAGGTGATAAAAATTATTTTCGTCCTGTGTGTGAAAAGGAATTCAGAATCACAATTATGATTATGAGTTATTCATATGATTGTGGACAGGAACTGTTGATTGATGTTACAGGGATAAAACATTATTAGTGGACTTTTAACATGGAGAAGTTAATAGACCTGATGGATTGCTTTCGTTCACTTTCGTAAACTATGGTTAAAAAGTTTTATCATCTACCATATGTTCTAAATCTACGATTTATTATTGATGAAGCTATTGATAATTTAATTATCTTTAGTTATGATATTCTTTCTTTGGCTTTAGTTGTGCTCACCCTTTTTGCTTCACAATTCTTTTCGTGTAATAAGAGTGTTCTTTGAGTCGATGAGGGGATAACAAGGAATAGAAACGATTGATCTATATAAACATTGAAGTTTTCCATAAATAGTATGAAAATAATTTTATTGAGAACTTTAGATAAGTGTTATCAGTATTGTATCGTCGTTTGATATTTAATTTTGGTGAACCGAATAGGGTGGCGAACCCAACTTTTAAATGTGTTTTATCACTATCATACAAGATGTCTAAATGACATACAACCTCGTGTTATCATAAAGACGGGGTTGTGCATCCATTCTTTGAAATATATCTACGAAATTCTACCTATATGATCTTGGATTTTATTTGAAATATAATTTTTACTTGGAGACAGTGGAGATAGTTATATGTCGAGAGAAGACTCACCATTGGAAGGAACGTGATAAGTAATCTTCTCGCTTTTTTCTTTGGATTACATTAGATTGACCAGGATAATTCTCCAGACGTATGATGATCTATCATAACTTAGATTCATTACTCCCATGTCGGAAGGATAATTTTTGGTGTACAAGACGAGACTTAATTTTTGGTGTACAAGACGAGACTTAATTGGGAAGTAATTAACATTCGGACATGAGCTAGTTAGTTTAACTTAATTAACTACAATTAGACTCCGCTAAGCTGGCATGCATTGACATATATATATATATATATATATATATATATATATATATATATATACACACACACACCCCACAGTCGACGTAGTCTGAACTTGGTTCTTAACCGTACTGTTGATTTCTAAAAATGACAAAGAGCAATAAGCACAAAAATATTTGGAACTGATCCCTGTGTTTGTTGAACGTAATCAAGTATGAATTGATTGAAATTAAAGGATGCTTCCCACTATCGTTTGGGGGCATTAGATAGATATTTGCATGTAGTGTAGGTGCACAATACACTCCAATTAATCTATACTACTAAATTAATAAACTAGCTATATATCTGCGAGTGTCCAAAAAGATCATCTTTAACACGTACCACTTATTGACACAATCAATTCACTACTTGGATATAACATATTTCAAACTTGAAATACTTTTCAGTGAAAATGTATTTGTATACTTTGATCTTACTTACGTTTTAGGTTTTATTTTATTGTTTGTGCAATTCAGACTTCATCAATTTTATAAATAAACAAAAAACATAATATTCCAAATGTGCTCCGATACTCAAGAAAAATTGTTAAACAAACTCTTTCTTTAATTAATGTCCATATTCGATTATATATATATATATATATATATATATATATATATATATATATATATATCGAGTCAGAAGTTTAAATAGTTTAAACATATATAGTTTTCTTAATCATTGGGATAGCAATGACATCATCGATCAATGGTTCTGGCGCAACTATTTTCATAAAATTCTTTTCTCTTTTATCCCTCATTCCTCGAATTATCAAGGGCACTGTGTGGGCAAGGAAATCGTACATTACTAAGGTTAAGTTTTTGTGTTGGCTGAGGAAGAGAGAAATCGACGAAAAGTACGGAATTAATTGATTGATTGAAGAGGGGAGAAGAACAGGTGGACGATTACTCCAACGACGCAGAACTCCTAGAATTCGGGAACCGTGTTAGGGTAACAGGGATTCCAAGAGCCACTACAAAAAAAAGGGTCATTGCCGACGGCCTCTGCCGTCGCCAATGATCTTCTTACCTTCGGCAATGACGTCATTGGCGATGGCAGAGTCCGTCGCCCGGCCCGTCGCCCTTGACTCCCGTCGCTCGCCGTCGGGAAGATAGTAATTAAAATGCACTGACATCACGTCAGCTTCATGTGTCATTCTTAGACGGTGAGTGGCGACAGAGATATCTTGTCGCTAATAAGTATTATTTAATTTTAATTTCTTTGTCATTCTTGAAGCGACATCTTGCGTGCAGCCAATAATTCAATATCCCGTCGCCAATGACTGCAGGTCATTCACCATGCCCCCCCCACCCCCACCCCCAATCATCAATGATCTCGTCACCAATGACCGCTTAAAAAAAAATTAAAATTGCAAAATTCCCCACATTCATTTACATATACATAATTGTACACAGTAAAAATTAAAGAAAATAAATAAATAATGATAATGCAGCATATCAATAACATTACATATCTTTTACCATCAACAATCAATATATTTAGATACAAAAGTCTAATCTGTACAACTCAAAAGCTATATAAATACATACATGAAAGTCAAAATATAAAAAAAAACTAACTACAACCCAAGATTAGGAATGTCAGTGTCACCATCACCGCCATCTATCATACGATCGCCGGTCCCATCGCCTGTCCCAACCTCCATAGTCTCATCAGCAAGATCAGCTCGGTGGTCATCACCATCTCCACCACGGGCATCGCTTTGTGTCATGACCTCTACCCCGTGAGTCTCCTCAACAAGACCCTACAAAAGTATAATATTAAAAACGAAGTCGAAAACTAAGCATATTTAAATTATTTTAGTTTGTGTTCTACAAGTGTGGCAAACGGGCTGATAACTCGGCATCCGTATATCGGAATCGAGTCCCGTAAGTTGCAACGCGTGCCAAATGCCTATGTGGTGCTATGTGTGTGTTTGCGTGTCGTTCGGACGATGGTGAGGAGTTTTGGTCTCTTTTTGACTTTTTTGCCTAATTGTTAGTTCATCAGGGCAATGCGGGTGATAACTTCGATCCGTCAGTATATCGGAATCGAGTCCCGTAAGTTGCAACGCGTGCCAAATGCCTATGTGGTGCTATGTGTGTGTTTGCGTGTCGTTCGAATGATCGAGGCGGGTTTTAGTCTCTTTTTCGGCTTTTTGCCTAACTGTTGGTTCATCGGGCAAACAGGCTGATAACTCGGCATCCGTATATCGGATCGAGTCCGTAAGTTACAGCAGCGTGCCAAATGCCTATGTGGTGCTATGTGTGTGTTTGCGTGTCGTTCGAATGACCGAGGCGGGTTTTGGTCTCTTTTTCGACTTTTTGCCTAATTGTTGGTTCATCGGGCAAACAGGCTGATAACTCGGCATCCGTATATCGGAATCGAGTCCCGTAAGTTACAACGCGTGCCAAATGCCTATGTGGTGCTATGTGTGTTTATGTGTTGTTCGGACGAATCGAGGCGGCGGCAGCTTTGGTCTCTTTTTGACTTTTTGCCTAACTGCTTTGGTTCATCAGGGCAAGCGGGTGATAACTTCGGCATCCGTATATCGAATCGAGTCCGTAAGTTGCAACGCTGCGTGCAAATGCCTATGTGGTGCTATGTGTGTGTTTTGCGTGTCGTTCGGACTACCGAGGCGGGTTTTGGTCTCTTTTTGGCTTTTTGCCTAGCTTTGTTGGTTCATCGAATGAAGCGGTGATAACTTTCGACATCCGTATATCGAATCGAGTCCCGTAAGTTACAACGCGTGCGTGCCAAATGCCTATCACGATTACTATATGTGTGTTTGATACGCAACTTTATATTAATATAATCACAAATTTCATAAATTAAATAAAGAAATACACGTATAATTATTTTTACCTGTCGAATATGTGGTGGGAAGATGTTGGACAAGACAACCGCACATACACGGAGCGCCTCCTCCCGTACTACACCCATGAGGTCGTCAACGGTAGCTGTAGGATCTATGGAGCTGTGGACAACCTCCTGAGCCAGCTGGTAGATCCGCTCACGTGATGGTGCACCTGAATGCACAACACTGCTCGCCATGCACCCCTCGATAATCCGTCGAAAGAAATCGTCTGATAATGAAGGGCCGGCGCCCGATCCACTCGCACCACTACCTCCAGTGGGTGGGCACCGCGGAGATCTCACAGCAGGGACTAGGGTGTAGGCTGGGACATGGGGAATGCCCACAACTCTACCCTTCTTGGTCCCCACAGCAGCTGTGACTAGTCCTCGATCTAAATCATCCATGCGTGTCGAATCATCGATTTGCGATGTCACCTCTCTGGTGCTCAAGACCACAGCAAGTCCTCAATAATCGTCGTTGAAAAAATAAGAAATTAATAGATGATCACAAAATATAAAACAAAAATACAAAAAGAATGTCCAATTTTAAATACATATTAAATAAGAGAATTAAATAACTTACAGCAATGTGTTACGCCTCGGTGATATATAACCACCTTCACCTTTCTTACGGTGGGCGTGCCACCAAAACTCAAGCGAGAGGGTGCATGTGCTTTAGACTCACCTCGAGTCTCTCTCCGGTAGAGATCGTGGGATCGAGACCCGTGCGGTGGGGGAGAGCGACTCATTGTTGTCGAGGCGGTTATCTGTTGTCTTGACATCTTCTTGAAGGCCTCGCCATCCCAAATGCCGCATGTCCGGTCCCACACATGGCGAGATGAAATCGGGCGGGACATCCTTAAGTGTTTATCCATCGACCATCTTCGTGCAGGGCCTTCTTCTTCCGTCGTGGACCCACTTGTTCCAATTCATCTCAAGTATTTATGTAGAAACGATCATGCCCGTGGGCTTCTGCCCGCGAATCCTCAAAGCGGTAATATCTCTCGCATTACACATTAAAAAACTTAGTAGGCAACATAAATCAAACTAACATATGAATGCATATAAAACTAAGCTATATATGAATGAATGAATGACATCTTACCCTGAACTCAGTAATAATCAGCTGGCGTCTGCGGTCATCCACATCCGCCCACCTCATCCACGGGCTTGACAATCGATTGCGGACGATCCTAAGTAACGTGGTCCTCGACGTCGCGTCAAGGATACTACAATTGAAATCAATACATTTGCAAATTAGAAAGAATATATAAAAACTAAATATGCGTGTCAATACTATATAGGACTATGAAACTACCTATTAGTCCCAACACGACAAATAATCGGCGCCTGAGGTGGATTCCCTAGCAAACCCACGTCTTTGTCCCATGAGGCCTCGACGATCACCTATGTAGTGAAATACACATTATTTATATAAACGAATATAATGTCAATACTATATAAAATAAAAAATAATAAGATGTATCCCAACAAAACATGTAATTATACCTGACGACTAGGCCTGCTCATCACCCCTTCCTTCGCGTCCCCCACGACCAGTACGCCCACCACGATCGTGCGTGTGGTTATGCGTGCCATGTATATATATATCTTGTCAAATCATCAAAAAACATTATTACACATTCGTGAGGCACAATATTTTTAAGCGATAACAAAGAGGATAACATCTGAATACAACTAAAAGAATACAACATAAATAGTCATTTTAAAAGGATCTGACATAAATAGTAACAAGTCGACAAACTATTACATTTGAATACATCTAAAAGGACACAAAAATCACATACTCTCTAATCATTTATATCGTCAAAGCCATCAATATCGAATCGTCATCTTGAATAATAAATCTTGATATCATTTTCATCACCATCTTCATCATCCTCAACGATTTCTTCAATTATATCTACCTCCTCAAGAACATCAATTCACTTTTGACAATGACGACTTCATCCTCTTCTTCACTAGACTCACTTAACAATTGTCACATCGGCGGGTGTGACACTAGTAGAACTTCGACTTGTAAGGTTCATCGTGCGGGCGAGGAGTCGTGCCTTGAAAACCACGGGCTTTGGTGGTTATTACAGCATACCATGGGCTTGCAGGAGTTTTAACACTCCGCGCGTAGTATACTTGTGTTGCTTGACTTGCTAAAATAAAAGGTTCGTTTGAGTTTAGTTTTAACTTAACATTAACAGTCACCAGTCTTGAATTTTTATCTACTCTAACTCCATTCTCAACATCAAACCAATTACAATTGAAGCAAACTAACTCTTTATGACCCCATTATTTGAGAACGACAACTTCTAGCAATCGTCCATACCAGTCATCCCAAAGATTATCGTAGCGACTACCTTTAACCACAACACGAGAATCGGAAGAAGAAACCCCTATCCCAAGTTAAATATGTAACAGATTGACAATGCGGCATGTATAAGTATCTATCTACAGATCTTTCGGTAGTAAATCGGCTATAAGCTTTAAGCCAGAATGTCGCTAACTCATCATGAGGACCTAATGTACATGAACACAACATATTATAAAGTTAATTACGCCATAAGATTATGTCTACGATGGTAGATTCTTTGAATTACAAATCGGTTAAACTTACATGATCTTTAAACCATTGCACAAATTCTCTATTCCTCAAATTTTTCAAATCCCCATCCGATATAATCGGATTCGCTTCACATATCTCAGCATCATATTTACTACAATACAATTATATATACTTAATGTGTATGGAAGGAACTTATAGGCGCAGTAACACTAAACAACATTTGAAAAGTTATGGCTACTTACTTAATGTATGGCGCTACTTCATTTATGTTGACAAGTGCATACAATGTGGCAGCTGCATACTCACTATCGGTCAAGAATCGCCTTTTTTTTTGCCAAATGGTTGTACAGGATGACTAGAGGCCGTTAATTCCCCATTTTCCTCGTGCGGGACAGCCTCATTCCGACGTAAGCGATTGTGCCTCGTCTGAACATTTGACTCAAAGTACAACGAGCAGAAATTAACAAGTTCCTCCATAACATAACTCTCAGCAATTGACCCCTCTACACGGGCTCTATTCTTCACCTTTTGTTTTAGACGTCGCATATACCTATGTGTTATATATGCATATATAAATTAGTAAACAAGAATGCACATTTTTATCAAAATTAAAAACATTAATGTCATTACCTCTCGAATGGATACATCCATCTATATTGCAGGACCTTGAAAACTTAACCGTGCAACAAGTGAATATAGCAAATGCTCCATTGAATAAAAAATGATGGAGGGAAGATCATTTCTAACTTGCACATTATTTCCACTATCTGCATTTCCATTTTATCTATATCTTTGAGTTGTAGCTCCATTAAGCATAGATCTTTGAAGAAATTAGAAAGCTCGTCGATTACTTGACCACACGTTTGATAACAAGTCGATAAATGCCACGGGGATCAACTTCTGCATGAATACATGACAATCATGACTTTTGAGACCCCGAAACTTTAACTCTTCGACTTTACAACACCTTGCTATATTCGAAGAATATCCATCTGGGAGCTTCAGTCCACTGATCCAATTGCATATCAATATGGCTGTTCCTGGTCAAAATATAATCGACTTTAGGCGTTATCGTCTTCTTACCCTCCCGATCTGACCACGGATGTTCCTAATGTTCATTTCTACCAAATCAAGCCTCGACTTGTTGTTGTCCTTTGTTCTACCACTTGCATCTAGGGTACATATAAAAAACATTATCAAATCGTTTTTCTCGGTATGCATCGGATCTAAACAATGGCGGATGCATAGTGTAGCCCAATAAGGAAGGTCGAAGAACATGGATCGTGTGTCCGATTGTGAACCTTATCGTAACCATAAGCTCGCTCTAATTTGTGATTCTTCCCTGGAGGTGGAAATTTCAAGTGAGTAATCCAACTCGATCTTTCTTTGTCCCGGAAAGGCGTCCGGTACTTGACATTTCCCTATTTTTCGATTGAATTGTCTACTCATCCGTCGATAATGATGTTCAATCGGTAAAAACTGTCTGGATGTTGCAAAGAAACTCATTTTCCCCCCATGTTTGAGCCGCATAGCTTTAACTGGCCCCATGTACACGGGACATGACAAGGCCCCGTGAGTCGACCATCCATTGATCATTCCTAATGTCGGGAAGTCATTTATGGTCCACAGTAAAGTTGCCCTCATGTCAAAGTTCTTTTTAAGAGATACATCATAAGTTTGAACCCCTTTATCCCACAACATCTTCAACTCATCAACTAATGGACTGAGGTATACATTGATGTCTTTACTCGGACTCTTATCACCCGGAATCAGTAAAGGCATGAACATGTAGGGATCTTTCATGCACATCGAAGGCGGGAGGTTATACACAACAATAATCACCGGCCAAGTTGAGTAGGGCTTGGTGTAAGGCCCATTAAACGGATTAAACCCATCCGTAGCAAGTCCAAGCATAACATTGCGAACATCTTCAACAAACGAGGGGTGATTTTTATCAAAATTTTTCCACTCAAGCCCATCTGCTGGGTGCGTCAGTTGACCATTAACTATGTCCCGTGTAGAGTGCCATCTCATATACTCGGCGGTATTTGTTGACATAAACAAACGATGAAGCCTAGGTGCAATGGGAAAGTAGCGTAAGATCTTTCTCGATACGTCTTTTCCCTTTTTCTTGCTCTGTTCATAGTATCTACTTGTACCGCAAATATCACATGACCTCTTATCTTTATTGACATCAAGTAATCTGACATCTGATCGTTCTCACAAGCATCAATCTTCTAATACCTAGATTAAGCCTTTTGACCATTTTCTTTACATCGTGTAATACGACTCCGATAACTTATTGCTGCGGTAAAGCACTCCTTCACAATGTTTAGCGATTCATTAAAACCTCTCTCGCTTCTGATCGTCTGCTTCGTTCTTGAAGTGTAAAAACTTAGTCACGACGAGATAAGGCGGTGTGTTTTTTGCGTGTCATACAATGGCGTCATTGCTTCATCTGAATAACTCATAGAAACCCTTAGCCCCATCATTCGGCTCTTGCTTTCGACCTTCTTATCATCCTATCGTATTCCACTTTGGAAGTATGAACCGGCGACTTATTATCATGTTAGTACATTCAAAGGTTTCGTCACCTCTAGATTAGGTTACGATTCATGTTCATCCAACGGGGTTTCCCCCATGATAGATCCATGTCGTATAACCCCGATTGAACCGTACGCAAATAAGTCGCATACATGACATCACTCCTTTCCTTCCACACTTCATTCACACACCTCTTACAAGGACATCGATCTCATCGCCACGACTTTCTCAAGCGCGAAATTGAAAGCTGTTCAACCCCACTACGGTACTTTCGAGGCTAAGCCCACTCTTATCGGTGGCCCCCTACGTTCCATCCAACTTGATCAGCGGACATCTTGGACAACTATGCTATATATATATGGAAAGTTAGACAAACACAATCAAGTCTCCAAGTTAATGTATATGCAAGCTTATGAGTTTTCTAACTTCATCTCCCACTCTAACGAATTGGGCTTCTATCCCATTCCCGGATGTGTTGCCTCACTGATGCCAACAACTTGAACACATCTTTAATTTTTTTAGAATTTTTGGCAGCACCTCCCCATGGTCTTCAAGTACACGAAATAGACTAAAATGTCATAGTCTAAATATGCACCCAAAAGACACTAAGAGACATATACTGACCGAAAATTCAAAAAATATAAAGACGTGCTCAAGTCGTCGTTAACACCGACCTAAGTGAGATCGAAACATACAAGAACAGTCCCAAAATGGGGACTATTTGAGATTCACTCCTACTAAGTGAATCTCAAACGGGTTTCTAAGCTTCCTAAACTATATGAAAATATGCACATGTCAAAGTAAATATTATTTTTGTATAACAAAAAGAATACTAGATTTTTATCAGGAAAATATGCACATGTCACTTTGTACTACTAAACTATATGAAAATATGCACATGTCACTTTGTACAAAAGCATTAACAAAAGCAATAACAAAATATCCACAAAAACCTAAAATGGAAAGGAAAAACGTTACAAAGATTGCACATCAGTACACTAATTATTATATTTGTAATCTTTAGTAATTAAGTGTTTCCTTTCACACAACCATTTCAATTTGAACTTTTTAAAACCCACCCCACCCCAAAGACCCCACCCCACCCACCCACGACAATTTTTTACACGCATAAATATACATTTATACATTATCTCTAAGCTCAACATATTACTATCATTTTTATTCCAAAACTATTACCTAATTAGATCGATTGTTAGATAAAGCTGGAATTGGAATTGATACGATTCTTTATGAGGATATTGAAATCCATTTTACGAGGATATATATATTAATCAAATAGTTTACAGTCAGTTTTGATACAACATCATCGTGATTCATGAGATATTGAAATTCATGAACAAATTAGCAAAATGCATTGTATAAATGTTTCTGGTTGCCTCGCCATACTTTTTTTATTATTATTTTGATAAAAACCTACACATTCTTGATAGTTGGTCATATTAAACACAACAACAGGAGAGCACTTATAAAGATTTTAATTAAAATAGAATACTATCCCTAAATTCAATTTTAATATGATTTTCATCTAATATGTAAACCAAATTAGCAAAATCAGATCATAAAATCATTGAATTTAATGTGTTAAACAATTTGACAAACATGAACAAGGAGAAAAAGTTTAGTGACATGGCTATTACCTCCTCACAAGGTATACCAAATTATTATTTTGGCCATTAATAAACATTTTAACATATAAAAATAAACTATGGGAACTGATATGAAGGGAATCAAATCGACATTTAACGAAACAATTGAGCACACATTACACATCTTTATCAACAAAATTCTAAAACCAAAAATGGACATTGCCCATGAAATCTTTGGCTAAGCGGATACTCTTGTATAATAGATTGGTATATAAATACTCTTGTATATATCACGAATTAAGATTTGGGGATACTGACAATGAACAACCCAATAAATCCAACATTTGAAGCCTGATGAAATGCGATTGAATATAGTGAGCCTACCATACAAAGCGGCCCGACCTTGTACAATTACGAAGTTTGCGGTGACGAATGGCGGATGTGCGGTCGGAGGTCCGGTCGGAGGCCTCGATTATTGTGGCGAAATGGATAAGGGAGGGTTTGCAACGAGGATGAGAGAAATGGGCAAAATGGGAAGCAATAAACCGAAATGGGTGAACTTTTAGAGAATGAATAACTTTGAATTTGAGATTCGATTGGGGAAATTAGGAAGCGAAAATGGTTTGAATTTAAGAGGAAAGAAATATAGAGAGAATTTTTTTTATAAAAGGAGTCGTTCTTTGTCGTGGGGAAGAGGTTTTATTTATCATTCGACGGCATTCCCGTCGCTAATGGCGCCATCGTTATTAAGTCACTCCCGAGCAACACTTCTGTCGATATACTAAAATAATTGCCGTCGTCGATAAGCTTTTCCTCCAAAGGAATGTCTGGCGCCAAAAAAGGATCATTCTCGGCGGCGATTCATAGTCGATTAATGCTTGATCAATCTTTGTCGTCGTCAAGTGTCCGTCGCCATTGACCCTTATTTTTGTAATGAGCCTTCTTCGAGTCCTTCCACTCCAGAATGGAAACCTTGTTAGCCATTGGGATTCCAAGAGTCTTCGTGAGTGTTGAGAGAGAATGCTCGGTCCTTTGATCTTCTAAGAGTCCAAGTCCGTAATGCGAAGAGGTCCCCCTTCCCAATGGAGTGGAAGGGGTATTTATAGTGTTTTTTGGAGAGTGGTCATGTGCTAGGCACATGTCCTCAGGAAAATTCCAAATTTACCCTTAGTCATCAAAGTAATGCCCAGATCGTCCTGCCCTTCTAGCCACCAATCCAATCCCTCAATCAATTCTCAAAATGAGTCACCTCCACGTGTCTTCTGCCTCGGGACACGTGAAATATTCTCTCAGGTCTTGCTTCTTTATTTCTGGCTTTTCTATTTGTCATTCAATTCCTTAGGTTGTATGTGTGAACCCTAATTTGTACTTAAGCTCACATTTGCCCCCTGCACGTGAGTCACACCTTCGGAGTGGCGATCGTGCAAATTTCTTCGAGTCTTTGAGTCTTGTTTCGAATTTCTGAACAATGTGCGGAGCCCGATCTTGCAAATCCTGAAAACAAAAATATCTTAGAGAGGGGATCCCTTAGGAGAGCTTTCCCAAGATATATTGAAAATCTTCTCCAAATCCTGAAAATGAACTGCCTCTTGAAGTGAATGGAGACTCCACTAGACAAATTGGGTACTTGAAATTCAAAAATTACCCCACAAATAATGTGACTGGTTGCAGCTAAACAAGTCACAATCTTTTGAACAATGTATGGTATCAACCTGAGGAAATATTCCCTGTTGATGGCACTCCTGAGGAAAGGCAACACGCCTTTTGGGTCCCTTTTAGTACTAATTACTTTCAAATCTCCAAAAGGCTAGAAGTACAAATATATATGATGATGTCTTAATCACTTCAGACATCCTGGATATTTTAATGTCATGTTGGTAATAGTCTGATTTATAAATTCAATTGTTCATCGTTGTATGGTCCATGTGAACCTCGTTTGGTTGATGCTTCGTGATTACTTCCTCTATTTCTTTTCTTTTCATGTAATCGTAGTATATATAAAAAAAACAATACCGCAACGAGGAAGCATCTATTCCGGGCCATTTCACCTTAATAAAGATCTTGACTCGGATATTCTTAAAGAAAAGAGGCAAACACTGCAACGAGGAAGAATTTATTCTGGGCCATTTCACCTTAACAAGGATCTTGGCTCGGATATTCCAGCGAAGTAGCATTTATTCCAATCAGTTGATTCAACGAGCAAGGAGAAGTTAAATGTAATTAAGAGGGGAGAGCTTCTTAGGTGGCTAAATCCTACGGGCCAACCCCTAGGGGAACTAACCTAATGGCCTCCTCCTTCACATTTTATCTAATTCATCTAGCTACCTTCAGGAATGGCAGCATCGGATCAACGAGATACTTGAGAATGTTGATTATGTGAATGTACTAAAGAAAAAACTGACATTTTTCGTTGCATCCAGCTATGCACATTTTTCATTGCATCCAGCTATGCAGGGACACTCATATTCAACAGAACCGTGGTGCTCCTCCACATGCATATTCGTCACTACTTGGGGGGAATGCACCTCTACTCTGGAGGATGTCTATGTCATCTACCAGTAAACATTTTCCCCCTACGCGTGAGTCACGCCTTTGGTGAGATGATCGCGCAAAATATTTTTAAGTGTCGAAGTTTTCACTTCTTGAAGCTTGATGTTTTGCAAGCCTTAAAAACGAAAGTCGTAGGAGAGTGAACCTCTAGGGGAGCAAACCCTAGGAGGGAAAGCCCTAGAGGAGCTCTTCAAGGATATCTAGGTATCTCCTAACTTTCCTTGGACATGTCTCTCTTCCATGTTAGGTTGAATCTCTTTATTTCCAATCATCATGTTGTTGCATTTCGTTCGGAAGTCAGTTCACGTCTTCATGAGAATGACTTAATTTATGTAAACTTTAGGAGCTTTAAGACGCCATAGATAAATTAAAGACCAAGCTTTTGGGAAATTGAGTCAGCTACCCACGACCTTGAAGGCTCGATAGCCTCCAATACGAAGGCTCAGGGTACCACACCATTGTCGAACTTCAAGGCTTTAGCTATTCCCCTCTCTTTAGTTTGACATGTCATGGCCTTTAGATCATGAGCTTTCATAGTTTTTTCCATTTCCTGTATCAGAAAATTCATGTACATATATTTCATTTATCAAATTGTAGTTTCTTTTATCCTTATTGATTGCCTTTAATTTGAACGATTCTTTAAAACTCAATATTTAACATTGAATCTTAAGTTGTTCAAATTAAGACTCCAAGACAACAATAGGTCTCATAAAACAACAAACATGAATTTTTTCAAGAAAAAAACATGTTTTTTTTATTATGCAAACTAACACTTGAATCTATATTTTTTTTATTTCATGTTACGTTTTTCACCAAAATCTGATTTTCAACTCTTTGTGATTTCTAAGAAACTTTCATGTTTTCACATACTAACCAACATAACTCATCATAAAACTTACTAATACTTCATATACCCATGATTTTCATCAGTTCTATACTTTTATTATGACTTTCATCATAATCCACGTAAATGCAGATCCTTTTAGTTGAAGAAATATTTGAGGTTTAAGAAATGGGTTTTGTATCTTTGGGTCAATACAAAATTCGATTTCACGCCTAAGTAGGCTAAGAAGTCTTCAAGAATACGCCAAGAAATTTATTAATGATAGAAATATCATTCAAAATCATTACTCTCGTCCAAGACTTGGATAAGACGTCACATTAATACCAATCGTGACTTATCCCTTAACTGGATAAGCACCTCACAATGATACCTATCAACTTGCCATCTTGATCCACGGCGTCGCCTCTCGTAAAGTCCGGCTTCGTGCATTCCACACAAGGAAGTCAACAACGAAAGGATCGGGGCTCTTTTCTTATGGCTTGATATAACGATGATTAACTTTAGGGTTTGGTTACTTTGAATTACATATAACAGTTGGTTAGGAATATGAAAGCTAACAACCTTACAAAAAGAATAATGAGTAGTTAATCAATCGTTTTCAAAAATTACCTCAAAGGCAAGTATTTTCAAAGAGATAAGATCGTGAAAGTGTTTATTTGAAACAACAAGATTAATAAGCGATGGAGGTAACGAAGGCTCCTACTAACGAAGTTTCAACGAATAAGTCAAAGTCTAACTTCTCCTGAGTCAAATTTAAACGTTGAACGCATAGCAGCAAGAGATAAAATAATGGGTAGAACCCAGATCTTATAAGGTATAGACTTCATAATTTATAATTAACTAACTTCGTCGTGCTAACTTCGTTAAGTTACTCGCTTTTGAGAAGTCATGAAAAAATACACTTCCTAAAACCAACGACTTTGTTTTGTCCATATCCACCTTTGGTGCCACCGTCCCGACTAGACTTGACTTTGGTGCACAAACAAAATTGGGCTAAATGACCTTCTCTTCTTGCAATTTCCACTTATTATCTTTTTGCCATGATTACCACCGAAGTGGTTACCATTCTTGGCATGATAATTTCTCCCGATGGTTATCATTATTCGATAGCCGTTGCCACCAAATATGATTATTATCGTGTTGTTGGTGGGTTACCTTTTGTTTGAAGTGAATCAACACTCTCATGTGCTTCATTGCTTATCTCAACATTTTGATTCCATTCTCAAACACTTGTCACAAAACAAGGGTTAATTAACATATCACATATTATCCCTATACTCGTGAGCCAATTAAATACCAAATAAATTTAGGTAGGTCATACTAGCGAAGGAATTCCCGCTCTCCCTCCTAGTCCTTATCTCACATCTCACCAAGGATCATATCCTAAGCTCGATACCAACCGTGGCGCCCCAAAATTAGGGTATCGTCACCCATCTTGGGTCGCCACTTACATGGTACATAAATTCAAATACAACTTACTAACATAACTGCCGTGTACTATCGACATAAACCGTGAGTTTGAATACAAATATTGTCTACTAGATATTATACAAACTCAAAAGGAGTCCTCATTACAACTATTATCACACTATTTCACGAATAGTGAGGACTACTAATGCTATCCTCCTGACCATTACTCGCTCCCACTGCGTCCAACTATGTTCTCATTTCACGAGAGAGAAAGTGAAAGAAAAGGGGTGAGCTCAACTAGCCCGAAGAAATATTATGACTAAGATAATGCGAATAAATTATCATTAGCCTTCAACAGATGTTAAACCGATAAAATACAATAGACAACCCGGTTTAATCTGCGGAATATCTGAATCTATTAAAAGAGTCAAGTAGAAAATAAAGTCTACTGTCTTTTAGGTTTTAAAGGTTTTAAATCGATTTTTATCGCCGAGACTCACTTTTATAAATAAACCACCACATCTAATCATCCCCGCATTACCACGGTCCAAGGATTTTTATCAAATTATCAATGGTCATGACTATCTACCGATCACCCCCAGTCATAATCATACCAAAACTATCCATCATCGCATTACAGACCACCGAGGACTTTTGTCACATCATTTATAGCAGGTCATGATTATACTTAGAATGATCCTCAATCATAATCATACCATGTTCATCTACGCATCGTAAGACATAGATAACTTTCAACATAATATAACATGAGGATGATGACAATGACATAATAATTCAATAAAACAAGTTCAAGAATTAATTTATCCAATAACCAATAACGTCCAAGTTGTCAACATGATACTTCTTTGTAGAGAGTAAAATTCAAGAATGCTCACAAGAATATTTCCATGAAAGATATTTGGATGAAACGCAAATATCAAGGATATTCTACTAATTTCATGGAGTATAAAGTCAAAGTTTTAACTTATTGGGTATAATAAAGAATGGAATAACAAAAGAAATCACCATGCATGCGGTACTTCAGCGATAGACAAAGTTATTCAACGAATAATAATAACGGAACCAGTCGTGAAATTCACAAACGGGATGATCCAACGTAACAATAAATCTTTGAATAATAAACAATGGAACCGGTCCGGTAAAAACACACGCATGCAGGATATTCCAATGTAATAATAAATGCGGAATAATAAATAATGGAACCAGGTCCTTGTAAAACACACGTGATGTGATATTCCAATGAATAATAAAGAATGGAATAACGAGAAGAAGATCACCAAGAAATGAGGATTCGCGTATATACGATTTATTCCAATGTAATAAATAAGAATGGAATAATATAAGGATTTCACCAAGTATAGGGTATCTGAGTATACTGAGTTATGTATAGGGTATGCCACTTTTACGAGTTATTCCAATGCAGAATAATAATGAGTGGAATAATGAAGTTCTCTTCATGAATAAGAAAGAATAACACCCTTTACGAATACAACAAATAATACCCCTACCTTAGAAAACTGAATATTGGAAAAGTGAAGTAGCGAAATACTTTTCTTCTTTCTTCTCTCTATAGATTTTCTCTCTATAGCTTCTCTCTATAATTTCTCTCTCTAGAGTTTCAATGAATTAAATGAAAATAATGAAGGAATGAGCTTATTTATAGAAAAATAGAATGCATAGTAATTAATCCATGAACGGTCCAGATTGATTTACTTTAATCGGCGGTCCATATTTAAAGCAAAATCTTTTAAATAAAATATCATATATTCTATTTATATAAAAACATTTTACTATGCAAACACTATGCAACACTACTGCAAAACACTATATGCAACACTATCGTAATAAAATATAATATATTCTATTTATAGAATAACTTTAATAAAGTATTACATTTTATATAAAAAGATGTTTCATTTTATTACGTTTATAATACTGAATAAAACAAAACGTCATTATCGCTATAATAATTCATATTATTAATCGATGAATAATGGAATCAAACCGAGTGACTTCTCACATAAGCATCAATAATCAATACCATGTCTACTTATGCAACCACACGTATTCATCGTACTTTTACTACTTGAGTAGTTCAACAATTCAAACAGTAAAACTTCCGTCGTTATTTCAATAAAATATTTTTGTCGTTTTCTCAATCCGATAATAATTACATTATCCACCACCACTGATGATTGAAATTGTTGTATGCGAATATTCCTCGCTAAACCGAATATTCCCCACCAATCGAATATAATATAACCACTTGCATACTTTGCAAAATTTATAAATACTACCCACAACTATAATATTATCTCAAATTCACACCATAATATTAAAAATTATTTCGACAAAATTTAAATCTTTATTGATAAAATCTGGGGTCTCACAGCAGAACCCCCGTGGCCTCGAAGAATTCACTTATGGTTGTTGGTCCTCAGCATCAAGGCGACGACAGGCGAATGAGCAAATCAAGGGAGATCGTGCCAGAAGCCAGAAGGAGAGAGCATCAGCGCGAATATTCTCACCATGAGGATAGGGTTGCACGTCAGAGTAGATCCAAAAGTCCAACAAAGGCAGTGTGATCGGACAGGGGGGGTCGATCCACTCAGAAGCAGAAGGTCATTCAGGAGAAAGAGGTCTCCTCACAGCCAGAAGGTGTGGATTTTCTAGTGAAGGAGTTGAAGGAGCTCAGGAAGCAGTTAGCTAAGGTGCAACAGGTGAAAGACTCTCCGGAAAAGAAAGTGTCCCCTTTTTCCTCGGATATCCTTAAGGAGAAGGCCGATGTCACCAAAAAGTTGCCTCGCATGGAGAGTTACGATGGATCTGGGGATCCTTATGACCTTAGCCAGGCGTTCGACCGGTTGATGGATTATTATGACTTTACCGATGCTACCAAATGTCATACATTTGTCACAACGTTGAGGAAGGATGTCAGGCAGTGGATGGGGACCTTGCCAGCAGATTCAGTATCTTCATGGATCGAGCTTTGTGATAAGTTCCATGCCCGCTTTGGGAGCAATCGAAGAAGAGGAAAACCTACAGGTTCTTTAGCACAGGTCAGACAGTTCACCAACGAGTCCTTGGGCCAGTATGTGAAGAGGTTCAGAGAAGCGGTCGGCCAGGTGTCCGACCTTAATGATCTTCAGGATGTGGGTTTGTTCTAGAATGGATTAGATCTGGTGAAGTCCGAGAAGTTGGTGAAAAAGTTGATGTTCCACCATCCGAAGAGCTTGGCAAAAGCTTTCGACAAGGCAGAAGGCTATATTATAATGGAGAAGGCAATGAATAGCCTGAAACGTCCTTCTTCGGACCAGGTGAAGGAGGTAGATACTCCTAAGGCTGATGGCGATCAGAGGAAGATGGGGGGTATAATGATCGGCCAGAGGGCAGTTCGAAGAAGTACAACAACTCATGGCGACGAGGAAGTAGTCGTCCACCTGCGGCCGCCCCGAAGGTGAATAAGGTTTACACCAAACTGAATACGGATAGGTCGGTGATTTTGCACCAGATCAGAAACTAGCCATTCTTTGAGCCACCTCGTGATAACTATAAGACAGGACAGGGCAACTCTCAGAAATTTTATGGCTATCATCAAGCCGCAGGCCATGATACTAATGAGTGTTACAATCTGAAGGATTTCGTGGAGAAGAAGATTCAAAGCGGTTTGCTGGATCAGTATATGGCCGGGAGGGACCAACAAGATCAGCAGAATGTCGACCATACTGTTCAGACAGTTCAAATGGTTTCACCCGTCCTAAATGCTCCAATACCACCACCGAGGCACGTCGTTGATGTAATAACCGGTGGGACAGTAGGGAAGTTAGTAGGGAAGAAGATGAGGGGATATCTGGATTCGGTCATGTCCGTGGTGTTCCCCGGGCGTAAACAGATGCACCATTTCGAGATCATTATATCTTTCACCGATGCAGATTATCCTTCGGAATCCATCGAGCCGCATGAAGGAGCATTGGTGATCACTGCATAAGTAGGCTCAGTAGATGTGAATCGTATGATGATAGATAACGGGTCTTCTGTGGATATTTTGTATGCCCATGCATATCAGAGGATGCATCTTGATGGGCAAAAAAAAATGGCCTCGGGCGGAGGCTCCTTATACGCCTTCAAAGAACGATCCGATTAAAGTCTGCAGCACTATCGAACTCCCCAGTAGTCTTGAAAGACAGCCTCCCCAAGAGTAAAAATAACATATAAATTTTATGTTGTGTATGTAGATTCGGCTTACAACGCCATACTGGGAAGACCTACATTGACGGCTCTCCAAGCTGTGACCTCCATCCCTCACTTCAAAATCAAGTTCCCCACAGCGGATGGAGTAGGAGAGATGGCAGGGGACTTAGATCCGGCCGACGTCACATTATCGGAATCTTCATTATTTCCTCCAGTGGGGTCGACAAACGAAACAAACCATGGCATTTGAGATCGAGCCCTTCACTGAAAGCAGTTCGGAGCCATTGGTAATTCCTGCAGGAGAGACAGAGGAGATCGAGCTGGTCCTCGGAAAGGCAGACAAGACAGTGAAGATTGGTCCGGGTCTACCAGAACCTCTTCAGACAAACCTTATGGAACTCCTTCGCTGCTATGCGGACATTTTTGCATGGGAACCATAAGATATGCCAGGGATTAGCCGGAAGATTACCGAGCACAGACTAGATGTAGATCCCTCAAAGAAGCCAGTTCGGCAGAAAAGGCGAATCTTTGCACCTGAGCGGCAGAGGATCATAGATGAGGAGATTGCCAAGCTGATAGCTGCTGATTTTATCTTTGAGATCGACTACCCGCAGTGGATGACTAATATAGTGTTGGTGCAGAAGCAAAATGGATTGTGGCGGGTTTGCATCGACTACACCGACCTCAAGAAAGCTTGTCCGAAGGACTTTTATCCTCTGCCCCATATTGATCAACTCATCGATACCACTTCGGGGTATGCATTACTACGCTTTATGGATGCTTTTTCAGGTTATCATCAAATTTCCATGTGCAAGGAGGACATTCCGAAGACAGCGTTCATTACACACCGTTCGGTGTATGCCTATAAGAAGATGACCTTTGGCCTTATAAATACCGGAGCCACTTACCATAGAATGATGAACTTCATCTTCAAGAGGCAGCTGAGGAGGAACATGGAGGTGTACGTGGACGATATGATTGTAAAGAGCATACAGGCTCAGAAGCACTTGGACGATCTGGAAGAATGCTTTCAGACTACCCGTCACCACAAGTTGAGGCTCAATCCAGCAAAGTGTACCTTCGGCCTCGGTGCGGGAAAGTTCCTGGGTTACTTGGTCAGTCAGAGGGGCATTGAGGCCAATCCGGAGAAGATCCAGGCTATCCTTGACATGAAAACTCCTCATTCGTTCAAAGACGTCCAACGTCTGACTGGTAGGATTGCAGCTTTGAGTAGGTTCATGTCCAAGTCTGCAGAGAGGTGCTTGCCGTTCTTCGACACGCTGAAGGGGCCGAAAAATGCGAAGACGTTCCAGTGGAATTCGGAGTGTGAAGACGCCTTCTAAGGCATAAAGACATATCTGTCTTCTGCTCCCCTATTGGTAAAGCCTGCCCCGGCAGAGACCTTGTATTTGTACCTTGCAGCGAGTTCGTTAGCGGTTGGAGCAGTGCTGATTCGGGAGGTCAGTGGGAAGCAATATCCGGTCTATTATGTCAGTCACGTCCTATGAGATGCTGAAACCAGGTACCCAAATATTGAAAAATTTGCCTTTGCTTTGATAATTACTATTCGAAAGCTTCGACAATATTTTCAAGGCCGGCTCCTGGTTGTCTACACGGATCAGCCATTGAAGAAGGTGATGAGCAAGCCAGAAATTTAGGGGAGATTAGCAGCGTGGACTATGGAATTATCCCAATTTTTTATCGAATACCATCCCCGAACCGCTATCAAAGGTCGGCCTTGGCCAATTTTATGGTGGAATGTTCGTTCACCGGCGGATCTTTGAGTCGCCAGAGGTCAAACGTCCGATCGAAAGCGATTCTTTGTTCTTGGCATGGTCAGAATGCATGGACGTTGTATACAGATGGGTCCTCTACGGCGAATGTTAGTGGGGCAGGGATTATCTTGACAAGTCCGGAAGGATTCAAGGTGCAGCAAGCTATCAGATTTGGGTTCAAAGCAATAAACAACGAGGCCGAGAATGAAGCGAGTCTAGCGAGGAGTTCGATCGGGCGAAGAGTCTAGAAGTTCGTGTCGATCATTTACGATGACTCTCGGTTGGTCGTCAAACAACCGCGTCGAGAGATTATGAAGCTCGTGGGACAAGGATGATCAAGTATTTGCGCGCGAGTTGAAAGATCGACTTCAATATTTTGTCTCTTATGAGTTTCAGGGCATAGAGCGTAACGACAATTCTATTGTCGATGCACTGTCGAAGCTGGACACTACGGATGTAAATGTTTTCAACGGGTCGGTTTATTTGGAAGTTTTGCGTTGTTAGGTATCCAAAGATGAAGTGGTGATGTGTATCGAACGATCTCTAAATTATTTGGATGACTCCTACATCGAATATTTGGCGAGATGGTGTCCTTCCTTCCTGATCGAGATCTTTGTGAAAGAAGATCAAGTACAAGAGTGCCAACTTCGTTCTTATTGATGGGGATCTTTATCGAAGGGCATTTTCGTCACCATTATTGAAGTGTCTGGTTCCGTCTGAAACAGAGTATGCTCTTCGGGAGGTTCATGAAGGCATCTACGACGATCATATGGCTGCTAAGTCACTGGCATACAAAGTTCTTCGGCAGGGGTACTACTGGCCAACGATCTTCAAGGAAGCTACAGAGTATGTGAAGAAGTGTGAGAAGTGCCAACTCAATAGTCCGATCCCACATAAGCCACCAGAAGAGCTATACTCGATTCTATCTCCTATACCCTTTGTTGTCTGGGGGGTTGATATACTGGGTCCGTTGCCAAAAGCTAAGGGGAAGGTTAGCTTCGTCATAGTTGTTATCGATTACATGACCAAGTGGGTAGAGGCGAAGTCACTTCGGTTGATAACGGAGCAAGAGTGTTTGAAGTTCATGAAAGAGTCCGTAGTATTTCACTTCGGAATTCCTAAAGTGGTAATATCGGACAACGGACGCCAGTTCGTGGGATCAAAATTTGAAGGATTTTTGAAGGAGCTGGGGATTCAGCACAGAAAGACCTCGGTGGCTCATCCACAGTCGAATGGGCAAGTTGAGGTGACCAACAGAACATTGCTAAATGGGATCAAGCGCAGACTGGACGAAGCTAAAGGAAGATAGCCAGAGGAGCTGCTCAGTGTGCTATGGGCCTATCGGACTACACCGAGGACCACCACTGGAGATTCACCTTTCAAATTGGCCTATGGTACTGATGCCTTAGTCCTAGTCAAAATTGGATCTCCAAGTCTTCGGGTCAGTCAATTCAAGGAAATCTACAACGATGAAGGACTGAAGGCCAACTTGGATCTGTTAGAAGAAGTCAGAGAAGTAGCTTTGGTCAAACTGGAAGCCTACCAACGGAGAGTTGCCAAGCATTATAACAAGGGGGTAAAGCTTCGTAGATTTGAATTGGGGGACTTTGTCCTCAGAGAAGCCGAAGCATTTACACCTCAGAACACGGGAAAGCTGATGCCGAACTGGGAAGGGCCGTATGAGGTGGTCGAAGTACCAAAGCCAGGAACTTATCGATTAAAGGCATTAGATAGATCTGAGATCAAGAATGCTTGGCATGCTGGAAGACTTCGGAAATATTTCCAGTAGAGATCGAGTCAGTTTACCGGAAGTCTGTATATGATTGTTCGCCATCAATAAAAAGTCACTTTTTCACAACTGATCTTCTTCCTATTTGTCCTAAAGGGTGTAAGGAGGTATGGTCGGACTCGCTGGCCATTCGATGGCAGCCTATTTATTTGTTGCCCAATGTGGTAGACAAATCCTATGGTCCTTTTTATATTGCTTTTACCGAGGGCGGTAAATCAATAGGCACCGAAGTAAGGAAGACGGGGTGGACTCGCTAACTATTCGATTGTAGCCTTTTCGGTATGAGTGTCCTTATGGTTTTGTTATACCCTGCGTGGTAGACAAATTCCATGGTCCTTTTTTACCACGAGTGGTAAACAAAATGCACTGAAGTAAGGAGGTATGGTCGGACTTGCTGGCCATTCGATGGCAGCCTTATTGTCAGGAGTGTCCTTATGAATTTGTGACCCCGTGTGGTAGACAAATTCCATGGCCCCTATAAAATTATTCTACCCCGAGTGGTAAACAAATGTCCTTATATATTTGTTCTACCCCGAGTGGTAAACAAGATCTTGATGGTGCAAGGAGGATCAGCCGAATTCACCCTATTCACTATCTGTCTCACACTTCAAAAACGATAAGTATACATTACTTTATTCAAGTGTCAAGTTCGGTTCCTTCAGGTCAATTCAATAAGTTTACTTTATTATGTTCAGTATTG
The DNA here is from genome assembly GCA_020205615.1 of Panax quinquefolius. Classification (NCBI taxonomy): domain Eukaryota; kingdom Viridiplantae; phylum Streptophyta; class Magnoliopsida; order Apiales; family Araliaceae; genus Panax; species Panax quinquefolius. The sequence goes on from CM035156.1 coordinate 20,233,257, forward strand.
TTCTTCAACTCAACTATTATATGCCCTGCCTAATTCACAGATATAGGTTAAGTCCATTCAGATTAATCGATACTGAATTATTGACAAGAAACGAAAAGTATTATGCAGAAGTCATGACATAGAAAGTTGAAACTTCATTAATCCATTCATCCGTTATGACAACCTATTGCATAAAAACATAAATTCCAACATAATTTCAGAACATAGAAGTTCTGATAAAAGTTTTTAAAATAAAATCCTTAAACAACTTCCAAAATGACAGAAACTTTCACAAATATTGTGAGACCCCAGATTTTATCAATAAAGATTTAAATTTTGTCGAAATAATTTTTAATATTATGGTGTGAATTTGAGATAATATTATAGTTGTGGGTAGTATTTATAAATTTTGCAAAGTATGCAAGTGGTTATATTATATTCGATTGGTCAGGGAATATTCGGTTTAGCAGAGAATATTCGTACAACGACTCAATCATTGGTGGACCCCACAACAGAATTATTGTCGGATTGAGAAAACGACAAAAATATTTTATTGAAATAACGACGGAAGTTTTACTGGTGATATCTTGTTGAACTACTTTCAGTAGTAAAAATGCGATGTACGTGTGGTTGCATAGTAAGCACCAGATTATTGATTATTGATGCTTATGTGAGAAGTCACTCGGTTTGATTCCATTATTGTCGATTAATAATATGAATTATTATAGCGATAATGACGTTTTGTTTTATTCATTATTATTAACGTAATAAAAGCGAAACATCTTTTATATAAAATGAATACTTTATTAAAGTTATTCATAAATAGAATATATTATATTTTATTATGCATAGTGTTGCATAGTGTTTTTGTATAGTATTTTGTATAGTGTTGCATAGTGTTTGCATAGTAAAATGTTTTTATATAAATAGAATATATTATGTTTTATTTAAAAGATTTTGTTTTAAATATAGACCGTCAGATTAAAATAAATCAATATGGACCGTTTATGGATTAATTACTATGCATTCTATTTTCCTATAAATAGAAGCTCATTCCTTCATTATTTTCTTACGAATTCACTGAAACTCTAGAGAGAGAAATTATAGAGAGAAGCTATAGAGAGAAAATCTATAGAGAGAAAGAAGAAAAGTATTCTGCTACTTCACTTTGCCAATATTCAGTTCTTCTAAGGTAAGGGGTATTATTTGTTGTACCCGTCCGGGGTGTTATTCTTTCTTATTCATGAAGAGAACTTCTGTTATTCCATTCATTATTATTCTGTTGGAATAACTTTCAGTAAAAGTGGTATACCCTATACATAACTCAGTATATGCGGCGTACCCGATATACTTGGTGAAATCCTTATGTTATTCCATTCTTATTTATTCATTGGAATAACTTTTGTATCTGTGAATCCCCTATACTTGGTGATCTTCTTCATTATTCCATTCTTTATTATTCATTTGGAATATCCATGCATGTGTTTTACAGGACACGGTTCCATTGTTTATTATTCCGCATTTATTATTACATTGGAATATCACATCATGTGTTTTACACCGACCGGTTCCATTGTTTATTATTCAAAGATTTATTATTACATTGGATCATCCTGTGCTTGCGTGAATTTCACCGACACGAGTTCAGATTATTATTATTCTGTTGGAATAACTTTTCTACATCTGATCTGCGCATGCATGGTGATTTCTTTTGTTATTCCATTCTTTATTATACCCAAATAGGTTAAAACTTTGACTTCTATACTCCATGAAATTAGTAGAATATCCTTGATATTTGCGTTTCATCCAAAGATATCTTTTCATGGAAATATTCTTCCGATCATTCTTGAATTTTACTTTACAAAAGCAAGATCTTGTTGACAATTTGGGCGTTACTAATTCTCGGATAAAATAATTCTTGAACTTGTTTTATTTAATTATTATGTCATTGTCATCATCCTCATGATATATTATGTTATCTTTTCGCTTACGTGCATAGATGAACTTAGTATGATTATAACCGGGATCATTCGGTATAATCATGGCTTGTTATAAATGATGTGATAAAGTCCTCGGTGGCTGTAAATGCGGTGATGGATAGTTTTGGTATGATTATGACCGGGGGTGATTCGGTATAGTCATGACCATTGATAATTTGATGAAAATCCTTGACCGTAGTACAAGGATGATTAGATAATTGGTTTATTTATTGTCGAGTCTCGGCGATAAAAAAATTGATGAAAACCTTTTAAAACCTAAAAGATAGTAGATTTTATTCTCTACTTGACTCTTTTAATGGATTGCGTATTCATTTATGCTTAACCGGTTTGTCTATTGTATTTTATCGGTTTAACATCATTTGAAGGCTAATGATAATTTATTACGCATTATCTTAGTCATAATATTTCTTCTTGGGCTAGTTGAGCTCACCTTTCTTTCTTTCATTATTCTCTTGAAATGAGAACATAGGCTTGAGACGAGTCGGGGAGCGGAGTAATGGTCCGAGGATAGCATTAGTAGTCCTCACTATTCGTGAAATAGTGTGATAATAGTTGTAATGAGGACTCCTTTTGAGTTTGTATAATATCTAGTAGACAATATTTGTATTCAAACTCACGCTTTATATCGTATTGTACCACGTACGCTTAGGTTAATAAGTTGTATTTGAATTTATGTACCATGTAAGTGGTGACCCAAGATGGGTGACGATACCTAATTTTGGGGGCGTCACAGGTTGGTATCGAGCCATAAGTGTGAAGAGCCCCGAGCCTCTCACCGGTGACTTCTGTTGATAGGGAATGCACCGCGCGGACTCTCCGTAGGGACGCCGTCTTTCGGTGGTGGTCGATAGTACTAATGTGAGGTCTTGACACAAGTTGGTGTCCAGAGTCACGATTAGTATCGAGCTTAGGGATATGATCCTGGCTAAGATGCGAGATAAGAACTAGGAGGGAGAGACGGGGAATTCCTTCGCTAGTATGACTACCTAAGTTTATTTGTTATTTAATTGGTGGTCATTAGGAGTATAGGGATAATATTTGATATATTAATTAACCCTTTTGCTTCATAATTCCTTTCAGGTAATAAAAGTGTAGCTATGTCGAGCGGGGGTAACAGTGGAATAGAACGGTGGTCATCATTTAGTAGTTATATTTGGTGAATCAACTAGGGTGAGGCGAACCCAATGTTGGAAGAGTGTTTTGCCACTATCATACAAGATGTCTAATGACATACAACCTCGTGTCATCATAAGAGACGTGGTTGTGCTCATCCACTTGCTGAGTATATTTACGAACACTACCTATATGATCTTGGTGTTTGTTTGAAGTATAATTCTCAATTTGAGACAGTGGAGATAATGATAAATCAAGAGAAGACTCACCATTGGGAAGAATATGATAGTAATCTTCTCATTTTTCTTTGGGGTCTATTGGGTAAACCAAGAATAATTCTGTGGCCATATGATATCTATCATAACCTAGAAGCATGGCCTCCCATGTACGAAGGTTTCCTTGAGCACTTCCCAAATATTCTACTTTCTAAAACAGTTTTTGACTATACATTTATGTAAGGTGTCATTGTAACGTGCTATCCAAAGTTGGGATGAAAGTCACAGTTGGTATTAATGTGACGTACTATCCAAATCTTGGACGAGAGTAACAGTTTTGAATGATATTTATATCATTAATAAATGTCTTGACGTATTCTTGAAGATTTCCTAGCCTACCCTAGAGCGTGAAATCGAATTTTGTATTGACCCAAAATCTCTGAAAACCCATTTCTTAAACCCTCAAATATTTCTTCAACTAAAAGGATCTGTTTACAAGGATTATGATGAAAGTCATAATAAAAGCATTGGACTAATGAAAATTATGGGTATATGAAGTATTAGTAAGTGTTATGATGAGTTATGTTGGTTATTATGTGAAAACATGAAAGTTTCTTAGAAATCACAAAAGTTGAAAATCGATTTTTTGGTGAAAAACGTAACATGAAATTCAATTGACCATATCTCCTATTATATTTTGAATTTTTGAGTGTGGTCAAGTCCTAGAGTTAGATCTATGAGTTACCTAACTAATCCAAGTGGAATTACTGGAAAAGGTGTTGTAGATTTTTGTGTGGACTGATTTTAGCAAAGGAGGCCAAAGCTGTAAATTTAGAAAATGCTACTGCCCAGAAACTTTAAGGGGCTGTTTCGGCCACTTAAATTATGAGAAAAATTCTGGCCTTTTGGGACATGAAAGTATATGGTATAAAGTACCTCCTGTCCAAAAATTAGCTCATTCTGACTTAAAATGAGCAAGTTATGACTATTTCAATATTTAGGTTTTTCCGATTTAAAACGCTATAACCAAGTTCTATAACTCAGATGACCATGAAATTTAAACCTGGAGGCTCACGTTAACATGTGTAAGGTCCTGCCAAGATTTGGGAATTTTGGAGTTAAACTTGAGGTAGCTAATTTCTTAAGGAATTAATTAGAAATTGATTTTTGAAAAATAGTAAATGAATTTTAAAAATTTCGAGAAAAAATTATTTTCATTATGAGACTATATTATGCTAAATCCCAGAAAAGAAATATTTTGGGATTGATTTGGTATTTTCATGAAAATAGTTTAATTACGAACATATGAGTTAAATATGTTATGTGAAGTAACAAAGTTGAAAATATGATTTTATGGCTAGAGAATCCTATATAGAGTATATGCATATTTTTTTTGATGAGGATTTGATAATTGGTGATGATATTTTATGAGTATGGCATTTTGAATGATTAAATGCATTTTATGGTAAAAGCGTAAACAATTAAGATAAATTGTTTATAAATTTAAGAAGTGATTAAAATATTGTTATAATATTAATGATATTAGATTATGAGATTATTAAGTGATTGAAAACATGGGGATATTCTTGAATCTCGGATAAATTATATTATAAATGTTTAATATTTATCCTTTATCTCATTTGATTGATTCTTTATATCATTATCCTCATTTTATATTATTTTGAAAAGTCATCTACGTGGCACAAGGTAGTGCATAGATGGACTTGGTATGATTATGACCACGGATTATTCTATATAATCATAACTAGTAATTGAAAACACAATTATCTTTGGTAGTAGTGCATGGATAATTTGTGGTCGTGATACTAATGAATACACAATTATCTTTGGTAGTAGTGCATGGATAATTTGTGGTCGTGATATTAAATGAATACACAATTATCTTTGGTAGTAGTGCATGGATAATTTGTGGTCGTGATACTAATGAATACACAATTATCTTTGGTAGTAGTGCATGGATAATTTGTGGTTGTGATACTTAATGAATACACAATTATCTTTGGTAGTAGTGCATGGATAATTTGTGGTCGTGATACTTAATGAATACACAATTATCTTTGGTAGTAGTGCATGGATAATTTGTGGTCGTGATACTAATGAATACACAATTATCTTTGGTAGTAGTGCATGGATAATTTGTTGTCGTGATCTTAATGAATACACAATTATCTTTGGTAGTAGTGCATGGATAATTTGTGGTCGTGATCTTAATGAATACACAATTATCTTTGGTAGTAGTGCATGGATAATTTGTGATCGTGATACTAATGAATACACATTATCTTTGGTAGTAGTGCATGGATAATTTGTGGTCGTGATATCTTAATGAATACACAATTATCTTTAGCCGTAGTGCATGGATAATTTGTGGTCGTGATATCTTAATGAATACACAATTATCTTTCGTAGTAGTAGTCATGGATAATTTGTGGTCGTGATACTAATGAATACACGATTATCTTTGGTAGTAGTGCTTGGATAATTTGTGGTCGTGATACTAATGAATACACGATTATCTTTGGCCGTAGTAGTGCATGGATAATTTGTGGTCGTGATACTTAATGAATACACGATTATCTTTGGTAGTAGTGCATGGATAATTCGTGGTCGTGATACTTAATGAATATCCTTGGCACGTAGTGCGGGGATGATTCGATGATATGGATTAATTATTGAAATGAGTCTCGTGAATGAAATATTAATTCATGGATGTGGTAAAAGTCATCTTTAGGTCGTAGTGCATTGATGGACTTGGTATGATTATGACTGTGGATTATTCGGTATAATCATGATCAGAATTGAAAACACGAATATCCTTAGCCAAGATACATGGATAATTCAGAGTTGTGATACTTATTAAATTTGAGTCTCAAATTATTGGTTTTACAATTATATATATTTGGCACAGTAGTGCAAAGATGAATTGTTAATGAATATCTTTGGTAGGATTGCGAAGATGAATTTAATATTTTTAACGATAAAGGTATTCAAGGTATCCTCATCTCTTTATCATACCGTGTAATGTACCCTAATTTTGAGGGCTTAAATTCCATAAGGAGAGGAGATTGTGAGACCCCAGATTTTATCAATAAAGATTTAAATTTTGTCGAAATAATTTTTAATATTATGGTGTGAATTTGAGATAATATTATAGTTGTGGGTAGTATTTATAAATTTTGCAAAGTATGCAAGTGGTTATATTATATTCGATTGGTCGTGGAATATTCGGTTTAGCGAGGAATATTCGTATAACGACTCAATCATTGGTGGACCCTACAAATGTAATTATTGTCGGATTGAAAAACGACAAAAATATTTTATTGAAATAACGACGGAAGTTTTACTGGTTGATCTTGTTGAACTACTCGGTAGTAAAAGTACGATGAATACGTGTGGTTGCATAGTAGCACTACGGTATTGATTATTGATGCTTATGTGAGAAGTCACCGGTTTGATTCCATTATTGTCGATTAATAATATGAATTATTATAATGATAATAATGGCGTTTTGTTTTATTCAGATTATTAACGTAATAAAATGAAACATCTTTTATATAAAATGTAATACTTTATTAAAGTTATTCTATAAATAGAATATATTATATTTTATTATGCATAGTGTTGCATAGTGTTTTTGCGTAGTGTTTTTGCATAGTGTTGCATAGTGTTTGCATAGTAAAATGTTTTTATATAAATAGAATATATTATATTTTATTTAAAAGATTTTGCTTTAAATATGGACCGTCGATTAAAAGTAAATCAATATGGACCGCTCATGGATTAATTACTATGCATTCTATTTTCCTATAAATAGAATCTCATTCCTTCATTATTTTCTTACGAATTCATTTGAAACTCTGAGAGAGAAATTATAGAGAGAAGCTATAGAGAAAAATCTATAGAGAGAAAGAAGAAAAGTATTCTCGCTACTTCACTTTGCCAATATTCGGTTCTTCTTCAGGTAAGGGGTATTATTTGTTGTACCGTCCCGGTGTTATTCTTTCTTATTCATGAAGAGAACTTCATTATTCCATTCATTATTATTCATTGGAATAACTTTTGTAAAAGTGGTATACCCTATACATAACTTTGTATATCGGCGATACCCTATACTTGGTGAAATCCTTATGTTATTCCATTCTTATTTATTCTGTTGGAATAACTCAGTGTCACGCTGAATCCCCTATACTTGGTGATCTTCTTCATTTATTCCATTCTTTATTATTACATTGGAATATCCTCATGCATTTTACACCTACTTCGTTCCATTGTTTATTATTCCGCATTTATTATTACATTTGGAATATCCATGCATGTGTTTTACACCGGACTGGTTCCATTGTTTATTATTCAAATTTATTATTCTTTGGATCATCCTTGCTTGGTGTGAATTTCACCCGACCGGTTCCGTTATTATTATTCTCATTGAATAACTTTACATACATCTGCAATCACCGCATGCATGGTGATTTCTTTTGTTATTCCATTCTTTATTATACCCATTGGTTAAAACTTTGACTTCTATACTCTATGAAATTAGTAGAATATCCTTGATATTTCGCGTTTCATCCATATCTTTTCATGGAAATATTCTTCCGATCATTCTTGAATTTTACTTTACAAAACAAAGATCTTGTTGACAATTTGGACGTTACTAATTCCTGGATAAAATAATTCTTGAACTTGTTTTATTTAATTATTATGTCATTGTCATCATCCTCATGATATATTATGTTATCTTTGGCTTACGTGCATAGATGAACTTAGTATGATTATAACCAGGGATCATTCGGTATAATCATGGCTTGTTATAAATGATGTGATAAAAGTCCTCGGTGGCACTGTAATGCAAAGATGATGGATAGTTTTTGGTATGATTATGACCGGGGTGATTCGATATAGTCATGACCATTGATAATTTGATGAAAATCCTTGACCGTAGTACGTGGATGATTAGATGTGGTGGTTTATTTATTAAGCTGAGTCTCAGCGATAAAAAAATTGATGAAAACCTTTTAAAACCTAAAAGATAGTAGATTTTATTCTCTACTTGACTCTTTTAATGGATTTCATATTCAAATGCAGATTAAACCGGTTGTCTATTGTATTTTATCGGTTTAACATCATTTGAAGGCTAATGATAATTTATTCGCATTATCTTAGTCATAATATTTCTTCTTGGGCTAGTTGAGCTCACCCTTTCTTTCACCGTTTCTCTTGAAATGAGAACATAGCCGGGACGACGCCTGGGGAGCGGAGTAATGGTCCGGAGGATAGCATTAGTAGTCCTCACTATTCGTGAAATAGTGTGATAATAGTTGTAATGAAGACTCCTTTTGAGTTTGTATAATATCTAGTAGACAATATTTGTATTCAAACTCACAGTTTATATCGTATTGTACACGACAGTTAGGTTAATAAGTTGTATTTGAATTTATGTACCATGTAAGTGGCGACCCAAGATGGGTGGCGTATACCTAATTTTGGGGGCGTCACAAATATTCTCAAACAAAATCCGGGAAAAACAAGAGTATTCACTTTATGCATCATCTTCGCCATCTGAAGAGTCGAGCAAAGTCGGGTCCACTTTAGCTGATATCAACTTTTTCTTGCCGCGACTTCGACAGAGCTCATAGCCTTCAGAATATATCTTCATGATCTCTCCATTGATCTCATCCAATTTCACCTACTTTTCACAGATCTGCTTGCGAAGATCATCGGTCAAAGGAGGTCTAAGTTCTCGAAGAGCCTTGAGTTCTCGGATTTCTTCTTCGAGCTTTTGACGCCTATTCAGATGACGAGTTTCTGCTAACTCTAGCTTTTCGATCGTTTTGGTCAGGATTTTAGCATCAGCCTTTAACTCTTTGATCTTCGCCATCCTTACCTCATTCCTCTGAACCAAGTCAACATTCATCTTGACGATCTCTTGATATTGGGCCTTGGATGACTTCAGTTCTTCATTGGATGTCTTCACATCTTCTTTGGTCTGGGCCAACTCCTTCCGAAGACCTTCATTTGTGTGAAGAACTGTAAGACCCCGAATTTTATGAAATAAAAGTATTCAATTTTTTTTTAATTACTATTCACGAGTTACTATTCATGAGTTACTATTCACGAGTTACTATTCATGAGTTACTATTCACGAGTTACTATTCACGAGTACTATTCATGAAGAATGATAATTTTTTTTTAAATAAGGCATTACTCAATAATTGTTACGAATTATTTGCTCAATATTTTATTTTATTGATTCAATAATTGCTACGTTGATATTTTATATTATTGTTGTTTCAATAATTGTCACGTCACAAAGATTTTCCATTATCTGAGCAATAATTCATATTATCTGAATAATATTATTGGATAACATTATTGGCAATGCCTAGAAAGTTCTCGTCTAAGGAGAGGTTTGGTCACCTAATCAAGGCGGCAAGAGTGAGAGAAATTCTTATTGGAAAGCCCCTCTTTCCGGAACCTACTGGTTGTTAATATTGTGATTATGTAATATTATTTGTGAATAATTAATTATTGATTTTTATGATGAGAAAAATATTTATTTTATGTGGATATAGATGGAGAAAATTTTTAAAGTGACAATTGTTGAAAATTAATATTTTATCTTTTTCTCGATAAAATAATTCATTTAAATATATTATTTTAATAATATAATAATGGTGATATTTTTACGAAAGAAATGTGGAATATATGAGTATATGAGGAGAAGAATATTTTTTGTTACAATAAATGTTTAAAACATGTTAAACACGTCGGTGGACCCCATTTCTTAGACCGAAATTTGATTATAGGCGTAAAATCGCTTTGTTTGTGGATTTCTGGTCCAATTTACATTTGGGATTTAGAAAAATTTTCTTCAGTAAAGTTGTAGAGAATTGAATTTCCTATAAAAACTCGCAAGATTCAAATTTTTTGATAAAAGGGCTATTTATTATGAATTATTGAAGTTACGAAGCTCAAATAATTGATTTTGGAAGTTTAAAATAATTTAAATAACAAAAACGTTTTTTTGTGCAAGTCTTGTGAGGTGGGCTGTTTGGTGGCTGAGGTTTTGAAGAAAATAAGTGTGCTTTGGAATAAAAATATATATATTAATATTTTATTAAATTTTACGCTTTGGTGTTCTAAGTATTTTCCTATAAATAGGGTCTTGGGTTAGAATTGAAAATCACACCAGAAACTGAAGTTTTCTCTCTCTATATTATCGAGCGTATTCTTGTGAGTATTTTGAGTATACTTTGAGTATTGCTATACGGTGCAAGTTCGATTCAAATATTATTCTAGTTAAATCTTCTTTTTTTGAGGTAAGGGATAGTAAAGGGATTTTAAGGGTTATTATGTTTTTAGTTTCAAAATTTTTTTGAACCTTCAAAATTCTGGAAAAATTTGTAATGATAATTTGATGAGTTTTATATATTGTGTCCAAAAATGGCGATTTTTGGATGTATAGATTGAGAGTTATGAATTTTATGAGAAAAGACTATTTTAAAAGTAACCGCTTATAACTCCTTGTGATTAACTCCAAAATTGATGAAATTTTTATTGGGAGTACATCTATATAATATCGATATACCGTGTAAATTTCAGAATTGTTGGATAAAAGTATAATTTATGATAAATGTTTAAATATTCGGTGGTGTTGGCCATGTGAAAATAGTAAATGAATTTTAAAATTACGAGAAAAATTTATATTCAATATGGGACTATATTCTTCTAAATCCCGTAAAATAAATATTTTGTTACTTGATTTGGTATTTTTCATGAAAATGTTCTAGTTATGATTAAATGAATTAAATATGTTATGTGAAGTAAGAAAATTGGAAAATATGATTTTATGGCTTGAGAATCATATATGAGGTATATCTGATTTTTGATGAGGGTTTTGGTTATTGGTGATGAAATCTTATGAGTTTGGCATTTTATGATGATTAAATGCATTAATTAGTAAAGTGTAAACAATTTAATTAAATTGTTTATAAGTTTTAGAAATAATTAAAATATTATTGTAATATTAATAATATTAGATTATGAGATTTCTAAGTGATTTATAACATTTGGATTAAGGTGTTATAAATATTGATATGGATTTTATTATGAAACTTTATCTTTTAAATTGTCGAGGATTCTTTATGCGTGTATACGATACTATGTCTTTAATCGAGGTAGTATTCACGACAAATTGGTTTCTTCTCTGACCAAATTATCGTTGATTTATGAATCTTACTTTTGAAATTAAAACCATAATTTGATTATATTGTTTTTATATAACATTCTTATAACCCTAATGATGATATTTCTCTTTGACTTGAGTGTAAAGATGGGTAGATTATTGGTATGATTGTGACTATAGGTTCTCTTTGGCCTGTAGTGCAAAAGTTGAATTGTTGACTGGTATGATCATGACCATTTAATTTACAATTGAATATTTTTAGCTTAAGTGTAAAGGTGAATTGATCAACATGGTTATAATTATTGTTATATAACTTCTGAAATGATTATGTATTTCTTTGATATATGAATATTTTTGGCTCGTAGTGCAAAGATGACTTGTTGATGAATATCTTAGCACCAGTAGTGCAAAGATGAATTATTGATGAATATCTTTTTGCTCAGTAATGCAAAGATGACTGTTGTTGAATATCTTTAGCCTGTAGTGCAAAGATGAATTATTGATGAATATCTTTGGCTCGTAATGCAAAGATATCCTGTTGTTGAATATCTTTAGCCTGTAGTGCAAAGATGAATTATTGATGAATATCTTTGGCTCGTAATGCAAAGATGACTGTTGTGTTGAATATCTTTGCTTTGTAGTGTAAAGATGAATGTTGATGAATATCTTTGGCCCGTGGTGCAAAGATGAATTTATTAGTATGATTATGAGCAGGAACTGTGATTTGGTATAACCATGATATTTGATATTTCGGTAAAGACAATTGATGAAAATTATTTTCATTCCGGATGAGAAGAGGAATTTAGAATCACAATTATGATTATGAGTTATTCATATGATTGTGGAAAGGAACTGTTGATTGATGTTACAGGGATAAAACATTGTTGGTGGACTTTTAACGTGGAGAAGACAATAGACTTTATAGTCTATTTGACTCTTCTAATGGATTGCTCATTCCGCTGCAACTATGGTTGAAAAGTTTTATCATCTACCATATGTTCTAAATCTCTGATTTATTACTGATGAAGACTATTGATAATTTATTTATCTTTAGTCATAATATTCTTTACTGAGCTAGTTGTGCTCACCCTTTTGTTTCACAATTCCTTTTAGGTAATAAAAGTGTAGCTGGGTCGAGCGGGGGATAGCGAGGGAATAGAATGGTGGTCTATAGATGTTGAGGGTGAGGTGAATTTAACTTGGAAGGGTGTTTTGCCACTATCATACAAGATGTCTAATGACATACAACCTCGTGTCATCATAAGACATGGTTGTGCTCATCCACTTGCTGAGTATATTTACAAGCACTACCTATATAATCTTGGTGTTTGTTTGGAGTATAATACTCAATTAGAGACAGTGGAGATAATGATATGTCAAGAGAAGACTCACCATTGGGAAGAATATGATAGTAATCTTCTCGTTTTTCTTTGGGGTCTATTGGGTCAACCAAGGATAATTCTGTGGCCATATGATATCTACCATAACCTAAAAGCATGGCCTCCCATGTACGAAGGTTTCCTTGAGCACTTCCCAAAGATTCTAATTTCTAAAACAGTTTTTGACTATACCTTTATGTAAGGTGTCATTGTGACGTACATGACGGTTGGTATATATTTATATCCAAACTCACAGCATATGTGTTGTTGTATTTTGCACGACAATTGTTGTAATAAAGTTGTAGTTGATTTCCGTATCATATATTTGGCGACTCAGAATGGGTTGGATGGAATGGACCTATTTTGGGGTCGTTACAAGAACGCTTTCACGTTGAGTCATTTCCTGAGCCAAAGTAGACTTCAGGATAGCGTTCTCCTTTCTCATTGCCTCTTCTTTGGCTTCAGCTTCGATAGACTTTGGACGCAGACGTCCGAATACAGCATTCGCCTACGCATGTCCACCATTATTTGATCAGTTTCAAATGTATAAGTATGAAGATAAATACAGAAATTTAGGAGAGAACCGTTTACCTTCGCCAGATAGCTCATGCCTTCGTTAAGCAGATCCCCATTCGAACTGTTCCCAAATCGATGGTCATCGGTCTCACGGACGAAAGCGTCAAACAGTTAAAAAGGAAAGTTGGCATTAAACCGAGGCCACATGGTTGGAGAGGCCATAGCATCATGCTGAAATTCAGAAGTTGACTGTCTTGGAGGGGAAGGCACGGGTCGATCGTGAGTTGGTGACGGATCCACATATATGTTTTCCAGGGAGGGGGATCGAGCAGGATTAGATTCATGGATCGGTGAAGAGTGAGAAGACGACCCTGGGTGACTATCAGACGGCTGTTTTCTCTTGCGAAAAAGTGAAGGAATGGTTTCAATTGGCTCTTTATCATATGGCACTTGAATTTCCCCGGGGACTGCTGGAGGAATGATAGTTGAAGATGTTGGCACTCGAAGCTCGTCAGCAGTTAAAAGGGTAATCTTTGTCCTCAACTTCTTAACAGGGAGGACTTTCGCCCGATCGTGTAGTGGTATGTCGAACAGACTTCTCTTAGTTGGAACAGATTCAGAAGGTACAGAACTGGGATTGGATGAATGGCTTGCTTTTGGGTTTGCTCCCGGGTTTGCTTCCGGATCACTTTCAGGATTTGTTTCTAGCCGAATGGATTTAGATCTTTTAGCGGCTCTTTTTCTTCGACGAGGTCAGAGGGATTCTTCAGGAACAATGGTTTCATCAATTTGTGGTTCATCAATCTGAGGATCGACAGTGGGTGGATCAGTAACGAGGGGATCGGCTCGGGGAGATTCTTCTGTTGGAGGCTCTTTGCTTGCATCCGTAATCTTCCCAGCCAAAAAGTCTTCGAACTCTTTTACCTCTGAAGAGTTCGGTCTAATCAAAGACACTGTAAAGATTATGTAAGGACAAGTCAGAACCAATATTATCGAAGATTTCACAGAAATATACACAAGAGTAGTTCAGTACTTACGTTTATGATCATATAGCCAAGCCTGTTTAGAAAGGAGTCCATGTTTCCACTCCTCCTTCGGGAAATTGTTCATAAATTCAATCAATTCAGCTACACGCTCTTCGGATATATCTCCAAAATTGGCAGAAACCACGTCGATCATGGTCCAGTTCGGCAGAGATGCAATTTCAGGTCCCTTGATGAAGAACCATCTCTCATGCCATCCTCTATTGCTCGAAGGAGTGTTTATCAGCGGTCGCCTCTCGAACTTTTCACCTGCCTTCTATGCATGCTTTCCTAAGACTTTGAACCCCTTTTCTCTGATTTGGGCAATCTTGTAGACAGTAAAGAAAAAGTCGAGAGTGGGTTCGACCCCCAGTTCATGACAAAATGCAATAAAAGCCAAAATGTGAATGTAGGAGTTCAGTACCAGTTGAGCAAACCCCACCCCCAATAAATCCCAGGAGGGTAATCAGAAATATATGAAGAGGAAACCTAACCCCCTTCTCGAGCAAAGTCACCGGTACGGCCGTCCAGCCCTCGGGACGTTGATACATCCTCTCTTCATATTTGGGGGCTCTTATTAAATGGGTGTCAGGAATGTGATAGCGAGCCCTAATCTTCCTTAACTCAGTCTCATAAATGATGGAAGGCGTGTTGGCATGGGGATATTGCTCTTTGCTCTTGAAGAAATCAGAGGGGTCAGGCATGGGTTTTAGAGACATAGATTTTCTGCTGGGGGTAGCAACCTTGGGGTTTGAACTCAATGCTTTTTTAGAAGGATTGGGGCTGGGTTGAACAGTGGTGATAGGGGCTACATGAAGGGGAGAACTCTGGTTAGAGTTTACAGTCACCATTGTTGAAATTTCGTAAAACAGAGAAGGAAGTCCTGAAGAGGAGAAAAAAGCTCAAAGGTTCGAAATTCAAATTGACAGGTAAAACTGTCGAATTTGGTAAAATTATCTTTTATACTGACGGTTGCAGAAAGTTCAAAGGCAGCACATTTAATTTCTAGTAATGATGGGGAATTTGAAGGTGTACCGTCCGGGTTAAGCCTCAGACACTCATTAAATTAAACCTTTCAGTTGGGTTTCAGATTTCTAAGTTGCCTTATGATTTTTAACTCATTTCCGTTTGGGCTTGGGTAAGTTTTACTTTGGGCTTATTTCGATCCTGTTAGAGCCTATAACATCGTAGACCACTTATAGTTTTCTATTAAATATTACATTTAATAAAAACTGAAAAAGCGCCGTAGGTCATGATATTTCCTCCTTAATGTAAATGAATCGGGCTAATATATCTAATTAGTCCAATGGAGCTTTATTATTGGGTCTTAGGATTTTTGGGCCTAATCTTTGTATTTACCCTTGAATAGCCCTTAGGAAATCGGACCGGGTCGATGGGTTGATCCATTAGATATTTTAATATCTATTAATTTGACTTGTAATGATGAAAAAGCATGATAGTTGACTATTATAATCGCTTAGCCATTAATGTGAATGAGATCATAAGCCGGTAGGCAGAAAAACAATGACAAAAGGTAGTGGGTAGATGCGTGATCAATGCCAGAACCCATCGGATCGGTACATGTGTCGACGGTGAGTGGGTGGCGCAAAAACCCTGCAAAGAGAGAGATAACTTAGCAAAGGATTCTTCAAGAGGAGGTAATGCGTTCACATATACATTCAATCAATATTATTAACTCTCTCAATACACTGGCATTATTATCCTCCATTGTTAACTTTGTGAACACATATACTGACTCTCACGCCGAAAATATCACTCGACGATTAAAAGTTAAGCTTTTGGTGTCTTATCGTGTTTACTGTGCAGGATCAGGACGTCTTACGTGATTGGGGCGTTAGAGAAGATCTTGACGTTAACACCAAATAAATAAATAAAATTTAAAATGAAAAGAAAAGGGAAAGACAACTGAGACACATATAGGTAGATTGTGAAAAGGAAAGAGAAAGGAACTGGAACTTACTAGAGCAGCCTACTGACTGTTTCTGAAAGAAACTACTATATATATATATATATTATGATGTTCGGAGGAAATAAATTTATAGGTAATGAAATTGAATTGACACATGCATATTCCTTATAAGCATATATGAACAAGAAGACAAGATAAAGTGTTATGTTTCTATCATTTTCCAAGTGTTTGATAGAATATGGCGTGACTTGGTTTTTTATATTTATTATTGAAAATGCAAAATTAATACATTGAGGCTTATTCGATATTATCATCATGATATTAATTAATAGCACAATACTTTTCTCTTAAAAGTTTGAATCAGCCCTCGCCCCTATCATATATTAAGTGAATATGCATGCGGACATAACTTTTGAATATAATTAATTTGTTTAGAAATTAATTATATATTCTTTTATCAATAATTTTTCTAACTTTATTCTTATTCACGGATACTACAAAATTAATTAGAATATTAGAAATTGTAATAACAATAGTAGTACTCCCTCCGTTCTTTAATTTAGGTTGTTTTAGAGTTGTGCACAAGTATTAAGGAAATGATTGTATAACATTAAATATACTATCAATTGTCTATATTACCCTTATATTGGAAGAAGAAAGTGTTATTTATTGGGTAAAAAATAGTGAGAGAACCAAAGTTATATTTATTACTTGGGATAATATTAGAAACTAAACAATTAATGCTTATTTGAAATTTTCAAATGATTTATATTTAAGAATAAAAATATTTTTTTTAAAACGATTTATATTAAAGAAGGGAAGGAGTAGTAATTAAGTCGTAGAGTCCTAGTCTAACTTAAATACACCACCATATATCCCACCTTTACCTTCCACTTCATTAATCCTATTATTACTTAATTAGTGCAGACCCCGTGAAGGTGCACGCCAATTGCCAAAGTCAGATCAATTTATGGTTAGGTTAGGTGAGGTGAGGGGTTAGTTTCCGTGAGTTGAACCCTCTTTATCAGGACTGATCATTTGATTATAATTAAATTGAATAAGTTAATTATTTGATTATAATTGAAAATAAAAATTTGTGAATTTTAATATCCGAACAAATAACCGAATCACCCATTAACTAAATTCGATTGTTCGGATAATAACCGAATAAACAAAGTTCAGAATCGTTGTCGCTGTCGCTCAAAGTCTCAACCATCAATTTATCGTTAAAGCAAAGGCATTTCACTAAAAAATTTTAGAAACCCTTTTGAGTAGGATTGAACAAGTAACCAAATTGGAACCGAAATTGCACCAAAAATCGCACAAATCGCACCAATTAAAATCGCATCAACGGTTCTGGTGTATGTGGCGGATTTATGTGGGTTGAATAATCAAATTTACGGTTCCAGTTTGGTTACTAGCCAAAATCGCATGCATAAAATCGAAACCGCACTATGTATGTGTATGTATGTATTTTTTCTAGTAAATTCTAAAGTTACTTTTCACTTGAACACGCTCAGAGAAAACCCCAGTCTTGCATTGTCATTTTTTCATCAATTGAAAGAAGATAGTTAGAAGTTACAGAGTTAAAAATTAAGCATTTGAGTTTTGGAAATTTGAATTTGTTTGATGCGTTACTGGATGGGCTTATAGCTGAAGGGCCAAATTAGTTGGTTCGAGCACTTGATGCATTGGTTAAAGTCTATGCTATAGTAGTAATAGTCTAATAGATTATTTTTCAAATTAGGTACACTTAATTAGGATTATATTTTATAAGTCATCCCTGCAATATATAAGATAGAATTTCCAGTATATACTTTTAATTTTTGGGGAACTAGATAAATCTTCTTGTTATCGAATATATGGTCTCCGTTGTTTTATGCATCGTATGTTTTAGTTTTAAAGCATCATTCCTTTATTATAAATTAAAATTATTTTGTGTCTCACTGTTTTATGATTTGATGGTGAGTTTGACATGTTTGGCAGAATGAGCTTTGTTTCTATACTTAATAAAATTCTCATTGCCGACTTTATTACTAAGTTAATTGCTCGATGTAAGCTTTGTGTTAAATTATATTGAAGGCTTAGATTTTTTTTTGTTGTTTTAATTAGTTTTGTAACCGAAAGCATACCAATTAAAACCGCACTGCACAGTTTAAAACCGCACCGCACCAATCAGAAGCGGTTTCGTGTGTGGTTATAGATTTGTCAAACCTCACCTAAGCGGTTTTGAGTGCGGTTTTGAGTGCGGTTTGAACTTCAAACTGCACCAAACCGCACCATGTTCACCCCTACTTTTAAGGGTTTAAGTGAAGAAAGGTGTAATTATCCTCAAACTGATTGCACCCATCAACAGTTCAACACCCACCTCATCTAAACATTAAAAATCAAAATCAATCCTAAAGTAAAGTCACATAAGAGAAATGACAATTATCGGTGGAAAGTGAAGAAAGGGCATCATCGGCAAAGGCGGGAGGACCGATGGCGACGAGGACGTTGTAAGACCCCGAATTTTATGAAATGAAAGTATTTAATTTTCTTATAATTATTATTCTATTTAATAAATAATTTAATTGATAAAAGGTTAAAGTTTAGGGTGATATGTGAATTTTTTTGCAAAGTAAGCAAGTTGATATAAAATATTCATTGTGTCGGGGAATATTCGTTTGGTTGGGAAATATTCTTTTTGCTAGGGAATATTCGTTCGATGACATAATCATTGGTGGACCCCATAACGGAAGTATTGTAGTAGTTAGAAAACAATAGAAATATTTTTTTATAAAAATAACGGCGAAAGTTTTACCGTTAAACTGTTGAACTACCCAGTGGTAAAAGTATAGTAATACGCATGGTTGCATAGTAGCACACGGTATTGATTATTAATGCTTACGTGAGAAGTCACTCAATTATACTCAATTATTGCTACTGTAATTGTTGCATAATATCTCACGTTATTTGATTCAATTATTGTCACAGTATCAATATTTTATATTATTAAATCAATAATTGAGACGACAAAGTTATTCATATTTATTATTTACAATATTGACGATGTCTCAGAAAGTTACATCGAGGAGAGGTTTGGTCACCTAATTACTTGGCAATAGGGAGAAATCATTATCGAAAAGCCCTCTTTCCTCAGGAATGATCTCGTTGTTAAATATTGTGAGTTATAATATTAATGATGAATAATTGTTAATAGATTAAAAATGTGTTTATTAAAGATAAATAATTTATGGTAAATATTTATTCAATTTTTGATATAAATATAGGGATTGTTATGAGGCGTTTGTTGTAAGTTTTACTTATTATTCCATGGGAAGATTTACTAATTTTATGGACCGTCGATGGTGGTTTTAATAGATAACCAATTTGGACGATTGATGGTGGTTTTAATGGTTAATCAATCTGGACCATTGATGGTGGTTTTAATAGTAATTAAATTAATCTGGATCATTGATGGTGGTTTTAATAGTAATTAAATCAATCTGGATCACCATAAATCTAGACTGTCGGTGGTGGTTTTAAAAGTAAATCAATCTGGACCGTCGGTTGTGGTTTTAATAGTAATCAATATGAACCATCCGTTCTAATAGTAAATCAATTTGGACCATTCATGAATCAGTTACTATTTAGTTCATTTTCCTATAAATAGAAGCTTAATTCTTCTTTCATTCTCACCAATTCACGGAGATTCACAAGAGACACTATAAAGAGAGAAACTATAGAGAGCAAGAAGAAGAGTATTTTGCTACTTCACTATTGCAGTATTCAGCTTTATACTAATGTAAGACCCCGAATTTTATGAAATAAAAGTATTCAATTTTTTTTTAATTACTATTCATGAGTTACTATTCACGAGTTACTATTCACGAGTTACTATTCATGAGTTACTATTCACGAGTTACTATTCATGAGTTACTATTCACGAGTTACTATTCACGAGTACTATTCATGAAGCATGATAATTTTTTTTTCGTAAGAAGGCATTACTCAATAATTGTTACGAAATTCTTGCTCAATATTTTATTTTATTGATTCAATAATTGCTACGTTGATATTTTATATTATTGTTGTTTCAATAATTGTCACAAAGACAATATTTTCCATTATCGAGACAATAATTCATATTATCCTAATAATATTATTGGATAACATTATTGGCAATGCCTAGAAAGTTCTGCCTCAAGGAGAGGTTTGGTCACCTAATCATACTTGGCCAAGAAGGAAAAATTCTTATTGGAAAGCCCCTCTTTCCGAACCTGCACTGGTTTGTTAATATTGTGATTATGTAATATTATTTGTGAATAATTATTTATTGATTTATATGATGAGAAAAATATTAATTTTATGTGGATATAGATGGAGAAAATTTTAATGTGACAATTGTTGAAAATTAATATTTTATCTTTTTCGATAAAATAATTTATTTAAATATATTATTTTAATAATATATTAACGGTGATATTTTTATAATGAATGTGGGATATATGAGTATATGAGGAGGAAGAGTATTTTTGTGGCATTAAATGTTTAACACATGTTTTGTGTGTTGGTGGACCCATTTCTTGTAGAAAATTGATTATAGATCTATAAAATCGACTGCTTTGTGGATTTCGGTCAATTTCATTTGGAATTTAAAAAACTTTCTTACGCAAAGTTTAGAGAATTGAATTTTCTATAAAAAGTCATGAGATTCAATTTTCCGATAAAAGAGCTATTTATTGTGAATTATTGAAGTTTCGGTATATCGGTGTGAATTGATTTTGGAGTTTAAATTATTTTGTTAGAAAAACGTTTTTGTATTTTTTTGGACATCATTAACATGTGTGGCTGGTGTTTTTTGACCAAAAGGTGGGCTAAGGAAAATTTGTATAATTATATTAATATTATATTCAATTTTACGCTTTGGTGTTCTAAGCAATTTCTATAAATAGGTGCTTAGGTTAGAATTGAAAATCACACCGTAAACTCAAGTTTTCTCTCTATATTTATCGAGCATATTCTTGTGAGTATTTTGAGTATACTTTGAGTATTGCTATATGGTGTGCAAGTTCGTTCAAATAAGTATTCCAATCGAAATCTTTTGCTTTTTTGAGGTAAGGGATAGTAAGGGATTTTAAGGGTTATTATGTTTTTAGTTTCGAAATTTTTTTGAACCTTCAAAAATTCTGGAAAAATTTGAAATGATAATTTGATGAGTTTTATATATTGTGTCCAAAAATGGCAATTTTGGATGTATAGATTGAGAGTTATGAATTTTATGAGAAAAGACTATTTTAAAAGTAACCGCTTATAACTCCTTGTGATTAACTTCAAAATTGATGAAATTTTTATTGGGAGTACATCTATATAATATCAGTATACCGTGTAAATTTCAGAATTTTTGGATAAAAGTATAATTTATGATAAATATTTAAATATTTGGTGGTTTTGGCCATATGAAAAATAGTAAATGAATTTTAAAATTTTGAGAAAATATATGTCCAATATGGGACTATGTTATGCTAAATCCCAGAAAAGAAATATTTTTGGAACTGATTTGGTATTTTCATGAAAATATTCTAGTTATGAGTAAATGAATTAAATATGTTATGTGAAGTAAGAAAATTGAAAAATATGATTTTATGGCTTGAGAATCATATATGAGGTATATGCAGATTTTGATGAGGGTTTTGGTTATTGGTGATGAAATCTTATGAGTTTGGCATTTTATGATGATTAAATGGATTAATTAGTAAAGTGTAAACAATTTAATTAAATTGTTTATAAGTTTTAGAAATGATTAAAATATTATTGTAATATTAATAATATTAGATTATGAGATTTCTAAGTGATTTATAACATTTGGATTAAGGTGTTATAAATATGGATATGAATTTTATTATGAAACTTTATCTTTTCGTGTCGAGGTTACTATGCGACGATATCACGATTTTATATCTAATACGGGATACTATTCATGACAAATTGGTTTCTTCTTTGACCAAATTATCGTTGATTTATGAATCTTACTCTTGAAATTAAAACTATGTTTTGATTATATTGTTTTATATAACATTCTTATAACCCTAATGATAATATTTCTCTTTGACTTGAGTGTAAAGATGAGTAGATTATTGGTATGATCGTGACTATAGGTTCTCTTTTGGCGAGAGTGCAAAAGTTGAATTGTTGACCGGTATGATCATGACCATTGAATTTACAATTGAATATTTTTAGCTTAAGTGCAAAGGTGAATTGATCAACACGGTTATAATTATTGTTATATAACTTCCGAAAATGATTATGTATTTCTTTGATATATGAATATCTTTGGCTCAGTAGTGCAAAGATGACTTGTTGATGAATATCTTAGCCTATAGTGCAAAGATGAATTATTGATGAATATCTTTTGCTCGTAATGCAAAGATGACTGTTGTTGAATATCTTTACCAGAGAGTGCAAAGATGAATTATTGATGAATATCTTTGGCTCGTAATGCAAAGATGACTCATTGTTGAATATCTTTAGCTTCAGTGTAAAGATGAACTGTTGATGAATATCTTTGGCCCAGTCTGGCAAAGATAAATTTATTAGTATGATTATGAACATAAACCGTGATTTGGTATAACCATGATCTTTGATGTTTCAGGTGATAAAATTATCTTTGTCCAGGATGAGAAAAGGAATTTAGAACTACAATTATGATTATGAGTTATACATGTGATTGTGGAAAGGAATTGTTGATTGATGTTACAGGGATAAAACATTGTTGGTGGACTTTTAACATGGAGAAGATAATAGATTTTATGGTCTATTTGACTCTTCTAATGGATTACTCATTCACGTAAGAACTATGGTTGAAAAGTTTTATCATCTACCATATGTTCTAAATCTCTGATTTATTACTGATGAAGACTATTGATAATTTATTTATCTTTAGTCATAATATTCTTTACTAAGCTAGTTATGCTCACCTTTTTGTTTCACAATTCCTTTCAGGTAATAAAAGTATAGCTGGGTGGAGCGGGGAATAGCGAGGGAATAGAATGGTGGTCTATAGATGTTGAGGGTGAGGTGAATTTAACTTGGAAGGGTGTTTTGCCACTATCATACAAGATGTCTAATGACATACAAACTCGTGTTATCATAAGACATGGTTGTGCTCATCCACTTGTCGAGTATATTTACAAGCACTACCTATATAATCTTGGTGTTTGTTTGGAGTATAATACCCAATTAGAGACAAATGGAGATAATGATATGTCAAGAGAAGACTCACCATTGGGAAGAATATGATAGTAATCTTCTCATTTTTCTTTGGGGTTTATTGGGTCAACCAAGGATAATTACGTACGTATGATATCTACCATAACCTAAAAGCATGGCCTCCCATGTATGAAGGTTTCCTTGAGCACTTCCCAAAGATTCTAATTTCTAAAACAGCTTTTTGACTATACCTTTATGTAAGGTGCCATTGTGACGTCTTCAGCTTGGTATATATTTGTATCCAAACTCACAAAGATATGTGTTGTTGTATTTTGCACGACAATTGTTGTAATAAAGTTGTAGTTGTTTTCCCGTACCATATATTTGGCGACTCGTGATGGGTTGATGGAATGGACCTATTTTGGGTTCATTCTAACCAAGGTAAGGGATGTTATTTCTTTTGTATTCGTAAGGGATGTTATTTTCGTTTGGTAAGGGGTATTATTTCTTTCGTATTCATAAGGAATACTATTTTTCGTATTCATCTCTTAATATGTTTAAATAACTCCGCTCACGCTGATTACATACCGTATTTACGGTGAAAATACATTCTTGATTTTGTATGTTATTTCTTTTCATATTCTTAAATCTAAACTTACTATGGTAAGTATTGCTTCGATAATCCTTGAAATTAGTGGAATATTCTTGAGTTTTGCGCTTCATCCAGTATCGTTTCATTGGAATATTAATATGGACTTTCTTATTAAATATCAATATTTTTACCCGAAATACTATTCACGAGTTACTATTCACCCAGTTACTATTCACTAGAATATTATTCACTCGGGTATTCGGGGCACTTTTCATGTCATGGTACTATTCATGAGTTACTATTCACCCAGTTACTATTCACTCAAATATTGTTCACTTGGGTATTCGGGGCACTTTTTATGTCGGAGTACTATTCACGAGGTATTATTCCCAAAGTACTATTCACAGGGTACTATTCACGGGGTACTATTCATCAAAAAATGTATTTCTTTTCTGTCCAAATTATTTTTGATACATGTATATTATTCTTGAATTTTACTCCACAAAGCAATATCATGTTAATAATTTGGACATTATTGAATTCTGGATAAATTAAATTATAAATCTTTAAAAATTTATCCTTTGCTTTCTTTTAATTGAATTCTTATATCATTGTCATCATCCTCATGCTTATATTGTGATGAAAGTCATCTTTGGTTTACGTGCATAGATGGAATGTTGATTGGTATGATTATGACCAGGAATAATTCGATATGATCATGACCATTGATGATTACACGAATATTCTTGGCCCGTAGTGCAAGAATAATTTGTGGACGTGATACTAATGAATATCTTTGGCCCGTAGTGCAGGGATGATTCGATGATGTGATTTATTTATTAAGCTGAGTCCTAACGATAAAATTAATGATAAACTTTTTAAATTATAGAAGATAGTAGATATCATGCTCTACTTGACTCTTCTAATGGATTACTTGTTCCGCTGCAGTTAAACTTGTTGTCTATTATATTCTATCAGTTTAACATTGTTGAAGGCTAATGATAACTTATTCTGCATTATCTTAGTCATAATATTTCTTACTGGGCTAGTTGAGCTCACCCTTTTACTTCCATTGTTTTCTTCACAAAATGAGAACGTAGCCGGAACTAGTCGGGGAACAGAGTGATGGTCCGAGATGGTGTTATAGTAGTCCTCACTATTTTATAAAATAGTGTGAAAATAAATGTAATGAGGAGTCCATTTGAGTTTGGATATTGTCTAGAAGACAATATTCGTGTAAAAAATCTCAGCTCATGTTGTATAATTAATTTTGTATTTGTATTCAGTATCATGTATTTGGCGACCCAAGATGAGTGGTGTATACCTATTTTGGGGGCGTCATAGACGTAGCCGACGGCGAGGAAGGAGGCATGGATAACGTAAACAACTTTGTCTCGGGGTCTTCGGAAACTAGTCTTGTAAGCCCTAATCACAACCATCACATTCTGTTCTTTCGTAATTAATTAGACTGTTATTCTAGTGGATTTGTAAGAGAAAGGATTATGTAATTGCAGGAACTAGTATTGAGCTAGCTATCAGTTCGTTACTAATAAGAGACCACAGTGAGAGATTTGAGATAGAGATAAGAGATATGAGGGTTAACTTTTAAGGCTATAATTTTATTTTTTTTGTTATTCGGTAAACAGAATAAAAAAAATTTAAAAATCAAACCCGAACCCGAAAATCGAATATTAAATCGGATATAACCGAATTTCAATAAATAACAAAAAAAATTGGCTAAAATTTTTTGGTTCGGTTATTCAATTTTATCCATTTTTTATTCAGTTCTACTCTTTATACATTGTTCTATGAAGAAAAAATATATATAGTTTTATTTATGAAATTTGTAACATATAGTTTCATTTATGAATTTTGTAAATGTTACCGATATATTTATTTTTAAGTTCAAGTGGACTTATTCAATTTGTGTCGATAAAATACAAATAACATACATAAATTTTCTAACAATACCGTGAATAGTATGAAAGGGCTCGCACACAGACACACACAGTTCTCATTATAGTAATTGTCACACTATTTTACAATATGATGAAAATTACTACAACTGTTAACTCGGACCATTATTCCATTTCTCTGTTGTCCTCGCTAGCTCCAGCTACACTCTCATTTCTTGAAAACAATTATGAAACAAAAGTGTGAGCTTAAATAGACAGTAAAAAATATTATAACAAAGATAACAAATAATAAGTTATGTTTAACCTTCAACAATGATAAATTAGAGATTTAGAAAATGATAGACAACATAAGTTTTTAACAAATAGTTGCGGCGGAATTAACAATCCATTAGAAGAGTCAAATAGACCATAATATTTACTATCTTCTCCAATTTAAAAATTCACCATCAAGATTTTATCAATAGTGACACCAATGATCGTGATTGTGACGCCCCTAAATTCAGGATTACATAATCCATTTTGAGTCGCCAAAATTGTTAAGTTTGTATATAGCGCGATCATGCAATCAAATTACATAAAAGGTGTGGAAGCGCGATTAAACGAAATTTAAAATTTTTCATACAATCCATCACCATATCACCATGATCATAATTTGTGCTTAATTATCAATTTAATAGAAAAGAGATGGAGATCAAATGTATACCATAGCTTGTAGAAACTAGCTTTCTCAGGTACGATCGAGTTCACCTCCAATTCCTTTTCAAATTCAACTTGAATTCACCGAGTTTGATTCTTTTCTTTGGTCAACTTTATCCACCAAAGTGTTTGGCCTCTAGAGGTGAATGTTTAGCAAAACCATAATTCTATATTTATAGAATATGTTAGTACTCTCCCAACTCTTAAAAGTATCATTAACCTGAAATCAAAATAATACTTCTCTTATTTATAGATGTAGGCAACCCTCTTAAATAATTTAGGAATGGTGTTTTATTTTAATCAATTAAACTTATTTAATTAATTAGACTCCTAATCCAATTAGAAATTCATGAGAGTACTTTTATTAATTAATTTCCAAACTCCTTCAGAATTAAATAATAATAATAATAGTAGTAATAATAATAATAATAATAGTAATAATAATAATAATAATAATATGACTCCTCTTATTAATTTATATTTAATATTTTAAAATATTAAATAATAAATATTAATCTATTTAATTTATTTTATCACCATAGATTAAATTAAATACACTTAACTTATTATTACGATTATGCCATTTAATTTTTAAATAAATATTTTTCTTTTTGGGATGTGACCCTTTAGATTTTCCATATTAAACTCAAGTTGTTAATAAATCAATTAGAACCATTCTAATCTTATTTAAATAAATAAATTTAACTAATTAATTCATTTAAATAATATTTGTTCTACAATAAGGATAAACGCTTCTTAGCAATCAACGACTTTTTAGATAATATAGATTTCAACATTAATCATAAAAGAAACCTTGAGTAAATAGTTACCGTACTACAATTCAATTCTCCCACCATACAATATGTGAGACCCCGAATTTTATGAAATGAAAATATTCAATTTTTTTTATAATTATTATGTTATTTAGTAAATGGTTAAATTGAGAAAGGGTTAAAGTTAAGGGTGATATGTGAAAATTTTTGCAAAGTAAACAAGTTGTTATAAAATATTCGTTTGGTCGGGGAATATTCTTTTATCGGGGAATATTCGTATGCACTCGAGACAATCATCAGTGAACCCCACAACCAAGTATTATCGTAGTTAAAAAAACGATAATTATCTTTTATAAAAATAACTCGCGAAAGTGTTACCGTTAAAACTGCTGAACTACCCGGTAGTAAAAGTACAAGAATACGCGTGGTTGCATAATAAAGACACTGGTATTGATTATTAATGCTTACGTAAGAAGTCACTTCGCTTATACTCAATTATTGCTACAAAGAATTGTTTACGTCATATCTCTCATATTATTGATTCAATTATTGTCACAAAGATCATCTCGCATAATATTTTTATTATTAAATCAATAATTGAGACGACAAAAAGTTATTCATATTATTATTTGAAATATCGACAATATCTGGAGTTCACATCAATGAGAGGTTTGGTCACCTAATCATGCGCTAATAAGGAGAAATCCTTATCGAAAATTCCTCCTCTTTCCTGGGAACGACCTGGTTGTTAAATATTGTAAATTATAATATTAATGATGAATAAATTCGTGTTGATTAAAGATGATATTGATAGTTCCGTTGTGTTAGGATTATTAGTGTTAGTGGAAATTGACATTTATTTCTATAATAATTGATGTCTGAAGGTTATATTGACCAATCGAGTAATTAACCGGATAAATGACCAATTAATTGCTATTAATTCACATGCTTATAACTATGTGTTCACATGTGTGTACTATTGTTTCACATGATTTATTATTAGGGGAGTTGGTGCAAGATTCGTAATACTTGCATGACTAAGTTAAAAATGGAGGTATAGATGAATGTACTATACTATAATTAATTTTTTCACATGTTTAGAACTATTAAGTCACATGATTTACTATTGATTCACATGATTTACTATTAGGAGAGGTGGTGTAAGTTTGATAATACTTGCATGACTAAATTAAAGATAAAGAAAAAGATGAGGGTATTATACTGTAATATTTCGAGACCCAAAATGTGCAATTATGAAAACTATATTTTTCTATAAATAGAAGTTCATTCCTTCATTATTTTTCACCAATTCACTAAGTCTCACAAGAGCAATTATTATAGAGAATTATAGAGAGAAGAAGAAGTGAGTCTCGCTGCTTTACTATTCCAAAGATCCATCTTCTTCCGAGGTAAGGATATTATTATTATAGTAAGGGTATTATTTCTTTCGTATTCATGAAGAGAGTTATTCCTTTCAATATTCGTAAGGGTTGTTATACCATTCTTTATTATTCTCGTTAGAATAACTCATGCAATGCGATCTATATAGATGCCCGGTGAATTCTTCATTATTCCATTCTTTATTATTCTCATTGGAATAACTCATCTGCATGCGATCTATCGCATGCACGTGTGAATCTGTTTATTATTTCATTCTTTATTATTCATTTGGAATATCCATCGTCTAAGGATTACGCATGACCGGTTCCATTCTTTATTATTCGGTAGAATATCCTGTTTGTGCGGATTACGCATGACTGGTTCCATTCTTTATTATTCGTTAGGAATAACCCGTCTGCATCTTCATTATCGCATGCACGGTGAATTCTTCCATTATTCTATTCTTTATTATTACGCTGGAATAACTGCGCTCATGTGGATTACGATGCTTGGTGAATGATCCTTTGTATTCATTCCTTATTAAATTATGAAAATGATCTCGTTTACGTGGATTACTGCACGGGCGGTGAAAATCCATTTGCGGTTTTCAGATAATCTATTATACTAGTATGAGATATCATTTCTTTTGTACTCGTCATGGAATATCATTTTCTTTGGTATTTTTTTACAAGTTACTATTCATGGGTTACTATTCACCTGGTTACTATTCACTCTAGTATTATTCACTCGGATATTTGGGGCACTTTTTCGTATCGGAGTACTATTCACGGGTTACTATTCACCCAAATTACTATTCACCCGAATATTATTCACTCGGGTATTTGGGGTACTTTTCATGTCGGGGTACTATTCACGGGGTACTATTCCCAAAGTATTATTTATAGGGTACTATTGTGGGGTACTATTTACCCAAAAAATATATTTCTTTTCTGTCCAAATTATTTTTGGTACATGAATATTATTCTTGAATTTTACTCTACAAAGAAGTATCATGTTGACAATTTGGATATTTTTAAACACTGGATAAATTTAAAATATTTAATATTTATCCTTGATTTCGTTTGATTAATGCTTATATCATTGTCATCATCCTCATGCTTATATTATGATTAAAGTCATCTTTAGCTTACGTGCAAAGATGGACTGTTGATTATTGGTTTACAGTTGTATATCTTTGGCTTACGTGAAAAGATGGACTGTTGATTATTGGATTTACAGTTGTATATCTTTGGCTTATGTGCAAAGATGAACTATTGATTGATGAGTATCTTTAGCTTATGTACATAGATGAACTGTTTATTGGTATGATTATGACCAGGGATCATTCGGTATAATCATGACTCGTAATGTTATAGATGATGTGGTAAAAGTCCCCATTGGCCCGTAGTGCATTCATGGACAGTTATTGGTATGATTATAACCAAAAATTATTCGGTATAATCATGACCATTGATGATTACATGAATATCCTTAGCCATAGTGCAAGGATGGTTCGATGATGTGGATTATTTATTAAGCTGAGTCTCAGCAATAAAATATTAATTATACACTTTTAATTCGTAAAAGATAGTAGATATCATGCTCTACTTGACTCTTCTAAAATACAGTTGTATGTCTTTGGCATGTAGTGCAAAGATGAATTGTTAATGAATATCTTTGGCCGTAGTGCAAAGATGAATTTATTAGTATGATTATGAGCAGAGATTGTGATTTGGTATAACAATGATTTTTGATGTTTCAGGTGAAGATAGGTGATGAAAATTATCTTCGTCCTGGGTGCGAAGAGGAATTTAGAATCACAATTATGATTATGAGTTATTCATATGATTGTGAATAGGAATTGTTGATTGATGTTACAGGGATAAAACATTATTGGTGGACTTTTAACATGGAGAAGATAATAGATCTGATGGTCTATTTGACTCTTCTAATGGATCGCTTCGTTCACGTTAACTATGGTTGAAAAGTTTTATCATCTACCATATGTTCTAAATCTCTGATTTATTACTGATGAATGCTATTGATGATGTAAATTATCTTTAGTCATGATATTCTTTACTGGGCTAGTTGTGCTCACCCTTTTAGTTTCACAATTCTTTTCGTAATAAGAAGAGTAGATGCATTGGGTTTGAGCGGGGTAACAGGAGAATAGAATCGGTGGTCATAGTCATTTGCTGAGGTTCTCCTTAAATAGTATGAAAATAATTTTATTGAGAACTTTAGATAAGTGTGTCATATTGTATACATCATTTGATATTTAATTTTGGTGAACCGAATAGGGTGAGGTGAACCCAACTTTGGAAGGGTGTTTTGCCACTATCATACAAGATGTCTAATGACATACAACCTCGTGTTATCATAAGACAGGGTTATGCACATCCACTTGCTGAGTATATTTACGAGCACTACCTATATGATCTTGGAGTTTGGTTGAAATATAATTTTTAATTGCAGATAGTGGAGATAGTTATATGTTGTTCGGGAGCATTTTATCGACCTTCACGTGGGCCGAAGGCCCGACATCAAAAGAGCTTTAGGAGGCCGAGTCCTTTTTGGGCCGGAGCCTCACCGTGATATGTGGTGTTTGGGATCGGGTCCTCGAGTCCTTTGGGCCGAGGCCCAGACCTGATGGTGGGATTGTTTGGGCTCAAGACAAGGGCTTTCTGCATGTGAGTTCGAGTTCAAATCCTAATCATAATTGAATAAGGTAACTCCAAAGGTAGTCGTTGGATTGGATTCCACTTGCACCTTTTAAGGAGATTGTGTTGGACCCAAATATTGGTGACTTACCATATTTAGGAGTCCTAATCTGACTCGGAGGAGGATTCTAAGGTGGGGAAACATTATAATTACAAGGTTAAGGTCACAATTAAGAGGTAATAGCTACCTTTGAGCACTAAACACTTAGCCTCCATTATTAAACCTTGTAACGGCCTGTATTTATTCTCACACCAGAGCTATCCCCTGGCGTCACAAGCTGTCAAGCTTCTTTGTGATCTGTTATTGTGCAGGTTCTAGCGCGTGAATTCTGTGATTGGACGCGCCGGCGAAACTTGGTGTTAACATTGGCGCTAGAAGGAGGGCTTAGTGCTTAATCAATCACAGTCAAACTTTTCTGGTAAGAAACTATGGCGAGTATGTAGTATGCTGTTTCTGACCATGAAAAGGCCAAAACACACCAGACCACCCAGGTGAGGAGGTCGGTCAAGGACAGATTGGGTTCCAGAATCCAAGGAGATCCGGTGGAACCGCCTCCTTCCCCTCGGCGAAGACTCTTCCACGACGGCGGCGATACTCAACCAAAGTTAGTTGGTAAGCGAGAATCACTCACGGGCGCTTGAGGTGCATGAAAAAAGCCGAGGTGAGGGCAGTCGAGATCAGAGGGAATTCATTCTGTAGAAAAAGGATGCCATGATGGCCCTACGCCTTCAGCAAGAGGAGCTCGAATAGCAGATGGATAACATGGTCGGAGAACAGGAGGCATCCTCAAAGAGGCGTAGGCATCGGAGCCGATCTCGGTCACCCCGACGGGGAGAGACGGATAAGGAAAGGAGTAGGTACCGAAGTCACTCGAGGAATGGCCGAAGCCGGAGGAGAAGCCGATCAGCAGAGCGACGATCAGAACATCTAGGCAGGTTGGGGCAGAAGAGGAGGGACGTGACTCCTGAATATGGGAGGGACAGACCCCGATCGTCCCCCCATAAAGAAGAGTCCGACCCCCTCGCTTGAAGGTGGCGAATCGGAAAATTACATTGTGAAAAGAATTCGACCAGGGGATGCCTTGACACTGCATAGGTCGCTTTTCTCTCGTCGGAGATCAATCGAGAGACAAATGACCCCAAAAAAAAAAAGATGCCCCCGATGGAGACCTACGATGGGATGGGGGATCTGTATGACCACTCAGACAGGTATGACAGGCTGATGACATACTACGACCACTCTGATGCGGCCAAGTGTCACATGTTCGCAACCGCCTTAAAAAAAAGCGCCCGGGAGTGGATGGGAACCCTAGCGATGGGATCAATTAATTCATGAAATGATCTTCGGGAGAAATTCCACGCTCAGTTCAGGAGTAATAAGAGGCGGAGAAAGATCATAGCCTCCCTCATGCAGGTCAGACAGAAACCAGATGAAAGTCTAGGACAATACGTCAAGAGGTTCCGAGAGGCTGTGGGGTCGGTGGCAGAATTAAACTCCCCACAGGCCCTGGGCTTCTTCACGACTGGCTTAGACATTGGAAAGTCAAAGAAGTTGATGAAGGATTTAGTGATCAACCCTCCGGCAGACTTGATATAAGCTTTCCACCCAGCCGAGGGACATATAGCAATAGAAGAGGCGATGGGAAACTTCAAACCCCACTCCCAATCCTACGAGAAACCGAGGATCGGGATAAACATAATTTTCGTCGTCGATACCGGGGAGGTCGATAACTATGGTAAGAAAAGCTATACACGGGGAGGTTCAGGCGGTGGACGCACCACCTTTCCCCAACAAAAATGTCAACAAAGTCTACACCGCACTCAACACGGATCGGGCTAAAATACTGGAGGAGATGAAAAACAAGCCCTTTTTTGAACCGTGTCCAGCGATCCCGAAGCTTGGGAAGAGGGGTCGAAACAAATATTGTGCGTATCATCAGTCTCGGGGGCATACGACGGAGGAGTGCAATAACCTGAAAGATCTGATAGAGATGAACGTCCAGAATGGGCAACTGGTGCAGTATGTCGTCAGACAAGAAGGTTCGAAAGCCCCCCGGGAGGAGAACAGGGAACCAACACGGGAAACACAGCCGCAACTGCACCCACAAGCCCGAGGGGTGATTGATGTGATTTCGGTGGTCGGTGGGCGGTAGCTCGGAAGGAAGAGGAGCGATCATTTTCAAGCCGTATTGCC
Organism: Panax quinquefolius; assembly: GCA_020205615.1. Taxonomy (NCBI): domain Eukaryota; kingdom Viridiplantae; phylum Streptophyta; class Magnoliopsida; order Apiales; family Araliaceae; genus Panax; species Panax quinquefolius. The sequence continues at coordinate 20,267,079 of CM035156.1, forward strand.
GGTGAATGGGTTCATCATCCTGAAAGGATAGAGCCTATTCAGGGGTGTCCATCTCATTCTCGGATGAAGATTATCCTACCGATCATATTCAACCACATGACGGGGCGCTGGTAATAACTGCATAGGTCGGGCCAGTAGACATGAAAAGGATGATGATCGATAACGGGTCCTTGTTCGATATACTCTACACGCATGCCTATCAGAGGATGGATCTGGAGGGAAAGAAGATGGATTTGGGAGGAGAGGGCCCGGTATATGGTTTCAGTGGCGACCCGGTGCATGTGTCAGGGAACAATAGAAATTACTAACAAAGTCGGGTTTGCACAAACCCTCGATGGCGAAATAATGGTGAAATTTTTTATAGTACAAGTGGATTCGGCCTACAACTCCATCTTGTGGAGACCGACATTGGTAGCATTACAGGCAGTGACGTCTATACCTCACTTCAAAATCAAGTTTCAGACACCGAACGGGATCGGGGAGATAAAAGGTGATCTGGACATTGCCCGAAGGTGTTACCAGAATACTTTGATTTCCTCAGGGGTCAGGGTTAGCAAACAGAAACAGATAATGGCCATCAAGATAGAGCCATTCACTAAGAGCAGCACTGAACCCATGGCACTGCCGGCAGAAGAAACAGAGGATGTGAAATTGATACCGGGTAACCCAGAAAAACTGATTAAGATTGGGGCAGGATTAACAAAACCACTACGAACCGGGCTGGTGGACTTGCTTCGGGTATATGCCGATATCTTTGCTTGGGAGCCTAGCGACATGCCGGGGGTAAGCGAATCGGTAGCATTGCACAGGCTGCATACAGAAAAGAAGGATCTTCACCCCGGAAAGACAGAGGATCATCGATGAAGAGATTGTTAAACTGCTGGAGGTAGGATTCATCTTCGAGATCGACTATCCCGGATGGCTGGCAAATGTGGTATTGGTTCAGAAGCAAAATGGGAAGTGGAGATTGTGCATCGACTACACGGATTTGAATAAGGCATGCCCAAAAGATTTCTATCCTCTACCCAACATAGACCAGCTGATTGACGCCACTTCGGGGTACGGAATGTTGAGTTTCATGGACTCTTTCTCGGGATATCACCAAATCTCGATGCAGAAGGATGATATCCCGAAGACTAGCTTCATCACTCATCGGGCTATATATACGTATCATAAGATGACATTCGGATTGCTAAACTGATGAACTTTGTATTCAGAAAGTAGTTGGGCCGAAGTATGGAAGTATACGTGGACGACATGATCGTAAAAAGCATGTCAGTCCGGGATCATTTGGAAGACTGCTTCAAGACAGTAAGGAAACACAAACTGAGGCTGAAGAAATGTACCTTCGGCCTAGGTTCGGGAAAGTTCTTGGGATACTTGGTCAGCAAAAGGGGAATCGAAGCCAACCCAGAGAAAATTTCAGCGATCTTAAACATGAAATCTCCGACGACATTTAAAGATGTGCAGAGGTTGACGGGTCGGATAGCTGCCCTTAGGAGATTCGTGTCAAGATCAGCCAAAAGATGTTTGCCCTTCTTTGACACTCTCAAGGGGTCCAAGAACGATAAGAGTTTCCAGTGGACTTTAGAATGCAAAGATGCGTTCCAGGGGATCAAGCAATATCTGAGCTCGGCACCGTTGTTAATGAAACAGATCCCTTCGGAACCTTTATACTTGTACTTGGCAGCAAGTCCGATGGAAGTAGGAGCGGTATTGGTAAGAGATAAAGGAGGAAAATAGTTCCCGGTATACTACGTCAGCCATGTCCTTCGGGATGCAGAAACAAGATATCCGAACTTAGAGAAATTTGCCTATGCCCTAATCATTGCAAGCAGGAAGCTTCGGCACTATTTCCAAGGTCGGCTAATAGTGGTATACACGGATCAGCCGTTAAAGAAGATTTTGCATAAGCCAGAGGTATCAAGTCGGTTGGCCGCTTGGGCAATGGAATTAATACAGTTTGCAATAGAATACTGTTGGGATGTGTTTATTTGGGTCTAGCCATGGTGCAACCCAGTCTATTTAATGGTCCGGATCTGGTGATGGCCCATATATATTTATTACGACAGTGGAGAGTCCTTATTAAAATTGGATTGTGTTTCCTTATTTGGCGGGATAAGGAGGTTTAATTAGGACTCCTACTCTTAATTGGATTCAGTAGTTATAAGGTGATTCTACAAAAGGAGTCCTTCTCCTAGTTGGATGCGGATGGAGGTGACTTCTATATATACAACTACAAGCTAGGATTTGGAAACAAGAACACAAGAGATACAACACAAATACACAACTTGTACCCCCAATATTATTATAGTGGATTACTCTATCTCCCCGTGGTTTTTTCTCAATTGGGTTTCCACGTAAATTCTTGTGTTCATACTTTATATTTATTTATTTATGTTTATGTGAGTGTATTTCATGAGTTTGATTTCACAACAATTACTCCATCAACCGTCTATGCTTATTTTGGCTTTCATTGCTTTTGGTGATTTCGTCAGGCGTACAAAATCAGGGGTTAACATATATCAAGAGACACTACTAAAAATTCAACGATAATAGCGAATATAATATAGCGACGATCGACACGGAACCATCGCTATAGGGTATTGTCTATACGAACCATCGCTATAGAACCGCTTCGGGCGGAGTGAACCGATATAGAGATTTTTAAAACATAAAACCCTCCCACTTTCTACCAAATCATTTCAGTTCACTCTTTCTCTCGTTACAGACATTTAACTGCGGCAATGAGAACTTAGGGTTTTAGTGCAAAATTGATCAAAAATTTTGAGCTATTGAAGCTTAATCAAGGTACTTTTCTCTCGCCTCTCTCGAGCGCTTTCACCATTTAATTCCTCCACTCCTCCTCACTTTCCACCTCATTTCCTCATCTCTCCTCGTCGTCCACTCTGTCGTCTTTTGACGACGAGCCCATCGCAAAACAATTGATTGATCCGATAATCGCCTTTGTGGCTCAAGTGAGGAGTCGATCTGATGAGTTCGTGGCTGGGGTTTCGGATCGGTGGCGTCATGCTACCGGCTTGAGGTGAGACGCTAGGTGTTTATGGTATGCTTCTAAATTTGAAATTTGGTGAAATTTTATGATTATAATTTATATGTAAGGTCCATCTTAAAATAATTTCTTTGCTTGAATTTGGTTGATTTTGCTATTCCTATAATACAATGTATGATTTTACGTTTAGATTCATTAATATAAATTTTGGTCTCAGATTGTGATGGTGTAGATAGCATCTCTTGTGATGCTGGACCATGCTTAATGAGGAGGTTTTTATCTTTGAGGAACCAATTCTTTATCTTCAATTGGCTTTCACAACATCTTTCTTCATGGGTGTATTTCAGCTTCTCTTGGTTTACTAAGGTATTCAATTATGTGTTTTTACTATATTGTTGAAAAATCGAAAAAAGTAACTTGATATCAAGGTTACTTGGAGAAACAAATACTAGTATTCCACAAGAATCATTTAAAATTGCACAAATAAAAGATTTAACTATCTCCTCGCTACACAAATTATTAGTGGAGAAATGCCATGTCCCAATATTACGTAATATTATAAAATTTAAAAGTACAAAACACAAGTTTTGTATCTCTCTATTGATAAGAACCGTGGCATTGTGATTGGGATTTGTAATTGATTTTCTATCGAAGGCAACTCTTGTTGGGTTCATGGCCTTTTAGTGCAGATAGTCATTGTATCATTGCAACAACCTGAAAGGATTTGCTGGGATAGTTCACTTCACTAACAAGATGCAGATAGTCCACGTGATATCCTCTATTTTTAAGCGTAAAGATGAGGTAAGAAGCTTTGTTTAAGTTATTTTTAAGCGGAAAGATGAGGTAAGGATTTGCTTGGGATAGTTCACTTGAAAGATGGTTTCTCTATCTGTACCAACATGTCCTTCAGAAAGCGAAATCAATTTCACCAAAAGGATGGATTACGGTGTAAGTTACTATGTGTAAAACTTTTGTATAATATTCAATTACCAATTGCATTTGTTATATCTTCAAGTGTTTGAGGGATTTCTTTTTGTTTTAGGATATGGAGCATTCCAGAAGTTCTTAAGTCAATCTGCATACAAATGGATTGAAAGTTCATTTTGCTTATCCATTTACTTTTCTAGTTTAAAGTTTTTTTTAATTGCGGGGAGATCAATCAAATGTATTAAACATGGTGACCAAGATCAAGATATAGGAGGAGTCTCGCATGAATAACATCGAAGAAATCGGCGATCACCATTACGTAATGATTGACAATCACCATTACTAAAAATTATGGAACATCTCATGTTGTTGAATGCTTTCTTCGGAAAAACCACGTCCAACCTCCGAATTTCTTCCAGAGGCTTCCAACCCTCTTCACGCTTGGGTCATGTCTCAACAAAGAAACTCAACACCTTTACTATATCGGTTTCCCCACTAGCGAAGTAAGACCTTTAGTTTCCGATTGGACCCTGCTAAGTGATCTTGGAAGGATTCTTGTTCATTAGCATTTCCTAGAAGCGAGAGAGACATCATTTTATAGAGACATCATTAACGAGGTGGACAATGTACTTGTTTGTGATGCTTGTAATGTTGTAATGTGAATGATTTTAAATGATGTATATAATATTTTTATATTTTATTTTATATTGTATTTGTGTTTGTTAAATAAATATGCATTATTAATTTTTTTTAATATGAAAAGGCTATAGCGACGGTCCATCGATCGTAGCTATAGTGTTCTATATAACACATCCCTATAATGACGGTCACCGAAGCGTCGCTATAGATATCTATAGCTACTGTCATGGCCGTAGCAATAACTCTCAAATGACCAATTAAGAAAGAAGCAAATACACGATTTTGCCATGACCTATAGCTAGGGTCGGTGGCCGTCGCTATAGGCCAAAAGACCGTCATTATAGGCTTTACCGACGGCGTTCTATGGCGACGACAGTCGGCGACCGTCATTAAAACATTTAGCGACGGTCTTTTTGCTTTATAGCGACGGTCGGACGACTCGTCGTATAAATAGTCGATTTTCTAGTAGTGAGAAGACTCACCATTGGAAAGAACATGATAGTAATCTTCCCATTTTTCTTTGGGGTCTATTGGGTCAACCAAGGATAATTCTGTTGACATATGATATCTATCATAACCTTGACGCATGGCCTCCCATGTACGAAGGTTTTCTTGAGCACTTCCCAAAGATTTTAATTTCTAAAACAGTTTTTGACTGTAATTTTATGTAAAGTACCATTATAAGGTTGTGGTCGAGGAATCATGAAAGTTACATACATTTGTATTAAAACTCACAGTTTAACTGTGATTGTATTCTGCACGACAGTTCAACAGTTGTATAAATGAAGTTTGTAAATGATTTTTACAGTGTGATATCTGGCGACTCAAAATGGGTCGTGTGGACCTATTTTGGGGGCGTCACACAATATTCCAATTAAATATAGGACATGAAATTACTGTCAAGTCTTATTTTATTTAATTATATGTATTTCGATTCTCAAATACATAACTCCAAATAATGCAAATTAAAAACTTATTTCTAATTTTATTCTGCCTTGGCTAATGACTACTAGGTTATCATTTATCGAATCACATAAGATGTCATTTATTATTTTCATATATAACTTTTTACACCTAAGCATACCTTTTGATATACCCTACTGGTCTTAAGAGACATGTCAAATTATAACTTATCATACAAAAGATAATATGATGATCTCAAGTCTAATGATCACTTATACTACTATCACTACATGAATTCCTATTGACAGACAAGTAAAACTCTATTAGGCATTCCTTAGCGAGTCACGTTCAATGAACTTATTCTCCAATAAACACCTACATACTTCCTTTAGTGTCTCCACGTAAATGATTATGAGATCGATCATCCTCATCCAATGAGCAAGCAACATATATACCAATCTATATGGATTCACTAATCCCATTTTTAGTAATCTAACGATTGGGAACAATTTTAGTTTTTAATCTATTTAAGAATTTAGATCTCATTAGCATGATCATCATCATGATTCTGAAAGTATTGCTCAAAACTATGGGTTTATAACATATCATATAACATCACCATGTAGATAAATTAAAGTGTTTAATAAATGAATAAATAAACGAATAAGATTTATATAAAGTATATGCTAGCTTTATCATATCAAATATGATTGGCTTGTGTGCATACTACTTTCAAAAATACATACAAACAACATACATAAATTCTCCTATTTTTAATTATTAAAATACAGTGTGTAGCACGATAATATACACACTAAGATCACACTACAATTATTGTCACATTATTTTACAACATGGTGATGACAACTACAACAACTAACTCAGACAATCATTTCATTTCTTAATTTCCATTATCCCCAACTACCGTACCCTCTCATTTTCTAAAAGAAATTATGAAACACAAGCTCAAATAACCAGTAGAGTATATCATAACTAAGATAACGAAGAATGAGTTATTCATAACCTTTAACAATGATAAATCAGGTATTTAAAAAATGATAGGCAACATCAATTTTTAACAAACAATTGCACATAGAAGAGCAATCCATTAGAAGAGTCAAATAGACCATAATGTCTATTATATATCTTCTTTAATTTAAAAATTCACCATCAAGATTTCATCAACTGTGACACCAATGGTTATGATTATGACGATTAACAGTTCCTCTTTGCACCTAGGCCAAAGAGAACTTTCACCACATGTTCTTGTCACACATGTTAAAGACACTCAACAGTCATATTATCTTTGCACCCCCAGGCCAAAAACAACTTTCCCTATATGTCCTTGCCACACAAGTTAAAAATACTCAACAATTATATTGTCTATACACTTAGGCCAAAGACATTCACAACAACTTAAGTCATGATGATAAGTACAAATAACAATGATAGAAAAGATGGACATAAATAATTAGAGTAATAAGTTAAAAAATAAATATTAGAGATTTATAATTTAATTTGTCCAATGTCTAATTTGTTCAAGGATAATATGTAAGATTCACAATTCAAATATAACGGTTAAAATTCAAACAGGAAGGTTCAGGTCAAAACATATTAAATGAAATACCAACTATTAAAGAAATTCTAATTATTTTAGATATTTTCATCGTTTAATGTTAAGGTGTACACTAACTTATATATTATGAAATCGTTAAAAATGACTTGATAGTATAAATTTGTGTAGAGTACAAAATAGAGCAGATTAAAGATCAAAATAGCTTTTGAAGCAATAACATCTTAAAACAATTTTCAAGAGGAAACTTTTCAAAATAAAATTTTCAAATGAAGAGTTTTCTAAAAGAAGAGGTTTAAACATTATGTGATGTGTGTGGGTGCTTGTGCAACTTTTATTGAAAAACTCATTTAAATAATTCTTGCACTCTTACTAATATTCACATATACTTAAGGTAGCCTTAACATACTCAGAGAAACAATTACATTAAACAATTTTTAGAGAGTGAATGAATGATATATCAACAAAAAAGTTATAAAACTTCTTATGTTAAGCCCTCACTTTATAGTAAAAACTTAATTAACATCTACCACACATCAATTAACTGGCTTTTTCACATTTCAAGACTATCTTTAATGTATACCATTATCAATTAACCACATTTTTTATATTTTAAGATTATCTTTAATCTATTAATAAATTAACCACATTTTTCACATTTTAATATTATTTTTAATCTACCACACAAAGAATTATCTATATTTTCACATTTCAATATTAATTTTAATCTACCACATATTAATTATCCACATTTTTCACGTTTTAAAATTACATTTTCCACATTATCCACAATTATTATAATATTATTCGACTTCTACATTATCGACTAAATGTATTAATATCACATATATTTAAAATATAATGTTTTGCAAATAATGAGTATGTCTAACTATTTAATACCAATGACTTTTAGTTACATAACTTTAAATTACTACCCTTGTTAAGGTGATAATTATTGGTTCAATAATGAGAAATATTGTGCATTTGTTAAGCTTATTCATCTAGAATTAATCGGTCCGCAAATTAGGAAAGTTACTGGATTCACCTAAAATTGATACCGATATCTTAGGTTGAACCAAAGATATCTAGAATAAGTTAATTTCATTCCAAAATCGATATATATGTTATCGATTTTTATCTAATTTTATACTAGCTGAATTTGTCTCTCATTTGTGACTCTAATGCTAATATCATACCAATCCATGTAGATGCATAAATTGCCACATCTAAACTATAGAACAAAACATAGAATCCTCAAAATACTTGTAAAACAAGGCTTTTCTACAAATAAATCATTACATCTTTAATTAATACCACACCCATAGCTCTGAGATCAACCACATCAGCGAAAATGCTTATAGTGGCTTAGATTATTAGTATAGAAATTAGAAATATTTATGAATGTGGTTGCTATGAAGATGAGGTATATAGTTGACGCAAACCAAGCATAGGATAGGACAATCATGACACTGACTATCGGACGGTTGATGGGGCCGCAGACGACGAGGCCCAAACTGTGACGCCCCCAAAATAGGTACACACGACCCATTCTGAGTAGCCAGATACACGGTACAGAATTCAAATACAAACTTCATTTATACAGATGTTGAACTGTTGTGCAACATACGACAACACATAAGCTGTGAGTTTTAATACAAATATTGTCTCATAGACAGTATCCAAACTCAATTTATTACAATGCCATATAAAATACAGCAACAAATATTTCAAGACCCCAAAGAAGAACGAGAAGATTACTATCATGTTCATTATAATGAGGTGTACTTTTGACGCTTTCAAAGTCGGGTTTTCATCACCCTATTGTTGTTCACCAAAATCAATTATTAAGTGACGTATAATATACGACACACCCATCTTAGGTCCTTAATACAATTATATATTGCATGTCATGCCGTTTTATAATATATTGAGAAACTTCGATAGTCTCGGACTGTGACGCGCCCAAAATAGGTCCAATCCATCCAACATATTCTAAGTCGCCAAATACATGGTACAGAAAATAACTACAACTTTATTACTACCATTGTCGTGCAAAATACAACAACACATATACTGTGAGTTTTAATACCAATTGTGACTCATGTCCCAATCGTGAACAACACCTCACAGTGATACCTCACAGTGAACAACACATAACTGTTTTAGAAATTAAAATCTTTGGGAAGTGCTCAAGGAAACCTTCGTACATGGGAGGCCATGCGTCTAGGTTATGATAGATATCATATGACTGGTGTGACGCCCCCAAAATAGGTCCATTCCATCCAACCCATTCTGAGTCGCCAAATACATGGTACAGAAATAACTACAACTTTATTAATACATTTGTCGTAAGAAATACGACAACATATATACTTACTGAGTTTAAATACAATTATTGTCTTCTAGACAATATACATACCCAAATAAATCCTCATCACAATTATTTATACATTATTTTACAAAAATGGTGAGGACTACTAAACAACTCTCTCTAGAACCTTCATTCCATACCCCGACTAGTACTTTCGCTACATTCTCGCCTCCCAAGAAGAAAAATGGAACAACAAGGAAAAGGGTGAGCTCAATTAGCCCAAGAAAAATATTATGACTAAGATAATATACAACAAATTATCGTTAGTCTTCAACAGGAAAAATCTAATAGAATACAATAGACAACCGGGTTTTAAATCAACAATCTGCAATGAAAAACACATTCATTAGAAGAGTTAAGTAGAGAATGCAAACTACTATCTTCTATATATGAATTTAAAAGTTCATTATCGATATTTTATCCCTGTAACATCAATCAATATATATCTAGAATCAAATATTCATCTTTGCACTACAGGCCAAAGATATTCATCGATTAGTCATGTTCATCTAAACACTGCTCATCTTTGCACTACGGGCAAAAGATATTCATCAAGAAATCATTCATCTTTTCTGCCCGCAGCCAAAGATATTCAAGAATATCATCATTTAGGATGAGGATGATGAAAAATATTTTAAAGGAAACGAATCCAGTGAAACAAAATAACAAGGATTAAGGATTCGTATTTTAAACAATCCAAGTTCAAAAATACTTCATAAGTAATCGAGTGGAGTAAAATTCAAGAATGATCAAAATATGGATACAATCAAAGCTAGTATCCGAATAGATATTTTGGACAAAAGAAGAAATTTCATTTTTTAGGTGAATAGTGCATGTATACATGAATAGTAACTCAGACACCAAAAGATAGAAATTTCCAAAAAATATCATCACGTTTAAGTGAATAAGTACTTTCGTGAATAAGAACTCGTGAATAGTAACTAATGAATAGTAACTCATGAATAAGTAACCCCGAGCATGAAAAGTTCCAAATTTGATAAAAATTTCTAACCAATATTTCGGCATAATGATATTGAAGAAATAATATCATTTTCGAATAAAATAACATCCCTTACCTCGAAAGACAAGTATTTAGTTGAAACAGGATATAAAGCTATGACTTGAACTTGCATCGTATATAGCAATACTCAAAATACTCACAAGAATACGCCGATAATATAGAGAGAAAATTTCAGCTTACGGTGTGATTTTCAATTCTAACCTAAGCACTTATTTATAGGAAATTGCTTAGAACACCAAAGCAGAAAATTTAATATAATATTAATATATATATATATATATATATATAATCTTCACGCACACCTTTGAATCTGAAATTCAGCAATTGAACACATGCCTCAAACATGCAAAAAAACGTTTTTGGTAAAAAAAATATTTAAAACTTCAAAAATTAATTATTTTGGAGCTTCAGAACTTCAATAATTCATAATAAATAGCCCTTTTGTCAGAAATTTCGAATCTCGCGAGTTTTTATAGGAAATTCAATTCTCTACAACTTTGCAGAAGAAAGATTTTCCAAATTCCAAACAGAAATTAACCGAAATCCACAAATGGGCGATTTTACAAGCTATAATCAAATTTCGGTCAATAATTGTGTCCACCAACACACAAAATATGTGTTAAACATTTAATGCCACAAAAATACTCTTCCTCCTCATATACTCATATATCCCACATTCATTATAAAAATATCACTTATAATATATTATTAAAATAATATATTTAAATGAATTATTTTATCGTAAAAGATAAAATATTAATTTTCAACAATTGTCACATTAAAAATTTTCTCCATCTATATCCACATAAAATCAATATTTTCCTCATCATATAAATAAATAATTAATTATTCACAAATAATATTACGAATCACAAAGATCTTGGCAACCGTGTCGCTCTTGGAAAGAGGGGCTTTCAATAAGGATCTCTCCTTCTTGGCCGCAATTAGGTGACCAAACCTCTCCTTAGATAGAACTTTCTAGACATTGCTAATAATGTTTTCTAATAATATTATTCGTATAATATGAATTATTGCTCTGATAATGGAAAATCTTGTGTAATGACAATTTATTGAAACAACGAAGAATATAAAATATCAATGCAACAATTATTGAATTAATAAAATAAAATCTTTGAGCAAGAATTACTTGTAATAATTATTGAGTAAGGCCTTCTTTACGTAAGAATCAATAATTGGTGCAATACCGTGTCTTCTTGTTCAACAACGCGTATAAGTGTGTTTTAACCCACCGGTATTCCAACAAGATATAATAATAACAACTACTGTAGTTATTTATAAATAACTTATATTTGTCGTTTTCTTCATCCAATCGTTTTTCAAGCATGGGGCCCACAAAAATCAAGTCGCCAGCATTTAATATTCCCCGACAGATCGAATATTCCACGACCAAACGAATATTCCCGACAAAGAATGAATATTTTATAACCACTTTAACTTTATTCAAAATATTTCATGTATTTTACCTATAACTATCTACATTAATCAAATCAACCCTTACTATTTCAAAATAATAAATAGAGGAAAATAAATTTCATTTATTAATAATTTGGGGTCTTCTGACCTCCCTCCTTATGAAATTTCATCCTCGAAATTGACGTGACGTTACAGTGTTTCAAAAGATGAGAATACCTCGCTTTCATTTCCGTTTCCAACTCCCAGGTCATTTCCTCAATTGCATGGTTTCTCCACAAAACTTTAACTTGTGGTATAACCTCGATACATAGGACATGTTCTTTCCTATCCAATATCTTGACAGTACCTCCTCGTCGTTAAGTCTTCGACTATCTCGTCCCGGTTTCTAACTCAATGACGTGGTTCGGGTCATCCACATATTTACGTAACATCGATACGTGAAAAACGTTATGAACACGCGTCATACTTGGCGGTAAAACGAGTCTAAAGGCCACAGTTCCTATTCGATCGAGAATTTCAAATGGATTAATAAATCGAAGGTTTGAGCTTTCCTCACCTCACCGATTCTCGCTTTTGAAATAACAACTTCTTGCACCTCCTTCTTCAAATTCATCAGCTCCGGTGTGTATCTTGAACAACTTTAACTTTATCGATTAAAGTCGATTATACTCGTATATCATCACATGGGTACCTAGAGTTTTCATCTCCATCTCTATTATTTGTAAATTATACGAAATGAGTCTTTGACAATATCATACTCGTACTTGTATACGATCTTCTACTCAACACGTCAGCTACCACGTTCTCTTTTCCAGGATGGCATGGTCAGAACATGTGTTGAAATGAGTCTCCTCTTGAGTTCTTCGAAGCTTTTCCCACATTCCTTGCTCCATTCAAATTTTGTATCTCTACGAAATCACCGAAGTTAATGGAATAGCGATTCGAGAATATCCTTCAACGAATCTCCGATAATAACCAACTAAAGCCTAGAAAGCTACGTATTTCGATTCTGAAACTAGGTTGTTCTCAATCGTGACTCATATCCCAACCTTGGATAAGACGTTACAATGACACCTATCGGTTTACTATCGCACGAATATGGTGTCCCTACGGAGAGTTTGGCTTGATTGCATTCCACAAAGGAAGTCACCGGATAAAGGCTCAGTACCAAATTTTATAGTTGAATTTTAACTCCACGAAGTTCAATAGGAGCCATTCGATATGAGATTTTAGAAATGAGTTTTGTACCGGGTTCAAAGTAGATACAAAATTTAATATCAGGCTTTGGGAGTAAGCCAAGAAATTCTTCAGGAAATATGTCAGGAAAAATCAATAACAACAGGAATATTACTCAAATCTGACGTGTCTTTATTCAAATCCATAACATGGACTAAGAAAACTTGACATCCGTAATAAATGAATGACATCATGGCTTGATATGAAAATGTTTGACTACAATGGTTTGATTGCTTGAATTCGAATAACAGGTTGCTTAGGAATATGAAAACTAACAACCTTACGAAAGTAATCAATTTCGGCATAATGAGTAGTTAACCTTAAAATCACATCAAAAGCAAATATCTCTATAGAAATAAGGTTAACAGTAATGTGATAGTGCCAACTGAATCAAGCAAGATTTCTAAACAACGGATGTAATGAAAGTTTCTCCTAATCTGAGTCTCCATAAATAGGTCAAAGTCTAATTTCTCCGTAGTCAAGTTCAAACGTTGAGCGCAAAAGCGAGAGATAAAAGAATGGGTAAAACCCGGAATCTAGTCTAGTAAGGTATAAACTTGAGAATTTATAATTAACTAACCCGTGCTAACCGTTCGGGTTACTTTCGCTTTTGAGAAGTCACGAAAAACGCTTCTTCCGATGTCGCTGACTTTGACTTTTCTCAGATCCGCTTCGGTGCCAACGTCCCAACCGGACTTGATTTCGCTTATAGGACAAAATCGAGCTATGTGACCATCTTTTCCACAACTAAAACATACCTTGGAAGGCTTTGAACAGTTTGACCTTATATGTCCCTCCTCTCCGTGATCAGTAGCATCTAACGGCGCGATCGTTCTCTTCCCTAGAATTTGTTGATGGTCTTGATCTCATTCTTGCTTACGCCTTCCGTCATCGTTAAATCTTCTCTTTTTAGATTGGACATCTCTTTCCATAATATCAACGGCGTAAGGCTTTTACCCATGCATCACTCATTCTCACTCGTTCGCTTATTTCTTCTTTCACTTCAGATTCGACTTTATCATCTTATACTCTGTAAGAAGAGTGCTTACGTTCAAGCATCACATATCGGGTAACACAAGCTTGAATCGTTGCATCCTTTTGCTCCACGATCACGCCGCAATTCTTGACTGCTTTCTTCTAACTCATGAATATGATTTTGCAATTCTACATTTTGATCATAAAATACCTCTAATAAACTCTCTTGTGTACCTCTTCTTCCTCTTCTTCCTCACTCTCATTTATTAACACCGGGGACTATCTCTGGTGCTGACTATCAATTCTTTACTCACCACACGGATATCTCTAATTCCTTCTTCACCGACATCACATTATCCCGGTTGGCGATTAGAGGTGTCTCCATGATCTCATTCACTCCATTGTTAACGCTTCTCGGCAGACCATTCTTAAAAACTATCATAAAACAAGGGTTAATTAAATAAATTAACAAATCACATAATACCCCTATATTATGACCAACCAACAAACAAGCTTAGGTAGGACACACTAACGAAGGATTTACTCATCTCTCCCCTCCTAGTTCTATTCCCCGATCTCCGCCAGAGATCATATCCCTAAGCTTTGATACCAAATGTGACGCCCCCAAAATAGGTCCATTCCATCTAACCCATTCTGAGTCGCCAAATACATGGTACAGAAATAACTACAACTTTATTAATACATTTGTCGTGCAAAATACGATAACATATATACTGTGAGTTTAAATACAATTATTGTCTTCTAGACAATATACATACCCAAATAAATCCTCATCACAATTATTTATACATTATTTTATAAAAATGGTGAGGACTACTAAACAACTCTCTCTAGAACCTTCATTCCATACCCCACTAAGTACTCACTACATTCTCGCCTCCTAAGAAGAAAAATGGAACAACAAGGAAAAGGGTGAGCTCAACTAGCCCAAAGAAAGAATATTATGACTAAGATAATATAAAACAAATTATCGTTAGTCTTCAACAGGAAAAAAATCTAATAGAATACAATAGACAATCGGTTTTAAATCAACAACTTCAATGAAAAACAACAATTCATTAGAAGAGTTAAGTAGAGAATGCAAACTACTATCTTCTATATATGAATTTAAAAGTTCATCGTCGATATTTTATCCTGTAACATCAATCAATATATATCTGAATCAAATATTCATCTTTTGCACTCTTGGCCAAAGATATTCATCGATTAGTCATGTTCATCTAAACACTGCTCATCTTTTGCTTTCTACGGACCAAAGATATTCATCAAGAAATCATTCATCTTTGCACTACAGGCCAAAGATATTCAGTAATATCATCATTTAGGACTGAGGATGATGAAAAATATTTTAAAGGAAACGAATTCAGTGAAACAAAATAACAAGGATTAAGGATTCGTATTTTAAAAATTCCAAGTTCAAAAATACTTCATAAGTAATCAGAGTGGAGTAAAATTCAAGAATGATCAAAACATGGATACAATCAAAGCTAGTATCCAGAATAGATATTTTGGACAAAAGAAGAAATTTTATTTTTTGGTGAATAGTGCCGATATCGTGAATAGTAATCTACACCAAAAGATAGAAATTTCCCAAAAATATCATCACGTTTAAATGAATAGTACTCGTGAATAGTAACTCGTGAATAAGAACTCATGAATAGTAACCCCGACATGAAAAAGTTCCAAATTTGATAAAATTTCCAACCAATATTTTGGCATAATGATATTGAAGAAATAATATCATTTTCTAATAAAATAACATCCTTACCTCGAAAGACAAGACTTAGTTTGAAACACCTGATATAGGCTATGACTTGAACTTGCACCGTATATAGCAATACTCAAAGTATACTCAAAATACTCACAAGAATACGCTCGATAATATAGAGAGAAAATTTCGATTTCAATGTGATTTTCAATTCTAACCTAAGCACCTATTTATAGGAAATTGCTTAACACCAAAAAGCGAAAAATTTAATATAATATTAATATATATATATATATAATCTTCACGCACACCTTTGAATCTGAAATTCAGCAATTGAACACATGCCTCACACATGCAAAAAATGTTTTTTGTAAAAAAAATATTTAAAACTTCAAAAATTAATTATTTTGGAGCTTCAGAACTTCAATAAATCATAATAAATAGCCCTTTTGTCAGAAAATTCGAATCTCGCGAGTTTTTATAGGAAATTCAATTCTCTACAACTTTGCGGAAGAAAGTTTTTCCAAATTCCAAACAGAAATTAATCGAAATCCACAAACGGGCGATTTTACAAGCTATAATCAAATTTCGGTCAATAATTGTGTCCACCAACACACAAAATATGTGTTAAACATTTAATGCCACAAAAATACTCTTCCTCCTCATATACTCATATATCCCACATTCATTATAAAAATATCACCATAATATATATTATTAAAATAATATATTTAAATAAATTATTTTATCGAAAAGATAAAATATTAATTTTCAACAATTGTCACATTAAAAATTTTCTCCATCTATATCCATATAAAATCAATATTTTCCTCATCATATAAATCAATAATTAATTATTCACAAATAATATTACAGAATCACAAGATCTTGTGACTAAGTAGCTCCTGTGAAAGCAGGAGGCTTTCCAATAAGGATCTCTCTCTTCTTGGCAAGCGCAATTAGGTGACCAAACCTCTCCTTAGATGAACTTTCTAGACATTGCCAATAATGTTTTCTAATAATATTATTCGGATAATATGAATTATTGCTCAGATAATGGAAAATACCGTAAATGACAATTTATTGAAACAACAATAATATAAAATATCAATGCAAAGAATTATTGAATTAATAAAATAAAATATCGAATAAGAATTCATCGTAATAATTATTGAGTAGTGCTTTCTTTACGTAAGAATCAATAATTGGTGCAATACCGTGCCATCTTGTTCAACAACGCCAGATAGTGTGTTTTAACCACCGGGTATTCCAACAAGATTAACGATAACAACTACTGGCAGTTATTTATAAATAACTTATATTTGTCGCTTTCTTCATCCAATCGCTTTTTCAGTTATAGGGCCCACAAAAGATCGTAAATGCCGCATTTAATATTCCCAAGACGATCTGAATATTCCACGTCCAAACGAATATTCCCGACGGTAATGAATATTTTATAACCACTTGCTTATTCGAAATATTTGCGTATTTTACCCATAACTATCCACATTAATCAAATCAACCCTTACTATTTCAAAATAATAAATAGAGGAAAATAAATTTCATTTATTAATAATTTGGGGTCTTACAACTGGAGAATTATCCTTGGTTGACCCAATATACCCCAAAGAAAAATAAGAAGATTACTATCATTTTCCTTCCAATGGTGAGTCTTCTCTTGACATATAACTATCTCCACCGTCTGTAATTGAACATTATGTTTCAACCAAACTCCAAGATCATATAGGTAGTGCTCGTAGATATACTCAGCAAGTGGATGTGCACAACCCTGTCTTATGATAACACGAGGTTGCATGTCATTAGACATCTTGTATGATAGTGGCAAAACACCCTTCCAAAGTTGGGTTCACCTCACCCTATTGTTGTTCACCAAAATCAATTATTAAGTGACGTATAATATACGACACATACATCTTAGGTCCTCAATACAATTATATATTGTATGTCATGCCGTTTTATAACATGTTGAGAAACTTTGTCATGTCATGCCGTTTTACAATTATATATTGTATGTCATGCCGTTTTATACGCACATGCTCCCCTGTTATTCCCGCTCGACCCCGCTACACTCTTATTACCTGAAAGGAATTGTGAAGCAAAAGGGTGAGCATAACTAGCTCAGTAAAGAATATCATGACTAAAGATAATTAAATTTTCAATAGCCTTTATCAGTAATAAATAAGAGATTTAGAACATATGGTAGATGATAAAACTTTTCAACCATAGTTGCAGCGGAACGAACAATCCATTAAAAGAGTCAAATAGACCATAAAGTCTATTATCTTCTCCATGTTAAAAGTCCACCAACAATGTTTTATCCCTGTAACACCAATCAACAGTTCCTTTCCACAATTATATGAATAACTCATAATTATAATTGTGATTCTAATTACTCTTCTCATCCAGGACGAAGATAATTTTCATCATCTGTCTTTACCTGAAACATCAAAGATCATGGTTATACCAAATCACAGTTCCTGTTCATAATTATACTAATAAGTTCATCTTTGCACTACATGCCAAAGATATTCAACAACTGGTCATCTTTGCACTACATGCCAAAGATATTCAACAATAGGTCATCTTTGCACTACGGGCCAAAAATATTCAACAACAGGTCATCTTTGCACTACTGGCCAAAGATAATCAACAACAAGTCATCTTTGCACTACAAGCCAAAGATATTCAACAACAGGTCATCTTTGCACTATGAGCCAAAGATATTCATATCTCAAAGAATATATAATCATTTCAGAATTTATATAAACCATAATTATAACCATGTTGATCAATTCACCTTTGCACTTAAGCTAAAAATATTCAATTGTAAATTCAATGGTCATGATCATACCAGTCAACAATTCATCTTTTTACTACTGGCCAAAGAGAACCCATAGTCACGATCATACCAATAATCTACCCATCTTTATACTCAAGTCAAAGAGAAATATCATCTTTAGGGTTATAAGAATGTTATATATGATAATAAAAATAATATAATCAACATATAGATTTAATCTCAAGAGTAATATTCATAAATCAATGATTTCATAACACCTTAATCCAAATGTTATAAATCGCTTAATAATCTCATAATCTAATATTATTAATATTACCACAATATCTTAATCATTTCTTAAACTTATAAACAATTAATTTTAATTGTTTACACTTTACTAATTAATGCATTTAATCATCCTAAAATGCCAAACTCATAAGATTTCATCACCAATAACCAAAACTCTCATCAAAAATCTGCATATACCATATATAGGATTCCCAAGCCATAAAATCCTATTTTTCAATTTTCTTACTTCACATAACATATTTAATTCATTTACTCATAACTAGTTCATTTTCATGAAAAATACCAAATCATTCCCAAAAATATTTCTTTTCAGTAATTTAGCAGAATATAGTCCCATATTGAACATATATTTTTATCAGAATTTTTAAAATTCATTTACTATTTTTCACATAGCCAAAACTGCCGAATATTTAGACATTTATCATAAATTATACTTTTATCCAAAAATTCCGAAATTTACAGGGTATACTTCTGTTATATACATGTACTCCCAATAAAAATTTCACCAATTTTAGAGTTAACCACAAGGAGTTATAAGGGTTTACTTTTAAAATAGTATTTTCTCATAAAATCCATAACTCCTAATCTACACATCCAAAAATCGTCATTTTTGGACACAATCATGAAAACTCATCAAATTATCATTTCAAATTTTTTCAGAATTTTTTGAAGGTCTGAAAAAGTACAAAACTGAAAAACATAATAACCCTTAAAAATCTCTTACCTCAAAAGAGCAATACTTCTGACTAGAATATCGGATGTAAAGCCGAAGGAAACTTTCACTGAATAGCAACTTTCAAAGTATCTAAATACTCACAAAAATGCGATCGATCATAAAGAGAGAAAGAAAACTTGTTTCTGGTGTGATTTTCAATTCTAACCTAAACGCCTATTTATAAGAAAATGCTAGAAGGCCAAAGGAGACTGAATTAATAAAATAATATATTAATTATTTCTCATTTCCTAAGCACCAGCCATTTAAGACCAGCCCACCATACTTGAATCTCAATTCAACACATGCATTCAACACCAATCAAAAAGTGGGTCCCACCCAATTTTAATAAAAATTATTTTATTTTTTGAAACTTCAGTAATTCATAGAAAATAGTCCGTTTATCAGAAAAATACGAATTTTATTTCCATTCCACATGAAATCGAATTCTCTACAACTTTGCAGAAGAAAGTTTTTTCAAATTCCAAACCAAAAATATCCAAAATCCACAAACGGATGATTTTCAATACCTCATAAAATTCATAACAAATCATACGTTAATTTTTAACGGTTCAAAATTTATGGACATATACTCAACTTATATATGTATAACATATCCAAAAATCACAACGATCCAACGGTCGGATTAAAATTATAACTCACGCAATAGAGCTTTAAGAACACTGATTTGAGTTTTTAATACCTCTAATCCGATAAAATACTGATAAAACACCTCAATATTATTTCCTTCATTTACAACCACATAAATAAATCCATCATTTATATCCGCATCAAATAAATATTTCCTTATCATATAAATCAATAAATAATTATTCACAAATAATATTACAGAATCATAATTATGACAACGAGGTGGTTCCCAGGAAAGAGGGGGCTTTCCGATAAGGATTTCTCCTTACTGGAGCGCAATTAGGTGACCAAACCTCTCCTTGACAGAACTTTCTAGACATTGTCAATAATGTTATCTAATAATATTATTCAAATAATATGAATTATTTATCTGATAATGGGAAATACTGTGCAGTGACAATTATTGAAACAACAATAATATAAAATATCAACGCAGCAATTATTGAATCAATAAAATAAAATATTGAACAATAATTACTGTAATAATTATTCGAAAGAGTGCTAACGTAAGAATCAATAATTCAAAAATCTTTGTAATACCATGTCTTCTTGTAGAACCAATGATATTATTATCATGTATTTTAACCACCAGGTATTCCAACAGTGTTAACGGTAACTACTACGTCGTTATTTATAAAACTCAAACTTGTCATTTTCTTCATCCGACAATTATTCTGTTATGGGGCCCACAAATGGTTGCGCCGTCGTACGAATATTCCCGACAAAAAGAATATTCCATGACCAAATGAATATTCCCCGACAACAATGAGTATTTTATAACCACTTGTGTATTTTGTAAACTTTACATATATCACCCTTAACTTTACTTTTTATCAATTTAACCATTTACTGAATAGTAATTATAAGAAAAATTGAATACTTTTATTTCATAATATTCGGGGTCTTACACGGACCATCACACTATTCCCTTGTTATCCCTGCTCGACCTAGCTACACTCTTATTACCTGAAAGGAATTGTGAAGCAAAAGGGTGAGCACAAATAACCCAGTAAAGAATATCATGGCTAAGATAATTAATTTATCAATAGCCTTCATCAGAATAAATCAGAGATTTAGAACATATTGTAGATAATAAAAGTTTTCAACCATAATTGCAGCGGAATCAACAATCCATTAGAAGAGTCAAGTAGAACATAATGTTTAATATCTCCTCCAAATTAAAAGTCCATCATTAATATTTCATTCATGTAATACTCATCAACAGTTCTTTGGTGTACCCAAGACAAAGAGAACTTTCATCACCTGTCGTCACCTGAACCACTAAAGATTATAATTAAGTTCACAATTTATATTTATAATCATGTAAATCAATAGTTTTTCCTTTTCACAAATGCTTAATAGAACGTTTCCTCAATATCCTTACCCCAAGGGCTAAAGATATTGAAATGTAATAACAATGATCATACCAATCAATTGTCTGTCAGTGCACTACGGTCAAAGACATTTAACTATAGTCATGATCCAAACAATCACATCATCGAATTATCTCTGTACTACGGGCCAAGGATATTCGTTAGTATCACTAGTGGTCATGATCATGTCATACACCTGTCCATCTTTGCACTACGGGCCAAAGCTATCAATCAACAGTTCGTCTTTGCACGTAAGTCAAATATATACAACTGTAAAACTAATAATCAACAGTCCATCTTTGCACGTAAGCCAAAGATATACAACTTTAAAACCAATAATAAACAGTCCATTTTTTCACCCTTGGCCGAAGATGACTTTCATCACAATATAATCATGAGGATGATGACAATGATATAAGCATTAATCAAACGAAATCAAGGATAAATATTAAAGACTTTAAATTTATCTAGAGTTTAAAAATATCCAAATTGTCAACATCATACTGCTTTGTGGAGTAAAATTCAAGAATAATATTCATGTATCAAAAATTATTTGAACGAAAAAGAAATAAATTTTTTGGGTGAATAGTACCCCGTGAATATAGTACTTCGGGAATAGTATCCCGTGAATAGTAACCCCGGCATAAAAAGTTCCCCGAATACCCGAGTGAATAATACTAGAATGAATAGTAACTGGGTGAATAGTAACCCGTGAATAGTAACTCATGAATAGTACTCCGGCACGAAAAGTGTCCCGAATACCCGAGTGAATAATACTAGAGTGAATAGTAACCGGGTGAATAGTAATCTGTGAATAGTAACTCGTGAATAGTATTCTGGCATGAAAAGTGCCCCGAATACCCGAGTGAATAATATTATAGTGAATAGTAACCGGGTGAATAGTAACCCATGAATAGTACCCCGGGTGAAAATATTGATATTTAATAAGAAAGTTCAGATCAATATTCTAATAAAACGATACTAGATGAAGCGCAAAACTTATGGATATTCCAATAATTTCAAGGATTATAGAAGCAATACTTACCATAGTAAGTTTAGATTTAAGAATATGAAAAGAATTAACATACTGGCTCAAGAATGGATTTTCACCGTAAATACGATGCGTAATCCGCGTAGACAGGTTATTCCAACATATTAAAGGATGAATATGAAAAATAGTATTCCTTATGGATACGAAAGAAATAATACCCCTTACCAAATGAAAATAACATCCCTTACGATACAAAAATAACATCCCTTATCTTAGTAGAAGATTGGATACTGCAATAGTGAAGTAGCAGAATACTCTTCTTCTTTCTCTCTATAGTTTCTCTCTCTATAGCTTCTCTTGTGAATCTCAGTGAATTGGTGAGAATGAAAGAAGAATTAAGCTTATATTTATAAGAGAATGGACTAAATAGTAACTAATTCATGAACGGTCCAGATTAATTTACTATTAGAATCCCACGGTCCGGATTGATTACTATTAAAATCACAAACCGACGGTCAGTTGATTTACTTTTAAAACCACCACCGATTTTACCAGATTGATTACTTTTAAAACCACCACCGACGGCCCAGATTGATTACTTTTAAAACCACCACCGATTTTATCCAGTTTGATTTACTATCAAAATCACCATCAATGGTCCAGATTGATTTATTATTAAAACCACCATCAATGGTCCGGATTGATTAACTATTAAAACCACCATCATTCCGTCCAGTTGGTTTACTATTAAAACCACCACCAATAGTCAGATTGATTTAACTTATTACGCTTTAGTACCCCTAAAGTTTTACAAGTTTACATTATTCCCCTCTAACTTTTGTAAATAACTTATTTTCAATAAACACATTCTTAATACTTCAATAATTATTCATCATTAATATTATAACTCACAATATTTAACAACCAGATCATTCCCAGGATAGAGGGGGCTTTCCAATAAGGATTTCTCCCTATTGGCGCGCAATTAGGTGACTAAACCTCTTCTCGACAGAACTTTCTAGACATTGTCAATATTGTAAATAATAATATGAATAACTTTGTTGTCTCAATTATTGATTTAATAATATAAAATATTATGAAGATGATAATGTGACAATAATTGAATCAAATAACGTGAGATACTATGCAACAATTCATCGTAGCAATAATTGAGTATAATCGAGTGACTTCACGTAAGCATCAATACAATTAAGGTCTTCTTATCTGACCATACGTATTCAGCATTTTTTTACCATCGGGTAGTTCAACGGTAAAACTTCCGCCGTTATTTTTATAAAAAGATATTTTTGTCATTTTCTAACTACGGCAATACTTCCGTTGTGGGGTCCACCGATGATTATGTCGTCAAACGAATATTCCCCGACAAAAGAATATTCCTCGACCAAACGAATATTCCCCGACACAAAGAATATTTTAGATGGGATGGATTGGTGGATGGTTTGAGATAGAGAGAGAGGTCCGAGATTGAGAGAAAATGAAACTGTGAAAGTATAAAAATGAAATATTATTAATGTAACTAGTACAATTGGCTCGGTTCGGTATTTATCGAACGAGCCAAACCACTTCTCATTCATGGTCCCAAAAATTTGGTATATACTAGTTTCCGAATTCGAACCGATTATCAGTTGTTCCGAACCGACTGATTTGAACCAATTCGGTTTGATAAAAAACAGAAAAAATCAAAAATTTTGTCACCCCCAACATTTGCTACTGTGACAATTATTAGTTTAATAATGTAAAATACTGTGCATTTGTTATTATGATAATTATTGGTTCAATAATATAAAATACTGTAAAATACCGCATTTTACTGTAGAATACTGTGCTATTGTGGAATATCGTGTGATATTGTTCCTTTATCATCTTGATATTTTAACCGTTAAAAGTAATAGTTCTGCTGACAATTTTTAATAAAAAAATCATTTTTGTCGTTTTCTGTATCCAATAATTATTTCGGAGCCGTTATACTTTACCGAATATTCTCTTAATATTTTTTATTATAATTTATACATATCAT
Source organism: Panax quinquefolius (assembly GCA_020205615.1). Classification (NCBI taxonomy): domain Eukaryota; kingdom Viridiplantae; phylum Streptophyta; class Magnoliopsida; order Apiales; family Araliaceae; genus Panax; species Panax quinquefolius. Next base: position 20,291,774 of record CM035156.1, read on the forward strand.
TCTAAACTTTAATCTTTTTTTATCAATTTAACACGTTATTGTTTAGAATAATATTTATAAAAAAAAATAATTTTTATATATTAAAAGTTGAGATGTTACATTTTATGACAAGTATATCAATAAATTTGATGGAGCAGTTTGTCCTTAATAAGACATTATTATTATCTGGCCAACTATACAACCCTTTCTGGTCCCCCACCCCAATATCTCTAATTTGTGTCGCCGAGAAAAACAAAGCATGATAATTATTAAGACAAGGTGTCATAGCATACACACGTCTTTTCTAGGGCGGGCTAGGGGAGGATATTCCGATTACGGATTTTGCTTGCAATCCCCAATCACAAACCGTTTTGGCACATTTTTTGTAAGAATTAACAAAAAGCAAATCCATGAGTTCCCCCAGCAGCCACCCCCTACTCTACTCTCTTTTTCTTTAAATAAAAGACTAACGATCTGTTTGGTTCAAAAAGGGATTATCTATAAAGCAAAGTTCCATTTACAAAAATATGAAAAGTTTTGGATATTCCCCTTGATAAAAGTTTCCATATCTTCTAATTTCCTTCAAAATCTTGAAAATTCTGTACTACTTGAAAAGCCAAGTAATCCAATACAAAATAAAAAAAAAAGGGGAACCAACTTTTTCCTTAGTTTTTTTCTAAAAGATTAGATTCTTTAGTGAGGGTAAAAAGGCCACATCATCAGCTATTAAAATTCCCTAGGATCAACAAAAATGGACAATCCAGGTTTTGACTTTGTCCAGTCACCCACAGATCCGTCACTGTAGTCCTCCCCAAGCCGTTTGATACACCACAAATCCTCTGCGCACGATAGCTTCTTCCAGTGCGGGATTCCTTTCCGGAGCGGTTCCCGACCCGACACCTCGGTTGCCACCACACCGCACCCGTGCTGTTTAGCCAAGTTATGAGCAAACCCGCAAAGGGCCTTCGTCAACTTCACAGCTAATGGGCCTTCCCCTCCCAGCCCATACAGAAAATGCAGCCCAAACGGCCTGAATACCTCCGGCACCGATGGCAACTGCAGCCACGGCAAAGCCCGGTCCACTAACCGAGTTGTCTTCGCTAAACCTTTTCTCACGACCGACGCGCCTTTCACCTCGAGCTTAAAAACGTCTTTACAGTTCCACACACTGAGTAAAGCCCATGACTCTGGCGGGTCGGCCAGGAAACGATCGGATCCCACCCACTTCTCGTCGCTGGGAATGGCCAGAAAAGTACCCAGATTGAGTTTATTGTTTAAAATAAAATCAATGTCTCTGGGGAAGAACTCGGTGGTGGAGAAGCGGCGGCGGTAGAATGACTCGGCCTCGGAGGGGGTGAGTTTGACGATGGAGACTCGTTTGGAGACCCAGACTCGGTGAGCGAACACGGGCTGAACCAGGATAGAAGGGGACCGGAACTTGGAGTAGGCGCATTTATCCGTGAAGAGCTTAACGGAGGCATGGTTGTCGTTCTCAGTGGCTATGTAAGAATATTCAGCACCATTTTCTCTGAACCAATCTTCCATTCGGCATACCAAATTTAATCCTATTCTCTTTCGCCTGCAACCATAGCAATAAATACCAACATTACATCTCCTAGTACTACTATTATTATTTTTCAAAAAGTAAAAGAAAAAAAGAAAAAGAAGAAGAATACAATTAATTAGCATTATCCCATTTTGGTAAAGTTTTAATCATTAGGAAAAAAAGAAGAATAAGTAACAAGTATAAATATAATGGATACATACCGGTGAGAAGGAGAGACACGAAGACCTAGGATGTAGGCTAGTTTAGTGTGGACAGGGAGGGGTATGGAGGGATCTTGGAAGGGAGTTTTGCCATTTCTGGAGAGCTTTTTACCACATGTGACGGTTTTGATGCAACCCCTTATCATCCCCACTATTTCTCTCTCTTCTTTCCCCAACACAATCTCAGCTACCTGTTTTAAAACAATCAATACACTTAGTTAGTTCATAGAATTAAAACTAAATGCAGAAAAAGAATTATTGGTATTACCCACGTACGTAATATGATTGACTAGTGGAAAAACAAACGCGCGGTAGCGCGATTAAATTAATTACCAGCATGAGATAGGCAGGGGAGTTGCGGACCCTGCAAACAGGGTCACCCAAAAGATCAGTGTAGAGGGAGAGTTTGCCACTGGGCCCAACTTCACACCTTCTCTCCACCTCTTCTACTCTTCTGCAGTCCTTTTCTGGGTCGTACTCTCTCACCACCACCACCACTGAATCCTCCACCATCATTCTTCTCTTATCTACTCACTAGAGATATAGATTAAGATGATCTGGGAAGCAGAGATTCTTCTTCAAGTATATAAGCTATATATTAGCGTGCAAGGATATTAATTAAACTAAGGAAAATCGTGAGAAATAAAACTGTTGTATTCAGACAGAAGAATGAATATAAGAGAGAGAAAGCTAGAGGAAGAGAAGGAGTTGGCAAAAAGAGGGGGCCGTTAAGCTTTAAGGAGCTTTTTTTTTGTTCTCTCTTCTCTTCAAGAGTAGTGATTAGTTTCATCACTGCAGGCAGAGCTATTGTTCTCCCTTTATATACCTGATTTTGGGGGCCTCCTTTTTTTCAATTTCTTTTTTCTCTCTCCATCTCTATAGCGAACCCTTCTCTCTCTTTCCCTAATTCTTTCCATCCTTATTTAATTCTGTGCTTTTTAAATTCCCTCTCTTTCACTTCTCTTAGTAACTAGTGGAGTAGTAGTATTTCTCTGTTTGGGCATCTTTCATTCCATCTATTTTCTCTCTCTAGCCCAACCTGATAAATTAATCAATACTACTCCAGTAGTATATAATAAAATGGCGGCTTGGCTGCGCAGTCTATAGTCTCTACGCTATCTATATCTATATGTCTTCTCACTTTGATTATACCATATTATTATTATTATTATTATTATTATTATATGCGTTACCATCATAGCCGGCCCCATTCGTAATCATTACCAAAACTATTTATCTAGTATTTATATTAGTAGTATGTGTGATGTGATTTTCCATGTGTATATATGGCCATGACCATGGCCTTTCACATTAATTTTACATTAGGAAACGAATTATTCATGTGCATACATGTTATGTGACTATGACCCATAACATGATACAACAGGGTCCATTCAAATCTTTTCGGAATTTATTCCATATTTTTTGGTAACGGAAATTGGAATGGTGGAGACGTGGCCGATCACCAACGGTTGATTTTCCCTTCTGAAACAACACCTATCCATTTCTAATTACTACTACTACTACTATTTTTACTGTTGTGGAGTACTCCACTGTAAATTTATATGGAATGAATAATTACAAACAGAGTTCGATCATCATTATCTTCTTCTCGATAGACGGTTGATATTTCACGTCTTTCTTGTGTATGGGCTTAATCCCTGTGATTATCTCTTTATCTCTACTTTTGGGAGATTTTTAGTGCTTCCTTATTGTTGATAGTTGTACTTTTTTCTTTTTCCTTTTTTAGATAGTAATGTTATGGGTAGGGATGCAATGGGGACGGGGATTACACATCTCCGGTCTTATAAAAACTCACCTTATTTTTTACAAAGTTTTAAATTTAATAATTATCTTCATCTTCATGGACAATACAAAAAAAATAATTAATTTTAGTTATATTTATAGTAATATATACATAAAAATTAATCACATTTTAGCGTAAGAAGAAATAATATATACACACACAATTACATATATTTTAATTATGTAATATGTAATAGTATAAATATTAATTTAATTAGTATATAACTATTTGAGGGAGGGTACAGGGCTAATTTTTAATGTGAAATTCTAAGAAATAAAATACAACAAAAACATAATATGTCTATAATTTTATCCACATAAATTTAGGAAATTTATATTTTTAGACGTTAAATTTGATATTTAAATTTTTTATTTTATTTATAAAAATATCAATTCTCTAATTTTATTGTAGAACTCTTCTATACTTAAAAATTTAATCTTATGGACTCCTTTTGAAGTTATAATTAATTGCCAATTTCACCTAAGAATAATACTCCAAGATATAATGGTGATACCATTCAAACATGTTAAACTATATAAAATTATATATGACGGGTATTTACTTGAACGCAATAATTAGAGATACTAGTGCAGATAATGGAAAACTCGATCATGTTATAATCCGTAGTGGTATATATGATTAATTTACGAAAGATGTCTAAAATATACAATTTTAAATTATATTTATTTTTTGTCCTGAAAATAAGATTAATATTAATTTTTAAAAATCAATTTAAAATATTTTTATATTTAAAATTGACATAATTTGTTTAAATTTTGAAATAATAATTTTATACTAGTAGTACTTTTTAAATAATTTATGATATTCATAATTGTATTAACATAAATTAAATAAATTCATCTTAATTGAGTTTGAAAATATAAATTTGAGATTAGCTTCTAAAATATTAATATTGATCTTATAATTTGAAATGAAAGTAATATTTATTTTTTCTCAAAAAATACTACATTATTTTTTTAATTTGTGTAAAAATATTACTTAAAACACTTTTATGAGATCGAGAGAGTAATACTTATTATTTTATTAAATTTTCTTTCAACTCTCAAAATATCATTATACAATCTTCTCTAAGTTGTGATGTCTCCAAATAATTTATTTATTAACAATCTTATTGTAACAATGAAATGGAAAATTCTAGTGTTGTCATGTATTAAGGATTTAACTTATGAGAAGAATATTCTAGAAATTTATTAAAATTGAGACTGATCTTTTGGGTTTTAGCTCCATTAGTTATTTTAATATTTATGTGAAGTTTATTTTTCTGTTATATGTGAGACTTGTTTCTTTATTTAAATTAATTATTGAATTTTTTTCGGCATTAGTCTTGTGAATGTATTGATAGTTAATTGTGTACTTAATTATGAGAATTATTCGTACTTATACTACATTCCTAAATTGGGACTTCAATCTTTTTATTTATTACTTATTATAATTTTTTTTAAATACCCTAGAGATTAGCCCTCTCTTTTTATTGTGCATGTCTCATAATTATATACAAATTATGTAAAGATGTATTAGTACTAATTATGTGATTTATTACTTTTAAAATTTAAAAAAATTATATATTTTTAATTTTAAAATATCTTAAATTAACTTCTAAAAAACTAGTACTAGGAGGGTGTACATTAAAGAGTGACAACATTTTGGAACATGTGAAAAATATCAAGTAGTACTTCAATGGAAGGCCTGGCCTCTCCACATCAAAATTTGTCAGTCTTTCTCCGTCTGTGGCAATGATTCTTAGTACTAATAATAAAAGCTTAAATGGCATAAAATATAAAACAGCTTTGACAATGATTGAATTTTAAAGGAGGTGAAGAAATAGTGACTATATACGTAACACCTTATTTTTACATTGAAAAATTTTAATATGAGAAAAATTTATCTATATATAATAAATTAAATTATTAATAATAGTATCGATTTAATTTCTTATTTAAATGAATTTAATTTAATTCAAATTTAAAATTTAATCCGAAATTTATTTTGAATTCAGAATTTAACCCAACTTGAGCATATAAGCTTTCGATTTTTTGTATGTCTGGATATGAATTAGTGAGGGCTACTGCAACAGAGAACCGTTTGATATTTTCATCAATATTATTTTTTTATATATACGAATAGTATATTATATATATTTATTAGATAATTGTTTTTGAAAACTACTTGTTAACGCCAAGATCTTTCTCCACGTCCCCAATTACCAAGACACGCGATCGATCATCGCGATGAAAGAATCAACACCAAAAGCTTGATTATCGGCCAGGTGGGAGGATCGCTTCCGGCGTGAGATCCAATCTGAGCGATCACAAGGTTAACAATGGAGGATAAAAATATCTAGTGTATTGAGAGAGATAAAATATCAGTTAAGTGTTACCTCTAGATTATGTGTGATCCTTGCTCATATACTCCAAGGTCCTGTATGTGGTGATTTTCCTACCCCACAACCTTTAGCCGACTAAGTCTTGTCCCATCCTCATTAAATCTGATGCAAAGATGTCGATCAAAGTTCTATCCCCAATCTGGCGATTGGCAAAGCCCAAGTGGAAGTTGTAACCATACTCATCTCCAATCACTCTACCAATCGTCATGTTACCATCAATACTTCATAAGCCCTAAATAAAGATAATATCCACTAAATAAATTTGGCCGATGAACCAACCTTATCTTTCAAGACCCCACTCAGCGTTTCACAAGTATTATGGCGACATTTCTTCAGGTCTTTTATTAAACAGGAGGTTTAATGAAAGAGTATAAGTGGAATCGATCCAGAATAAAAGGAACCCGAAATCTCCTCCATACCTGACTGGACCACTTCCGATCGCATCTCTCCAAACTTCGAAAATATTTTAACGGAACGAGTGAGAGAAATGGTGAGCCTTCTAGAGAAGATTCACATTAAGGAATGGAGCTTCGAACTTCTGAGTAAACAAGCATGGTTGTACGACCATAACTGTAAGTCTCGAACCCACTTTATTGTTTAACTCCCAATTTCCATCAGTAGTTATCGTAAACAATTATTCCTTATCTGTTGCAGTGTCTCTGATCAAACCAACGTCAATAGACCGAAGGGATCTGAGCGGATATCTTTCTAGTACATCTTCGCCACCTCTGCTGCAAATGTCATTTCAAGATCTTCAAGCCACCGAATCAACTCCTATTGAAGGGACAAGCCAACCTCGTAGAAGAAAGCAAAGGCGGACAAAGAAAACCCAAATGGACCCCACACAAACTCACACCGAGTGCCTCCTCGATAAGCCCTCGTGAGCGGATCCGAATCCTTCGGCGCTAAAAAGAGGAAAACCAAGCGGATCCTCCGGCCTCGAAAGAACCACAAGTACCTCTAACAAAAACCGATCCTCTGCCAACCACCACAATTTGAAATTGTTGTTTTTTAAGAGCAGAAGAACAAGTGGAGCGATCACTCAAACTTTCTCGAAAAGACAATCAACCTCCTCGGACTTGAAAGGCCGAAGCCTCGGAATCCCCCACTCTCGGCGAGAATCCAAGAGAATTTTCCTTTGAGCTCTCTGACTCCTTCGTCCAAATACCGAGCGACCACCGATTCGGCAAGAACTCTCTATCATGGACTCGCTTTCAACGAGGGAATGAAGTACCAAGCTAGAGTAAGCCTAACTTATCCATTTACATATCGGCCCATTAATTTTGAACTGATAGATTAACACTGATCATCCGCAGGTAAACACTGTCTTCGGACGCCTCCGTCCCAAATACCAAGAGGCCGAAGCCGAAGAGAAAGCCGCTCGAAGAGAGAATACCCTGCTAAAGTCTGCTTTGGCGAAAGATAGAAGTAGTCTCAAAGTTGCTATTCACGACAATGAGTGCCTTCAGAAAGACCTTGCCCAAACCAAAGAAGATTTGAAGACATCCCGGGCCACTCATCAAGTCATCACTGATATAAATATCGATTTTCTGAAGATAAACGAAATTTTGGTGAAGAAAATCGAAGATCTGACCCAATCCAACTCGGTTACGTCAAGCAAAATAAAGATATCCAAGCTAAAGATGTAGAGCAAATGGCCCATCGTCAAAAGCTTGAAGAGAAACTTCGAGAACTCCTGACTCTTAGGGATTTGGGCCCACCACTAACTCGATTAGTTCATGAGGAGATTGAAGCAAATTACGAAATCCAACGAAATGAACAATGAAGTTGTCCACATGTGAAGCAAATTACAGAAATCGATGAAATTTGAACAATGAAGTTGTCCACATGTACTCACGAAGGGTGCGAGGTATCTTTGAAGTAAATAAAAGCCAAACTTGTAGGGGCCAAAAAGTAAACCCGCTCTCCTTGACTCTTCTGGACGGAATGAGGACAATAAGGAAGCTTAAAGATATCATCCGAAGCTTTAGGATTCCTTTGAACATTTCTCGTCAATAATTCATCATTAATCAACGTGAAAAATGTATAATCTTAAACTGTTAGTCAATAACTAAGCAAGTCATATAACATATAAGATCAAGTAATAATGTGACCCGAACTCAACACTTAAAAATCAGGTAATAAAGTAATGCAATACTTATTCGTTACCAAAGTGAGAGGAAGATCTGCTTCATAGGGAATTTGTTTACCACGAAGGGCCTAACAAACCCACAGGATGACATTTGCCTACCACGAAGGGCCTGACAAAGTCTAAAGGATGACATTTGCCTACGACGAAGGGCCTGACAAAGTCTAAAGGATGACGTTTGCCTACCACGAAGGGTCTGACAAAGTCTAAAGGATGACGTTTGCCTACCACGAAGGGCCTGACAAAGTCTAAAGGATGACATTTGCCTACCACGAAGGGCCTGACAAAGTCTAAAGGATGACATTTGCCTACCACGAAGGGCCTGACAACGTCTTAAGGATGACACTTGCCTACCACGAAGGGCCTGACAAGGTCTAAGGGATGACATTTGCCTACCACGAAGGGCCTGACAAAGTCTAAAGGATGACATTTGCCTACCACGAAGGGCCTGACAACGTCTTAAGGATGACACTTTCCTACCACGAAGGGCCTGACAAGGTCTAAGGGATGACATTTGCCTACCACGAAGGGACTGACAAAGTCTAAAGGATGACATTTGCCTACCACGAAGGGCCTGACAACGTCTTAAGGATGACACTTGCCTACCACGAAGGGCCTGACAAGGTCTAAGGGATGACATTTGCCTACCACGAAGGGCCTGACAAAGTCTAAATGTCGACAATTGCCTACCACGCAGGGCCTGACAACGTCTTAAGGATGACACTTGCCTACCACGAAGGGCCTGACAAGGTCTAAGTGACCACCTGCCGAAGTGGCTACCATCGAATGGTCAGCGAGTCCACCCGAACCTCCTAACACCAATGACGTTTGCCTACCACGAAGGGCTGACAAACTCATAAGGACCACTACTACTTAAAAGGTCGCCATCGAATGGTCGCGAGTCCACCCGAACCTCCTAACACCGAGGTGGCATTTGCTGTGCCTGTCAGACTATGGATGAGCTACCGAAGTCCCTCATAAATGTTTTAAACTTCGATCCCATGAGCTGGCGTCTGTTAACCTGATCCCTAGGCAATGGACCTGTCTCGACTACCCCAGGCATGCAAAGAGGTATAGGAGATAAAATCGAATATAGCTTTTTGGTGGTTGATGTGGGATCGAACCATTGAGCTGACACAAATATCCACATGAACCCCCCGAAGACCATCTGCAGCTTCGGACGGCGCCCAAAATTCCTTAATAGTTGGAGATGAGTCCAAAATTCTAATTCTGCTGAAGTACTGCATCGGTTTTGTCGGACTCTTCAGCTTCTCCATAACTATCGTCGTCTTATTTCTTCATTCCTAAGGACACGGCTTACATAGTAAACTGGGTGCTGCTTACCCCCAACTTTACGCACCAAAACTGCTCCCACTGCCAATGAAATAGATGCTAAATACAATAGCTCAGCAGGAGCGGGTTTCACCAACAAAGGAACCGAATAAAGACATATCGTTTATTCCCTGGAAGGCGTCTTCACAGCCCGGAATCCACTGGAACGTCTTAGCATTCTTCGGCCCTTTCCACGTACCAAAGATTGACAAACATCTTTCTGCCGATTTGGACAGAGACCTTCTCAAAGTCTCTTCCAAGTAGTCTTGTCTTTTCCATTCGAACCTACAGCTTTAGATGGGCCTCTCCGAAGACGAGTATCCATAGGGCGGTGTGCCCTCGGTGGATTCTCAAGAGTCTTGACTTCGGGTCTACCGACCATAATCCAGAAGACCAATAGGGGCGGATTACCCTCTTCTACCAATCGGAAAATGGTCATTGGGTCTTCATCTACTCTCTTTGACCATAATCCAAAGACCAATAGGGCGGAATACCCTTCTTGACCCGATCAGAAAATGGTTGTTGGGTCTTCGTCTACTCTGCTTCGACCATAATCCCGAGGACCAATAGGGCGGATTACCCTCTTCGACCAATCAGGAAAATGGCTGTTGAGTCTTCATCTACTCTGCTTCGACCATAATCCGAAGACCAATAGGTGAATAATACCCTTCTTGACAATCGGAAAAATGGTTGTTGGGTCTTCGCTACTACTCGCTTCGACCATAATCCAGAAGACCAATAGGCGGGATTACCTCTTGACCAATCAAGAAAATGTCATTGGGTCTTCGTCTTACTCGCTTCTTCGACCATAATCCGAAGACCAATAGGGTGGAATACCCTTCTTGACCAATCGGAAAATGGATGTTGGAGTCCGCCATCGACCACTTCGATATAGGATTCTAAGCAATATGCCTTCTACCCTTTTCCGACCATGGTCGTCTTCACTCACGCGGCAAAAAATCAATCTTCTTCTAGCGTCACCTTGGGTTCTCGAACGAGAACCCCGTAAACCTAACTTAAGCGATGCCGGCATGAGCATTCTTTGAAGGACCCAATCAATCCTTGACATATACTCATTGTGTGAAGCGAAGTCATAGTCATCACTATCTTTTAGAAGTAACATTCTACTCTTCTTCACCACCATGGATTAGGCGTAGAAGCGGCTACAATTTGTGATTGAAAAATACTCGGACACTAGAACTCGATTCTCCTTCTAGCAGCCCGATGTTAACGCCAAGATCTTTCTCCACGTCCAATCACTGAGACGCGTTGATCCCGCACGATAAACACACATCGACACCAAAAGCTTGGCTTTGGCCCAATCGGGGATAGCTCCGGCGTGAGAGTCAAGATCTGACGATCACAAGGTTAACAATGGAGGATAAAAATATCTAGTGTATTGAGAGAGATAAAATATCGATTAAGTGTTACCTCTAGATTGTGTGTGATCCTTGCTCATATACTCCAAGGTCTCATATGTGGTGATTTTTTAGCCCACAACCTTTAGCCATACTAAGTCTTGTCCCATCCTCATTAAATACAATGCAAAAATGTCACTCAAAGTTCTATCTCCAATTTACACCGGTCAAAGCCTAAGTGGAACCATACTCATTTAGTCACTCAACACCCATCTGTCACAAATCCAATACTTTATAAGCCAAATAAAGATAATATCCACTAAATAAAAAATTTGGCCGATAAACGAACCTAATTTAATACTTTTAAGACCCACCTCAACATATCTAAAGTATTATGGCCCAACACTACTTATAAATTATTGAGAGTACTGTTACAAACGAGAAGATGGAACGCGAAAGGAAAGGAAAGGTGCAGAACAAATAAAAAATCATGCAAAGTTAAGAAATGGAGTTTTATTAGTTATGATGATAGATATATTTCTTATATTTAATTCCCCAACTCCTGCAAGACATTCCATGTTTTGTTTTTTTACGACTCAATCCAACAAATTAAGATTATATATATATATATATATATATATATATATATATAATAATAAATAATAATAAATATAAATTCCATATGTATATATAAAACAAAATCTTAATAAAATCTTAATTTGTACGGTTATATATATATATATATATATATATATATATATATATATAGGTGAGCTTGAGTACTGATCGACAAGAAGAGATAATAATATTATTATAAAGGGACAATAGAACCGTACAATTTGCATTCGAAAATTCTAGGAAGCAAACTTTAAAATTATTGTGTGTTTTTTTGGGTATAATTTCGAGTACATTCTTGTTGTAATTAATATAGATTTGTTATTCTATTATGAGTAAAATATACTGACATTCAGAGATAATTATAATAACACTCACTATTTTCTCTAAATTTTCAAATAACAGTCAATATTTCTTTTGTCAACAATTCAATATGTAACATTCATTAACACTAATGTGATTGATAACTAATATCTACAAATATTTTGAATATAATGTCCAAAGCATCCTTCAAAATATAATGTTTAATATACTTACTAAATATAAACTTGTATGCTTTCATTTTCATTTAACCTAATGTGAGAAATTAAATTATTAACTTGTGCATTAAATAACATAAATGTCAAAAAATAACAAATATTCATTTTATCAAAAATTAAAATCATACATGCATTTATTCTAATTAAATTACGTCTCAAAAGATTAAAATTTACCATAAAAAGTTCAAATTAACAAAAGAATCATAGTTATTTAAAATTTACATAATATAAACTTAGACATTCTTTTACAAAACAAATCTTATTATTCATTTAGAAAAGTATTAAAATTATGTTAAATTATTTTCCTCAAATATTAAATTAAACATAAGTCACACTTGGGCATAATTATTTATAGTAAAAATGACAAATGTTGTTACTCTAAAAAATAAAAAATATTAAAAAAAAATCTTTTTACAAGATAACGATAGTAAGAAATAGTATTACATTTTCTTTTATTTAATATTGTCATAAACTGTTATTCTAATGTATTATTATTATATACTAATTATATAATCAGAATTAAAAAATAAACAATTTTATAATAATGACTTACAAGATGCAATTGACAAAATTTTTTAAAACCAAACTGTTGAACAGACTCTCCTTAAAGCAGATTTCGTCCCCGTTATCGGTGCTTACGGATGGAACAATGGACGTCTACTTCTCAGGATACAATGGTCTTCAACTCTCACAAGAAGCATTTCAATTGAAGAGTTTCACGAATCAACAAAAATTTTAATACTCTCTATGACGTTTAATGAATGAAGAATGAATTTAATTTTTTAAGAACTTGAGAAGGATTGAAGAAGTGATTGTTTTGGGTAGATTTGGAACCTATTTATAGGTTTTCAAATATCTCTTTGAAGATATACATCCCTTTGAAAGGTTACATCTCTTTGAAAAGATACATCTATTTGAAAAGGTACATCCCTTTAAAAATGTACATCCCTTTGAAAAGGAATGAACCAAAGGTCACACCTATTGATTTTATTTCATTCATTTATCTATATATATATATATATATATATATTATTTATCATGAATTATAATTTAATAATATACAAGGGTAAATATATAATTTATCTATTTGGTCAACCGAAAAAACTTACCAGAATATTAACTGTTACTTATAAAACTAAATGGAAGGCTTGTGTTATTATAGTTATGCAGAAGGTTTTACTCTTTTATTATTATTGATATTAGTGGAAGTGGAGATTGCCTAATCTTGATATGGATATATCCTAATTAATTTGGAAGGAGGTTTAAATAGTTACCACGAAAACTACTTGACCTAAGAATTCAAGATCATAATTTGGAGAAATGAAATTAATTAAGGAGTTATGCATGGACTATGACCCATTAATTTGGTGAAGCTGAAAATTATTACAAGTATATTATATATGATAATCATATATGTTATTTAAGGATATTCCATAGTTTAATAAATTTTCTTGGTGGTAACTAAAAAATTATTAGCTTTATATATAGTTGCATAATTTAATATTCATCATAGTATAATTATCGGTTAAGATCCTTTCCAGTCCCTTCCAGTCTATATTGAATGGAGATATCAATCTATCACGAAACATCATCCATTATTGTAAAGACAATTACAACATTATTTTTGTTGTTTTATTGTGTAATTAAATTTGAACGAGTGGATTGATTTCATTTAATCCTCTTAATTAATTTTCTGTTATTTCATCTAAATAGATATAGATGAAAAGGGAAGGAAGGGATATATATATATATATATATATATATATATATATATATATATATATATATATATATATAATCAGCAAAACACGCGGCATAACTTTACAACAAAAAGCGAAAAAAAAAAAGAAGAGAAAAGAAACTATGTGTATATACACACACCTAAATAATATGTTTGATCAGACGTTATCAAACAGTTCATGTGGCTTTGAAGTAAAGAACATTTGAAGACTATAAAGTAATACGTACCTAAAGCATATGTTTCATGCAAAATTCAGTTATTATACTTTGAAGTAAACAACATTTCAGGCCTTCAAAAACTAGCTGTTTAACAAATTGATCATCTATTCTAGGCTACTTTCTGTCCAACACCATACTACTTCGGCTTAAATTTAACATGTGACCACCTCCACTAGTACCTAATTAAAGCTACCCATACAGGAGACACGTACACACACACACACACATATATGTGTGTGTGTTTGTGTGTTAGAGCGTTGTTTGATGGGTCTAAAAGATTCGAAAAATCAGTGACTAGATAGTTACATTGAAAATAAGAAATTTTATATTTTAGAGGGTCACAATCCAAATTTACATTGACAATAAGAAGTTTGATATTAGAAGGGTCACAGTCCAAATTTTCTTATAATCTCCCAACTTATTTGATTTTCTATTTCTGAGAAAGTCAAATTCAGTTTTAGGACTTGGAGTTATAAGTAATATCTACATAAGACTCTTATTTTTACTCAGGGACGAGCGTGATAAATTGAGGCGATGCGACCAAAGTATAAATACAGTCATAATCCAAGTTTGAGGTACACACACCTTATTAATCTTACTCACGAAAGCAATTACATACTTTCATTATTGACGTTTTTAACATGTACTTATTCTCACATCATACCTATCCATCAGCGGCCCCGGCCGTCAAGCTTTTTGGTGTGTTTGTTTGTTCACTGCGCAGGTTTTAAGTTCGTTGTTTTGTAATTTGACGAACGATCAGAATTCGGCGTTAACATTGACACTAGAATGAGGGCATTGTTCTGGTGTTGAATTAAAATCACCAATTTTCTTTCAAGTTAAATGGACGACGGGTAAAGAAAATATAGTTCCTGGTCAGAGGTCCTTGGTCAATCCAACACTGCATCAAGTCCGCAAGTTGGTTAAAGACAGGCTCAGACTCAATAACCCTAAATCGGTCCCAGCAAAATCTCAGTCGGCTCCAGTTCGACGACAACTATTCTCTACAAGTCAGAATGCATACTCATCAACGCGGGGCAGATGATCAATCCTAAACCCATACTCACTAGGATTGAGATCGGGGGCACGACGGGTATGACAGACAGGAGTTGATTTATGTCTCCAACAAGAAGAATGAGATGCACAAGTGACAGAATTAGAGAGGGAGGAAGATGTTTCCAAGACTCGACATAGGAGTCGAGAAATCCATGTCGCAGAGTCGGTTCAGAACCCACTGATCGAGAGGCTCGCCGAAAAGGACAGGCGCTGGCCACACTCTCAGGAACCGGAGGGAGGACGGGTATATATATATGGTTTGAGCGACGTCAGCGGGTTGCTTCGCCGGATTATTTACGGGATTATCGTGGAGGAACTCTCCCAAAGGGGATACCGAATTCTATAATGCAGAAATTCACGGAGTTAGAGCAGAAGATATTGGCTGCAACTCAAACAAGCCAATTAATTACCGGTCAAACTAAAGTCACCTTTTACATCAGAGATTGATCATGTTCGAGCTTATCTAACTAAAAAGATTATCAATTTTAATTTCCACTTTACTTAAAACTAGTTAGTTTGTTATTTTGTCTAGACAAATAGCGAAAGACCTTTTCGTCTCTCTTAAATTGGAACTTTTTGTACAAGTGTATATGTTTATCCCATGTTACAAATGTAAACTCCGTCCTAACCTTAAAGATACTAAATGACCGCAGAAAATATGTGTGTGTGTGTGTGTGTTTGGATTGTTCTAACTTCTAAGCTGCTGCAATATTAATTCAATAAAAATAAATGGATTTGGTTAGGGCTGTCATTCAGTTAAATCTTGATCTGATTTGTTTCAACACAATTTATTGAATCAAAGATTCAGCTCATTTATTCTCCGATTTATAATAATTTGATCCATTAGATCAATATTTCAAATGGTTCAAATAATGAATCTGATTTAATTTGACCCACTAATCCACTAAATAAACACTCCACTCACTGCCGCACACACTCGTTCAGAAGAGCAGCATACTTGCATACTCAAAATCAACTATTAATAATTAAATAAATATAATTGATGATTAACATGGGTAAAATTAGGCCCACATGACAATTTAATTGTTTTATATTTTTATGGATAGAACTGTGCTTTATTAGAAAATATAGGAGTGAATAGAATTAATCAGAGCTTATAAAGTTTTACCAGTTCTTAATCTCCATAAGTTTATCCCCTGAAGGTATATATTAATGGAACGAAAATATTTTTTAAAGCTGCTTAATTGTTCTCGTCTTCAAAGAACTCATGTAATGCAACTTTGAATAGTCATTCGTTTTCTTTAAATTGTAATTATTCGTACAATAATAAAAATCAACAAAGGAGAAGGAAATTTAAAATGAGTCGATTTGTATCATGATCTATATTGTTAAATCAGGTAGATCATGGGACAAATCAATAATTTATTATGTAATTAATCAGAGATCATTGATTCATTCTCACATTTGGTAAAACATATTAGATTAGAGCATGATTTGCTATGATTTGACCCATTGACCGACCTAAATTTCACCAAGGTGAATGAAGTGAACCCTAGGGTTGTGTTTTTTTTTTCTAAAACATATTGCATCTTTTTTACCTTCCAATTCTCCGTGCACTATTGCTACGTATATCAATTTAACCATCCTCCTTCCTATAATCAAAAACTCAAATGGTTGAACAAAAAATAATAGCACAAATCAAACCACGCTAATTATATAGCCCCGTGTTGTCTTGAGTCTTGACATATTTTTGTGCGTACAAGATTGGAAAGAAGTCTTTTCGGTGCAATTAATATTGTTACATAACTACTGCCATGTACCACAATGAATAAATTCTAAACATTAGAAAAACAAGAGAAAAAAAGGACATATGAAGATGATGGGGATAAAAATGGCAAAAGAAAGTAGCTGACAAACACACATATTATAAGCTATATAATATGCATATCCAGTACTTTCAATATTAGGTTACCGAATAAGAACAATGATTATATATATGATGATTTATTATATGTTGATAATATGATCATTATCGGTTGATGAGAAATATTAAAATTTTGACCGGCTAATATAGATTCGTGTTTTTATATATACAGTTTCCGAATATAGACTTCCATCGTACGGCTAATATAGACTTATGATCTTAAGAGGTTTCTAAATATAAGTTTTCAATGTACTAATTAACTCCAACTAATTCATAGTCAAAAAATAGAGAGAGCATATTACGGATATATACTAGAAGAATTAATGGGGAAAAAGGGAATTGGAATAAAGTAACATTGAAATATATATATATATATATATATATATATATATATATATATATATAAAAGATTCTTGTTCTTATTTGTTCTTCCTTTTCCTTAAGGTGATCCGATCCTGAGAATCCTCTTAACTATTAGTGATCATATATTATTCTTCTTTGTCTGACAATTAGTGTAGAATAACCCCTCGATCCACTAGAATTAGAATCAAAAAGATTTTTGAAATGATTTATATGAATATACTAAATAAAAGGACTAAAGCTATATTGGCATATTTGACTAAAGCTAGCTAACTTATATATATATAGGGAAATAATTAATAGAATGTATTTATTATAGATTTTATAGGGTATACACCATCTATACCATTGGAAAAAAAAACAGGAACAGCCATAATTAAAAACTGAAAATCGACATCCGCTAAATTGTAGTGAATGGTAAAAAAAAAACATATCAAATAGCAAACGCTAATTAGAATAAGGGTTTGATTTTGTTTAAGTTTTATTAACTCATTTTTAACTGAGTTAAGAAAGTTAAACCCTTGTCTTTATCCTGATTAGCGTCCTACTGTCCTAGTATTAGTAGCGCTACTATAGGTGATAGTATATTTTTTTACCGTCCGCTACAAATAATAGTAGTGGATGTCGATTTTCAATTTTTAATCCTGACTGTTCCTTCTTGTTTTCAATATTATAGCTTGTGTATGCTCTATAAATATGAATATAAAATACATATAAGATTTGGAATTAATCTCACTTAAAAATGACTCTATAATCACATTTTCATCGTTTTGGATCTAGCGATCGATGATAATCTGATTGTTGGGTCGTGATATTTTATCCCTTTGGGCCAAATATATTGGGCTTATTATTTTTATTCTATTGGGCTTTTATTATTGAATTATAAAAATCATTAAATTCTAATTATCATCATTTTCATTTCAAACTTATAAAGGCCGGATTGGTCGATGGATCAATCATTTAGACATTTTAAATATCTATAATCTTTGACCAGAATGATGAAAAAGCATGTCGGTTGACTAAAGAATCATGCCATGCATTAATGTGGATGGGATTGTAATCGATTTGTGGCAGGTAGAAATAGTGATCAAAAGCGATGAACAAACTACGTGCATTGGCAGAACCCATCTAGTAAAGGGAATGTCGGGAGTAGTAGTGGGTGGCCGCGGTAATTGGCCGGAGGGTATAACTTAGCAGGAAGTCTCTACCAAGAGTGCGTTCATCTTCTTCTTCATTTAGAAATCGGATATTCACAGAAATTATTATTATCTCTTGATATCAATACACTTAGGTGATATAAATTCCGTTTTATATAAAACGCGTGAATTCACATCTTGATTCTCACGCTCAGCGAAATCCTCTCGACGGAACCGGGCCGTCGAAACGTAGGTGTTTATTGTGTTTGACGTTCTGCGGGATCGGGGACGTTTTTAGGTGATTGGGGCGTGGCGAAAGATCTTGGCGTTAACACTGATGATGAAAGAATTAAATGCCAACCAAATTATTAAATGGAACACATGATTTGTGCGACGACTCTTGCCTTTGTTCCATGTCCAGCCTTCACATTGTCTCTTGATGGTTTTGACTTTTGACGATACTAAGATAGATAGATTATGTCGACGCCAAGAATCAAAGAAAACATCATATATATAATCCAGAATGAGCGGTTATAAGCTAGCTTGATGACACGGAAAGAGTTATCTCTCAAGATTTAATATAATTTATGTTTTGATATTTATAGACAATTTAAATATTTTATACATTTTTATTTATTAATTAGTAGTCAGGTAGGTAAAATTATTTGGGTGCTTTTATGTTTTGCGCTTACTTTTTAAGTTTATTGAATTTCATTTATTTTTAGGGTTTAGGTTGGATAAATTAATATTCTCGTAGGGTTATTACTATAATAGAACAACAACTCTTGTTATTCATAATTTATCCAACTTTATAAATTCATATAATTATAAAGTTATATAAATTCAATTCTTGTGATTATTTGTACTCCCTGTTATGTGTTGGGCTGTAACAATATTAGTCTATGGAAAATTTGAGTTAAATGAGAGCAGGACCACAAAGTTATTTGCACAAACTTAATCTCTTAATGCGAAGCTCAAAAAGAAGAAGTATTAGTTGTGGACACGTACCACATCTATAGGCTTCGCAATTAAAGATTCAAAGAAAAAAATAATTAAAAAAAAATCAATAAAAAGAAACAATTAGTGACATAAACCTAGACAAATGCCGTGTATGATAATGGTAGGGATCTTGATCCCTTTTCGTTATCTGTTTTATGGTCCGTACGTGGACATTAGCCAATCATATTCCCATGACAAAATAAACACGAAGCCCAAGGGACATTGTAGGGACCAACTAGTCCTCATATCATGCAACGTCGTAGATCACATGGAAATTATTAATTATATGAAAAAAAATATAAACCCTAGCTACGTACTTAGCTAGTTAATAATGGCGAATATATTCATATATATATATATATATATATATATGTGTGTGTGTGTGTGTGTGTGTGTGTGTAGATATAGTTGTAAGTGGTGGAACGAAACTAATGGTCCAGTAGGCAACATGTTCACAATTATTTTGCAAATTTGTCTTGCTCCGTGGGGACGAAGAAATGATACGGTTGTTAATGGAGGTTTAAAAATTGTGTTAGATAGTTGGAAAGTAAGGTTTGAACAAGTTGAAACCCCCCCCCCCAAAAAAAATATTAGACTCATCAGTGGGTGGTGTGGCTCGAGGAATTATAGATCGGATTATTACTTGAGTGACATCTTGCTAATTATTTTTATATATATGAATCTAGCTAGAGAGAGATTGATCTAAAGACAGAGATACGTAATTTGTAGTTATTATCTGACATTATATACTCTAATTTTTTATTCAATAATATGAAATATATTATAGGTTTGACGACTAAAGTATAATACTTATCATTCAATACTCACAACTTGGTGCAACTATGTATGACTTGTAAAAAATAAATTATGGTGACAGTGAGTTGGACAGCGTCCACCTGTGACTTTTGTTCTCTGTCATAGGAACCTTCAGATTTGACCCGGTGCTGTAAAGATAGAAAATTTTCTGGTCCAAAAAGAATAGAAAATCACACCATTGTTTCGTTCTTGTTGCATTGTTTTAAGGTCTTGCCATTTTAATAATAATATAATGGAGATTGACCAATTAGTCGTACGACTATACATAACAACCTACCTCAAAACGACTTGCAATCGAAACCAATTAGTAATTAATAATAATAAAACCTTACAGATTTTAATAGATCAAGTAATTTTATATTCTTCTCAAGTTGCAGTCACATGTAAAAATCTTGCTACTAACCTAAACAATAAGTGAGTGAATTTTGAATAATTTTATGTGGACTGATAATTATATGCTAATTAAGCATGCACTAACAGATATAAATTAAAGAATACATGAATTTTACTCACTCATGTACTTTATTCTAAAATTTAATTTGGACTCCAATTTTTTTTCCAAAAATCGATTTGCACTCTAAATTAATTTTTGAATTAAATATATTCTAAACTTAAACTTAGACAATTAAATGCACCCTCCGCTCGTTTTTCTAACCAAATTTTCATCAGAAAACTTAAAGCGTGTGACGTAATATATAGGATATTTAGGTAAAATATCACCCAATTGTGTGACCGTGTAAGAGCGGTGATTCCAAAATTAATTGGGAGATTAGAGACAAAAGATGAAGAATTGCACATATACAGAGAGGACAAAGGTTGAAAAGCTCAAAGTTGAGTTAAAGAAATTCAAGTCAAGAGAGAAAATTGCATGACTGATTTGCTCAATGTTATTGTTAGGCATTTTTTTCCTCAAATGATTAGGCAGGGTTCATTTGCAAAATTTATTGTACTTACGATGTTTGATGTAAGACCCTGAATTTTATGAAATAAAAGTATTAAATTTTTTTTTATAATTATTATTCTATTCAGTAAATGGTTAAGTTGATAAAAGGTTAAAGTTAAGGATGATATATGAAAATTTTACAAAGTAAGCAAATTGTTATAAAATATTTGTTCTGCCGGAGAATATTCTTACGACGGCGCAATCATTGGTGGACCACATAACGGAATAACTGTCGGATATAAAAAGTGACAGAAATAACCTTTTCATAAAATAACGACAAGACTTTTACCGTTAAACTGTTGAAATACCTGTTGCCTCTTTTATAGTTCTAATAAAAGAGCTCTAACTCATGCAAGCATACATGTGTCAACAAGTAATACAGAGTAAGTAGATTATCGATCCCACAGAGAAAGTTGTTAAATTTAAACTATCATTACATCAATTAACTCACCCAGAATTTATATGCTTGTACTAATAACTAAAAGTGTTGAATTAAACTAATTATGAATAATAACTAAAAATAAGAATACAAATAGAATAAATATAATCTGGAAATAATGGGACCCTAACTTCATTTAATATTTCATCTAATCGCCACTATCACGCAAGAAGTGCTCACATATCACGGAAAATAGCGAGAAACACGAATAGAGTTATAGCCATTTTCAATGCACTATAACCTACTTACTTACAAAGATCTACAGATGTTAGACTCTATGTAATCACCAATACAACCAAAATCACTATATATACATGTGAAATTGCAATTATATTGATTTTAAGCTCAAGCCCTTATTCTAGCTCATACGGTGAAAGCGGTATATGTCTATCTGGTTCACAAAATACGCAAGCCGTATACAATGTTCCCCATATTCGCATGTTATCATGACTATGATCCATACACAATATGTTCATTGTCAATTCCATACAAATCTTTGAGATGAATGGTGATCAAGCATTCATACATGTAAAACAATCATGATAAATATCCCATATGATATGCAAAATAATCCTAGCATTTAAGCGTGCAACCAAACTACATATTAAAATCCATTACAATCCCATAATGGAGTTTAGTTCATGACTGAACCAAAAGCCATTACGGGATCAACGCTAAACATGATCAATAAACAAACAACTGAAATAAGAAAGATAGAACGATCAAACCCAATCACTGAATAAAAAACAATGATCAACGTTTAAATCCTCATAGAAATCCAGTAAATAATTATGGAAATCCACAATGGCAGAGAATCCCAAGAAGAATTGGAGAAGTAGACGTTTTGGCTTCGTTCTACGTTGGAATCTCTCCCAATGTGTAAACCCTAGTTTTTATGATGAAAATACGCTCAAAATTATCCAGTCTATCTCTGACACCAGTCAGAATCGTTTAAAAACTAATTACAAATCATTTAATTAAAATTTA